>CM062616.1:9479062-9786562 GCA_025617555.3 Puccinia polysora | reverse complement strand
GTTCCAGTCACCCAACAAGGCCACTTCTCATGCTCATAATGATTCTGAAAAAATCCCTCATTCCCAAGACACGAGGGCTCAAGCTAAAAATTTCATGACGGCTGGTCGGAGGCTCCGGACGCGTGAAGAGACGATCGATGGCATGTTATTCTTCGATCGCTTAATGAAGTTGGGCTCGATACCAAATTTTGAAGAAATTTTCCCTCCATCTCACCCATCTCGTCTTCGCCAGTTGTTGGATTCCATCGACGCTTGCTCTTTCGATCTTCTGAGTCAGTTTTTACTTTTCATTTTCATCAATCCGGCCGTTCTTACGAGCTGACCTCAATTCCTTTGATGCGCCTATAGAAAAGAATTGCTTGGTATATTATCTCTTGAAGGAATATGCCGATGGCCGAGAGGCTCGCTTTGCGATCGATCGACTCATACCATCTCATTTCACTCGTGGGTTGGATGGTCTCTGGGCACTCGATCATTCTCAATGGCAGGTATGTCATTTTCCCTCCGCCCCCGCTACGCCATCCTTGATACATCCATATCTGCCCCTTGAGTTCCGGTATTCTGAAGTAGATTTTATTATTGCTATGCAAAGGCTGCCATTCGGTCTATGTCTGATCCGACTGTCACGCCGGATTTTCTGCCGGAAATCATTCAGACCCTTGCCACGCAACCTCCTCCCAAAGTTAGATCAACCTATCTGATGAGATTTTACCAGCTCACCCAGCCATCTCTGGGTCTTTCATCGGTCAAATTAGTCCTAAGAGCCATGTGCACCAATTGTCACCTGCGCTCCGCCTGGAACCTTCAACGCTCATATGGCCAACCGGAGCGAGAGCAACTTTTGAGACTGATCTTTGAAACTTGCTTCGGTCTCAATGATTGTCGTCAACCGCTCCCTAGAGCATTGCAAACCTTGATTAGGTTTCCATTCGATGAACTCGAAGATTCGCTTTTATCTCGATTTGCCATAAGCTCACCCAAACTGCTACCCGAATCGCAATCCATGGTAGTCGTCCAATTCTATCTGAGCAAGCTAACTTCTGAGGCCCGTTATATTGAAGCAATCAGGTTTGAACGCGAGTTATCCCAATCGGCTCGAACGGGTCCTAATCCTGATATTGACCGTGTCATCAGGGGCATTGCTGAGATGATACCAGAAGTTCAACGCAACATGCTTGAGCTTGAGTTTGACCAGCAACATCCAATTCTAAACCAGATTCAAGCGTCGACCGAAACGACGCAAAAGTCGAACGAAATGTATCTTGGCGCTAGCTATGATGTGTGCTCACTTGCTTGGGATCCTCCTGCCTCACCGCCCCCATTACCCCCTCCTGCTTCTCTCGCGGAGGCGCGAACCCAGCAAGAGTTACTCAACCCGCCCAAGGCAGCTATTGCAAGAAACTCCTTGCCATTATCAGCGTCACCAATTCTGCGGAGGACCATGCCCAGGATGTCACTTGATAAGTCTAACGAGTCACAAAAGACACTTCTCAAGGCGCTCGCGTACACTCGTCAACCTTCTGCTCCAAACTCGCCAGATCCCAGCCAAACTTTGCCTCCTGCGGATGAGCTTGTTGACTTGAATGATCTCGCTAACACCGCCGGCCAAACTGCTTCACGCTCTACTCCACGTTTTACTCATTTTGTCGGCCCATCATCTCGTTTGCCAGGTAGTGCAACAAAGCAACCACCACCTCCACCAAACTTTTCTACCTCATTTTCCCGGTCGACCGTCACTGCTTCCGGGAGTCCATTTCATAGACTTAGTTTCCCGGATTTGAATGACAAATCTCCCCCATCTGCCCCATCTGCCGCTCCCGCACCCGCTGGCAGTGGTGGTGATGATCGATGGCCGACTAGAATTGTGTTCACTCCCCGCAGACCATCTTCGTCCCAAAAAACGTTTGAGGAAAAGCAGATCCCCAAAGCAGCCCACCCCATGGCGAGGGGTCCCATCCCAAGAAATGCTAATCACAGGAGGGAAGTTCGTGAGAAATCTGGTGATAGTAGTAGCAGTGATAGTGACAATAGCCACCCGCAGCTCCTCATTAGCAACCGACGCGTCCCTCCCCCCGTTGGCAAACAACAATTCGAAGCGGTCGTGGTCCCTAAAGAATCTTTTAGAAGACAAATGCCCAAGTCACCACCTAAAAAGATCGCTCGAGTCAACAGCAAGGCTTATCCAACTCGCCGGACTCCTAGGGCTGAAGTAAAAAAGGTTTTACCTGGCGGATTTCAGATGGATGATGATGACGATGAGATGGTTATGGAAGAACCTTTAGATGTTGTGAAGAGTAATCTCAGCGACCGGAGCAGTCCGACAGCTCATCAAACAAGTCCCAGAAGCGATCTTGAACACCCACCAACAGCTTCCAATCTTCTTGAGAGATCTGCCAAGTCATCTAGTCGATCAATTGGCATGAGCACTCGAAAAAAAATCAATGCCCGTAATAATCACAGCAGCACACAACAGAGCAACAACTCTAACAATCCTAATCTTCCTCCAGTCACTCCGCGTAGATCGACTAGATTACACTCCACAACGCCCGCTAAAAGAAGCATCTTGCCGGGTGGGATCCTCGATCACCATGATTCGATGGAAGAAGACCAAGACGATGATCCACCGCTATCTCAAGAAGCCGGAGAAAAAGAAAACGATCAGCATCAGTTGGCCCATACCACCAGTACTCATCAACCCGGAAGTAGGAAAACTCCGACGCAAACGAAAACTCGGAGTAGGAAAAAAGTTCAACATTCCTCCAATAAATAATCATGTCGATCATCTATGGGATGTCTCTTGTGATTGACTTGAGCTTTGTATGCATTTATACGTGAAATGTCAAACCGATCCTCTTTGTTTGTTCATCACCATCTTTCATTTCCTTGGTGTTGGTGAACAAGAACTAACAGCTTGTGCATTTTGCTTGAGCTCAATGGACATCCGTACAAATGTGAATAGGTCAATATTTGTGGGATATCTATGCGTGCGAGAACGTAATTGACATCCTTGCGTGTACTGTACTCACACTTGCTACGTCTTCTCAGTCTGACTTCAATCGGCGGCCGACGTGACGCGGCGCACAAGATCCTGAACTACTCACGATGGAGCCGGTTGTATAAGAACAGATCGAACGTTTTTTAGATGACGACCAAGATCGTTGTAGTTCAGGGAACAGAGACGATCACGTTGCACGGGGGCTCGGTCGACCTCCTGGAGAGGGTGACCCCCCCCCCCGATTCTTTGAGATCGTCAAGCGCGATAGATCGTGAGCGAGGAGATGTGCGAGTCGGCTCGTCACGCTCCTTGGGCTGAGATCGGTGGCCCAGGAAGGACCAAGTGGATCGGGGATGCACCCTGGCACAGGCATGAGATCATTAACACCAGAGAGGAAGTGTGGAGTACGGACTAGCCCATTAGAGCAGTGTGTCTAGGAAAAATGGCAAGCAGATGGAATGAGAACATGGTGATTCAAGAGAAAAACCTCAAAACTTACCTAAAGGAATTGAAGCTATATGATTTTGCTACAGAGAAGGGCCTTCATGGTCTCAATAGCTCAGTTGGGAGAGCGTCAGACTGAAGTGAAATCTGAAGGTCCAGTGTTCAAGCCACTGTTGGGACATCCCTTTCTTTACCTTTTGTCTGAGTTCCCTCCAAGCGCCCCTTGTATAAAATGATGCTTTGAGTGCTTGGTAATGTGGCACGGACAGATGAAGATGTATATAATACACAAAACCTGGCTTCTTTCTGAGTTGATTGAATGAATGCTTGAACTGTGCACAGGAGTTTACTTGATTTCTTTTTGTTCCAATCAATCAATCAGTCATTGCATAAGTTGTTTATTGGTTGGGTATTGCTGGGTTGGGCCCCAGGTTGTGTATCAATATGATGGGCACATCCATGTTTTTGAACCCACTAAGGTCTCATCAATAGCTGATGCTCACAGTTGGGAGGGCCTCAGGCTGAAGGGAGATTGGGAGGTCCAGCGGTCAAGCTCCTACACTACTGTTGGGACAATGATTTTGACCCCTCCTTAATCTGCTGAAATCAAATTTTGAAAAATGATACTCCTGGTGTTCAATCATGCAGCTTGGATAGATGAATAGGTACAGAAGCTTTATTTCCCCTGAATTATATGAATGCTTGGATGGGGGAAGAATTTCCTGTTTTTTTTTTTTTTTTGAAAAAAAAAAAATTAATCAGTTTTTGGCCAAGTTGGATTTCTGGGGTTTTCCCCAGGTTTTATTATATTATTCTTCTCCCCATACAGAGTTTTGAATCAATCCACTTTCCAAGTTTTAATTTTCTACAACCAGACCTGATTTTTTGATTCCCCAATCAGATCAAGATTTCCACCCCACACCTCATCCCTCCAGTCTTACTCCAATGATGGAATCATGGACACCAAAAAAACACCCATGAAGGAAGTTCCCAAGATAAGATGAATTTATCTGATCATTATTTGAGATTTAAACATCCTATTCTTCTGATTTTAATATTTATGTCCCTTTCCAAGCCAAAAGAAACAGTCTTTGGGTCAATATTCTGCCTAATGTTAAAGTCACTTGCTGCCTTTGCTTGGTTCCATTTCATATTTCTTTCTTTTCAATGTTCTGTTCATTGTTCTATCTACTGTTTTCATTGTTTCCCTTCTTTCCTTATTCTTTTACTTCTCATAAATCTTCAGCTCTTCAACCACAACACGTCCATGGATATGTAAGCTGAAGACACTCCAATTCAAACATACTTCAATTCAAAAGAACCACTTGCATCTTTTGCTCCTGGTTGTCTGATTGGTTGGCCACAATTTTTCAATCTCAACCATCTTACTACCACTCTCTCAATCTCAATCTTCAACCATCAATAAATCCAACAACAACCTCAAGGAACTTGTCAACCACCAATCAATCAATTATTGGCAGCCAGCTCAAAATTAGTGAGATCACTGGAACTCAATCTCTCACTCAGTCAAATTATGCACTGACCCAATTCTACAGTTCTTTCAAGGCACCTGATCCATTTAAATTTACTGTGTTGCTGGTGTTGTCTTCCTCACAACTGGCTATCAGGAAATCTTGTCATCTTACGTCAACTCCACCCAACCAATACTGACTCTCTTTCTACTTCAGTCACTCAATTTTATCTCAATATTGACTTCAATTGTTGTGTGACTCACTCTAGATTTATTGCCAGTTGCTATCCTGTTGGTTCTATTTTTTTATCTCTTTTCTATTCACTTTCATTTGAGCTCATTCTTGCTTTGTTCATGAAATCAAATCTAGCTTGGTCTTGGTCACCAATTCAACCTCTCTCACCTAAACCTTCCCATCCTGATGTGGTGGATGTAAGTTTTCCATATTTCATTTTTCTCACAGAAATCAATGGGTATTGAATATTAGCATTTTTTTTAATAAATTGCAATCAAATTGCAATCAAGAATATCTTGTTCCAATGTTAGAATTGAAATCAAGAATGTATTTTTTTGATGTCAGACCCAATTTTACCTTTCTTGTTCCAGGAAAAAAAGAAGGAATAAGAAGAAGTTTTGGATGAAATTCCCTCCATTGACACAGCTCTGAGATAATTTAAATAGATATAAAGAATATCTGAAATGAAGCTATAATTCATTTACTTAATTTGTGCTTCCAATATTGTTTTCTTATTCTTTTAATTTTTTATCAAAGTTCTGAAATTCAAATGATTATCTATTCTTTTATGAGCCTTACATTTTCCCATGAAAACTTGCACCCAATTGAAGAAATGATTCAAATTACTCAAGATTTTTGATGAAACTATCTCACTTTTCACCTCCAAAAATAACCATCAACAAGGGCTTCAATCAAACTAATGAATCAATAATTACATAAAAAAACTTTCATTTTTTCATATTTCATAATGCAGATAAAAAAAAACAATCAAAATATAATATAGTGACGCAGGGATCTACCTGAAATTAAAAAGAGGCTTTGAATCAAAGGTAGCCAGAATTGAAATGAAGCATATGTATGTTACAATTCAATCCATTGTTTGAATGATTTATGGGATATAATCTCAACCAAAGAATTTTAGGGGATGGCTATTTTGATTCCACCAAATTACTAATGGCATGCCATTTTTTTGGCTTGTACACCCCACAGGCCAAAAAGCTTGGTGTGTGCACCTCACACAACAATATCTTTTGTGTGCACAGTTCCACACACCAATATATTTTGCATGCACAGTTCAATGCACCCACATTTTTGCTGTGCACAGTCCACACACCAAAACTTTACCTTTTTTTGGTCTGTGGAAATGTGCACATACACCAAAGAAACTGGCATGTGGATTTGTGTGCACAAAATAAACTGGGTTGTGGATGTGTGCATGCCCTGAAATATTGAAAGAATCTTTAAATTCTTAAAAAACTGTGTTAAAATAAAAAATAAACATGGAAAATTTGAAAATTTAACCAAAAAAAAAATTCTCATGAATCAAATTACAAGAAGGAAATATTTTTGGAAGGAATTTTCAACTCTATAGACAAAAGCCCCATTGAAAATTTCATATGAAGGCATTTCATTTTGCAATTTTGCTTTATGAACCCATTTTAGCTTCAAGAGTGTAGAACTAAAAAAAAAGAAAACAGTTTTTGAATTCTTTTGTTCATTCTTATATATATTTTTACAATTTCTTTAAATAAAACATTGTATATTTCAAAGCATTAAGGAGAAAATCATAAAATGAATTTAATTCATTTAATTCAATTTCTGGTATTATGGTATTTTAGGTCCCATCAAGCAGTATATTTTATGCATCCATGTTTATTTCAACATGAACTTCAAGTATTTTGATTGATTTATTTTTTGAAATTTTGAATGATTGATTTTTTTGAGTGACACCATATTCTGGCATCTACAGGTTCACATGCCATTTTTTTGGAATCTGAAACTTTTCATAACAAAAAAATTGGTGTGTGGACCTGTGCATAGCAAAAATGGCATTCCACTTGTAATTTCGTGGGTGGTTGGCAATGGCCATGCAGAATCCTGAGAACTTCATTTTAAGATTATGATTTTAAAAAATATTTAATTATTTATTTTTACTTTCCAAAAAAATTAGTGAAGAAGCCAAGATTCAAAAAACTTGATCAAAAAAATATTCTGGATGAAGAAAATTGGGGATTTATCTGTGATTTGAGGATCAGAAAGCTTTATATTAAATTTGTGGAACAAAATTTGGTCCAACTGGGGAAAATCAAAACCAGGGTGGGGTCAAAATTCTAGTTGGTGGACCAATACAAGAACTGGGGAAAAATCAAAGAAAAAATGTGGGAAAAGATGAATTCAAACAAAATAAATTATAATGATTTTTTTCTGAGCCAAAAAACCAATAGAAAAATAATAATTTCATGATTTTGATTATTACTTACTTGGTAAACAGGAAAAAAAATAGGATTGAAAGTTTCACTTGAACTCAGAATAATAAATTTTAAGATTGTGAGAAATTTATAGAAATTTCAATCACTAAGGGTTACTAAGGTCTTGTTAATTTCAAATTGCATTGTATGCTTGCATGGAAATTATGTCATAATTTGATTGAGGTTTTGAAAATTAGTGAGGAAGGCCTCTTGGAAATTCAGAACCTTCACCAAAATTCAATGATAAAAAAAAGTTTCAAATCAAAAAACGGTGTCTTGAACTAATATATGTCTTTGAATCTGTGCAAAAAAAAAGTTTGGGAAGTATCTTGAATTTTAAAGAGCTTTCATTTCTATAAATGCACTACTTTCAAATTCAAAAAAAAGGTAATTTTGAACAAAAATTATGGAATCAGATACCATGAGGCTTCAAATATATGTAAACAACACCACAAGACATCTCATGGAACTTTCTATCAAGTGCCATCAAGGAGCTCAGGCCCAATATATGACCATGGTCAGGCCAAGCTCCAACCAAGCTCCGGTAAAGCTTTAACCAAGCTCTGCTGCACAGTAACTGAGAATTTTGCACAGTTAGTGTTTTCCAAAATCTTGGTTGAAGACTGGAGATAGCTTCAGCTTTATCTTGGAGAGGACTTCAAATATATATTCCTTGATGGAACTTGCTAGAAAGTGAAATCAAATTTTTCATGGTCAAAGACCCAAAATTAATAGGAAAATTTTTAATTGGTATCTCACACACAAGATGATGTGAATAATTTTCCTCCTTACTTTTAAAATAGTTGAATTTGATAATGAATTGAGGAAATAGAGGGAAATGAGGTCATTTAACAAGGTGAATTTTAATTTTGGGTATCTGAACAAATTGAAGCATGGGATATTGTGACTTGTATTTCATTTTAAAATCAAGAAAAATTGTGAGATCATTAATTAATTTTAGATAATCCATTCAATTCTACAAATTACAATTCATTCAAATCCTTTAAATAATTCCTATCCTCAGCCTTTTTTTGCATAAATTTTCAAATTTCCTGATATTGTCTTGATCAAGCAGAATTTACTGATGAAAATTGGACTTGCTTTAATATATCTATATTTTTCCTTTTAAAGGAGATAAATATAGCAGAAAAAAAAATATCAAAAGGAAAATTTCAAAACTGAAATCAAGGAATGTTAATTCATTCTTGAACTGTGAATTTTTTTTCCCAGCACAATCAAACCAACTTTATTTTTATCAAGCAAATTATATATATAGAATTATTCTTCAATTATTCCTTAAATCAGGTAATGGAATGAAGCTCTATCTAAATCAGACATGGATTTCAAATCAATTCACTAAGTGCACTTCTGAATATTTCCATTCCCCCAAAAAATCTGGAGATGGTTAAAAAAGGGCAATTTTAAATTTGCAACCTTGAAACCCCCATTCAAAACCTAAAAGGGGTTGCGTGGTGCAATTTGCAACCAATTTTGGGTTGTAAATGGCAAAAAAAATAAAAAATAACAATTTGTAGAATATATTTATTTCATAATATATGTATTTTTATATCTTTATTTTTAATTTACTTAATTAATTTCTTCTTTATATATTTTTTTATTTTTTATTTATTTCATTTAATTTCAATTTATTTATTTATAGTTATATTTTTAATTTAATTGCTCAATTTATTTTTTTCTTATTTATTTATCTCATTTGATTTATTTATATTTTATTTACATTTATATTTTTAATTTAATTGATTAATTTATATTTAATTTGTTTTTTATTTTTCATTTTCCTATTAAAATCAAAGAAAGAAATAATAGATAAAAAATTTAAAAAAAAAATGTATATATATCTATTGAATAACCGTTTGCAAATGGCCATTTGCAACTCAGATGGGTTGCAAACAGCATTTTGCTCCCATTTGCAACCACAGGGTTGCGAGTTTAACATTGGCCTTAAAAAAGCAGAAAATACTCTAATACTAAGGAATTTAATAATACACGTGAGAGAGGATGAAAAACTAAGCTATTTCAACATAAAATCAACAATGAATTCCTACTATCCACCCTACCCCTTCAGATTTCAAGAAAATGGGAGATATGGTCAATACACAAGCTTCTAAAACTGTTGTTGCTGATTTTTCATAAAACCAAAAAATATGCTTCAATAATAATGAAGAAACTGAATTAAATATAGGAGACAAGGTTCTAGTTAAAAATAAAAATTCCAAAGATTTTTCAGGAAACAGGAAGCCCATACCCCTTTTTTTGGTACCATTTACCATCAGGAAGCTTAATGGAAAGAATTCTGTACAAGTAATACTGATGAAAGAATTAGCCAGGAAGAACCCAGAACTCCCAGTTAGCCTCATCAAACACAAGAATTACAGAGAATTAGATCATAAAAATCACTGAAAAGTACCAATGGAGAGTGGCACAGTCAATGAAAAAGGAAAATTAAGTAGAATTCTGATAGAAAACAATGAAATCATAAAGTGAAAGCATTTCATACTTTAAATTTTTAGTTGCAAAGGATAAAATTCAGAAAAATATGAATGGCTTCCAGAGGAAATCCCTGATGTTCATATAACTGAGAAATTACAGACACAACAAAAAGCACTTGGAGTTTTTTTTTCTTTTAATATAATATATATAGGTATCCTTCAATGTGTTAATCTCAGCTAGCTACTATTGCAGAGCCAGCTAAAAGTAGTGCAAAGAAGCAATAATCAAGTATTGATCCCACTACCAGTAGATTTTAGTAAAATATTATTAAATATTTTTAATTTTCAGACCATGTTAGGGCAGGCAACATAGTGACCCTACCACTGATTTCCTTAATCCTTGATAGACTTCCTGATCTCAAGAGGTTTAATGGGCCACCCTGATATTTCAAATATACATCACACATTTAATTTTAAAATGGTGGTATTCTAAAAAATTAATAATAAAAATGGAATGGTTTTTTATCTAATCTGATAGCATTTTGGTTCAGGGACACTCTCTAAATTTGTTGCAGGATAGGGAGGGGGGAGGGGCAGTAATGAGGTTCAAATTAATTCAAATCCAAATGTTTTGCTTAGTTTAGGGTTTATGGATTTTTTTTCCAAATTAAAGAATGCAGCCTCAGGAAATCACATCACAGAATGAATCTCCCAAGAAATAAATCACCAAATGAAGCTGCAGAAAAATAAATTCATGCCTGCAGCTGCAGAACAATAAATTTCTGCATGTATCCAAAGAAGAAAACAAAACATCTTTTAGCCATGAAGACATTCAGTAATTTGCACACAAATTTATACTAGATTTTCACATACAGATTCAACTTGCACAGAAATTCTTCACTCAATTCAAACCCAGTAAGTACCATGGGCACAAGCACTAGAAATTAGTAAGACAGGTACCGCACAGACACACTATATATACCCTGAGATTAACATGAATATGTAACCTAAGCAAAAGTGGTTACAGTATGAAATGAATGAATTGGGAGGACAGAAAATAAAATTAAAATTCCAAAAAATAAAATGGATTCAAAATAAATAAAAAGATAACAAAAAAAGGTTTCATTAGACTTCACAAGAACCTTTCTGAAAGCATAAATTAATCCACCACATATTTTGTGAAGTGCATATTTTGGAAAAAAACAAATCATAAACTTGAAAACTAATGTGTAGTCACAGGAAATGTCTGTGAGTTACCTTAATTAATGAAATAAAATGTGCAAAGGAGCTACTATCCAAGGTGATAACCTTGTATGAATTAAAGTAAAATTCATAATTTATGATGTGCTAAAGGTCTTTCTAACCTATACCCCAAAGAGTTACTCATGTAACACACCCAAATGAAATAATAGCCTCAGTGTATGGCTCCCTCCCCATTTTTAACATGATGATACCTAGCAAAGTCCTGATTATTGAGTAGAAAGGGGTGAATGGAAAAGCCTTCTAGGCTTTTTTTCCCCCAGAATTAATTTTATAATCAACCAGATAACAATGCCATAAATTATCAAAACATTTCAAGGAAAAAATGAGTAATTGGTGGATTCTATCTGTCAATTTATTCAAAATTTTCACCCTTACCACCCAAATTGGAACCACAGTAAGTCTTCATATAATCACCCCTGAAGTTTCTCTGTTCCTGAAGGTTATTGTCTATTACTCCAAAAAAATAAAGTAATACCATTTCTTTGTGGCTTTTTTTACTCAGGATCAGCCTCACCCCTTATATTTGGAATGTTACTTCCCCTCCAGTGCAGAAAGGTTCCAATTTCCCAGGTGTATGGATTATTGTCACATAATTCCCTGATGAGAGGTTTTTGAGATCCCCAGAGGAATGTGTGGTCACTCTATTATTTGTTTTATTTAATTGTGTGAATTAATAAACCACATTGGTTCCAAAACAGAAACTTGCCTTGGTATTATCTATATTATGATGGATATTTCCAGAAAGATATTGAGTATTAATTTTTATTTAAAATGGTACATGTCAACTCTATTAGATCAAAGGGATCAGGGCCCTTGGAATCTAGGAGGCTGACAAATTCACTTTATCTGCAACATTGGGCTAATTTATAATCACCATCTTTTCTCATGGTCATTCAATGAATTTTGCTCTAATCCACTAGCTTGCTTCATTAGCTTCTTGTTCCACTTGCCTAAATTTTCTGCATGAACTCTGTTGAACACTTGAAATATGGCCTTATATTATACTTAATTTAAATATTCCATGGAACTTGATCCTCATCCTTTTGAATTGTGATGATCAATTTTGATCAAAAAACTTTCTCCTTGATGAAAACCTGCTGCATAACTTGATTTTTATATCATCCTCCTTTATCCTCCTCAAAATCATCCTTTTGATATTGAATGATATTGATCCTTCCAATATTTTGAATTAAATTTGTTGGGGTTATTGCTCTTCCATCTCCAATCCCATATAGTTTCCTCTTATCTTTCTCATTTCTTTTCTGTCTGTTCTTTATTTTCTACTTTCTTCCATCTTTTCTGTTCCTTATTATTTCCATCACCTTGTGACACTCATAACACGTCCCCAATCTGTTGCTCTCACTCATTATCACTCGCGCGCGCCCTGTTTCCAATTCTCAATTGTCCTAACCATGTCACATTCTGGTGACATGTCTATCTTTGTGTCCACCTGAGGACAGAGCTCAAGAATGGCAGAAGGATTTCCTCTTCCTCATCCTTCTACCAATTGTCTTCACTCTGAATATCCTCAGGTGAGTAAAGTTGTTCCTATGATTCATTCTCTCTGTCTAATGTGTGTGAAATAGATCCTTCTACCAATTGTCTTCACTCTGAATATCCTCAGCCCAACAGGTTATGAGCCCAGAGACGCCTAATGATCTTAACTGATAACCAAATCACTCACTTTAGAAGGATCCGGCAAAAATCGTGCCAAAAATAAATGATTAGACATGGAAGACAGACACAATGTCCATCCGGTTCTCAAAACCCCTTCCATTCTCCCTCTTGGTTCTCCTGGATCAGATTTGAACTATCTTGACTGGTCTATGATCTTACGAATCCACTTTTGAGCAACCGGAGTAGGATATCTACTTACCAACGACACACCCAAACCTAACCCAGAAATGTGTACCAAAGACAATTTAGTGGTTTGCTCAGTCATATTGAGATCCATCAATCCTTCAAACTTTCAATTCATACGTAAACATGAAGAAAGCGCGATTGGGATGTGGAACGCCTTGCGTGATGCTCACCAAGACAATTTATCCGGCGGAGGAATGTATTGGTTAAGAAAAATCCTTCTGACGAAACTCAACAATAAGGAAATGACCACTCATATTTCAGAAATAACCTCCTATGGCGAAAAACTGGCCTCCTTGATTACAACCAAAAACCCTCTTACTGCGGACAACCTCCTGTCTACTGCAATTCTACTTTCTCTTCCCGACGACTGGTTACTGTGCGTCTCAAGCATGATGAATTAGGAGTCAGTCCCATCATCTAAGCTCATCAATGCACTCAAACAGGAACACTTGAGAAGACAAACCAGAAATGAAGATCTCCTAGCTGCCAATCTTGCAAAACAAACGCCCCTGAACTTTCCCAAGTCATCACGACGAGACAATAATAATCAGAATCCAAGGAAGATCTACTACTGCACTAACTGCAAAGCCGAGGGACATTCTTTCTCAAGATGCCCCAAGGTCCTGGAGGCCGTTGCTGCCTCCAAAAGAAACAAGCAACAAAATCGAGTCAAACCAACGACTTCAAGCAGTCACAAAGCAAACGTGACAAAGGCGGACCATAACACCAACACCAATGACGGAGACCATTTCTCTGATTCGGAAATCATTGTTCACTCCGGATATGCCTCATGCAACCTTACCCAAACTAACACGAATCAATCCGGAAATGTCGACTTCAATCTTGACTCCGGATGCTCACTTTCCATGACACCTCACGCGTGGCAACTCAACTCTCTGAAATCAAAAACAATCCCCATCCAACTGGCCGACATCTCATCTATCACCTCTGTCAAAGAAGGATCTATGACCCTGCCGGTTGGTAAGATCAAGGCACTTCTGGTGCCAAACCTTCGTGAACCTCTCATGTTGATCTCAAGCATCTGCGACGCTGGTTTTCAAGTGATTTTCACATCCACAGGATGTGAAATACGTCGACAAGAACCATTGGATAAGAGAGCACCCATCACATTTCAAGGATATCAAAAAGGAAATCTTTATTATCTCCCGCGTAAACTTGTGAGCCATCGGGAGACAGCTCTCTTAACGTTCTGCAACTTTCCTGATGACACTCTCTTTGGTTATCACTGTAGATTTTCCCATCTTAATTTGAAGTCACTCAGAAAACTACTCAAAACCATTGGAATCATCCCAACATCCAGCGACGAACTATCAGTACAACAGTGTCCCACCTTCATCAAATTGAAAATGTCACAAAACCCTTTCCATTCAAGGCTCAGCTATTGATCCAACACACCTGGCAAAATCATCCACTCAGATGTATGCAGCTTTGAAACAAACTCCAGAGAAGGATTTAAATATTTTATTACTTTCATCGACGATTGCTCCAAGGCCCTTTTTGCCTATCCAATACAATCCAAGTCTGATGCTCCCAACTCAATAAAGTCATTCATCTCATTCTTTGAAAATCATTATCATCATCCAGTTCTTTTGCTGCGCACCAATAATGGAGGCAAATACGTGAACACCAAGCTACAAGAATTTCTTCTATCCAAAGGAATACGCCACAAGCCTGGTCCTCCCCATTCCCCTCAGTTGAACGGAGTTGCTGAGCAATCAAACCGAACCATTCTTAATTTGATTCGATGCTCTCTATCCTCCTCTCACCTTCCAAAGTTGTACTGGGCTGATGCCCTGTGTCACTCCCTTTTCGCATTCAACTCATATCCCTGCAAAACACCCCAAGGATTCATCTCGCCAAACTCCATTCTTCAACACACCGACATTCCACCTTCCTATCTTCACCCCTTTGGCTGTCTCGCGTGGTATAAAGTCCCCAAGCCTAACCGCTCCAAACTTGACCCGAAAGGACGTAAGTCAATTCTTCTTTCTTATCTCTCTGACGGCAATGGATACTGTCTTCTGGATCTCGAGACCCGTAAAGTCTTCAAATTGAGGGAAGTCATTTTCAACGACACAATTTTTCCTTACGCCAAGTCCCGTCAATTTGTTCCTGTTTCGGCTCCTCCTGATAATGCCGTTGACTTCACTTGGCCAACTGTTGTTGCATCTCCCAAATCTTCACCACACACCGTAATCACGCCCTCAGCTACCACCAGCTCTCAACCTGTCTCTCCCCATCCCCCCTCCCCCGATCCTTCTTGTCACTCTTCCCCCCCACCAATCTTCTTACGCCTGCTCATCCTGCTCCCCCTCTCCTCTCCTCTCCCGCCCCGTCTGATACAGAAACCTCCCCCTCGCCCGCCGTTCATTTCAGGCCCTCCCCTTCTGCTCCAAGATCCAGATTGTCTTCCTCTTCCACCAGCTCAGTTTCCCCCCCCTCTTTCTCCCTTGTCCGTTCCGTCCTCTCCTCATTCCCATCCTTGCGTTCCCTCTCCAACCTCTCTCCCCTCTCTCCCCTAAAATCCTACCCCGATCTCTCCGGCATTTCCCTCATCCCCGCCTCTGGCCGTTTCCTCCCCCCCTCCTTTGACGCCTCCTCTCCCCGCACCACAACGCTCCTCTAGAATCTCTCGTGTGCCCTCTTGATTCGGCAACTACTCACGCTCCGCCTCAATTAAGGACAATATCATTGCCCCAAAGACCTCGAAGCAACTGATGAAGAATCCTCATTGCTCCAGGTGGATACTCTCCGCACATGAAGAGATCTCTTCCCTACGCGGTATGAACATCTGGGAGCTCGTCCCTCCCCCAAAAGGCGGGAAGATTATTAGATGCAAATGGATCTTTAAGGTGAAGCGGAGGCCTGACGGCTCAATCATCAAGCTCAAGGCTTGTCTTGTTGCAATGGGTTTCACTCAGGTTCATGGACTCGACTTTTCCAAGGTATTTGCGCCAACTCTTTGTCTCAAGACACTTTGACTTCTCCTCAGTCTTCTTGGCACAAAGGGCTGGGTTGGCCGTCAAGTTGACTTCAAGACGGCGTTTCTCAACGGTCACCTTGATGAACCGGTCTACATGACCCAACCGCTGGGCTTTGAGGATCTGCTGCACCCCGACTGGGTATGCAAGGTCTCAAGGGCCATCTATGGCTTAAAACAGTCACCTCGGCAGTGGAATATTGAGCTCAATGCCGCACTACTCTCCCTTGGCCTCACCAGATGCGCCTACAACCCTTCTCTGTACTTCCAACTGCGCAGTGGAGTGCTTGTGGGTGCTGTCACAGCACACGTCGACAATCTAGCGGTAGTGGGAACTCCCGATTTCGTCTCGCCATTCATCAAGGACATTGGGGCTCGCTTCACGGTTGGGTCTGATGAAGACCTCTCCCTTTTTATATCCATTTCCGTCCGACGTGATCGCAATTCTAACACGGTCTCCATTGGCCAGCAGCACTATATTGACTTGGTTGCTTCCATTTTTCTTCCATCAAAATCTCCTCCCGTCATCTCTCCCACGGCTGCAACTTTCAAGTCCCTGGTGAAACGTAAACCCAACGTTCCGCCTTCCCCTCCCCAATACAACCAACTCGTTGGCTCCCTCCTTTGGATTTCCCAATGCACCCGCCCTGACGTGTTGTTTGCTGTGAACAAGCTTTCGCAGTTCCTTCAAGATGCATCCATTGACCACTGGAATGCAGCAATCAGGGTTCTTTGATATCTCTCCACCACCAGCGCCATGACACTCACTCTTGGCAGTTCACATCTCACTCTCGCCGGCTTCGCCGACTCGGACTGGGCCAAAGACCGCAACAATTGTCGCTCTGTCTCTGATTACGTCTTTCGTGTCGGCTCTGGTTCAATCTCCTGGAGATCCAAAAAGCAGCCTACAGTCTTGCTATCAAGATCCGAAGCGGAATACAAAGCCCTATTGGACTGCTGCAAAGAGGGGCTATGGTTACAAAACATTATGGTTGAATTACAAATCCGCAACTCAAGCCCAGTTCCTCTCTACGTCAACAACGAAGGCGCTGAGGCTCTGTCAAAGAACCCCGAGCACCACTCTTGCACAAAACACATCGACGCACAACACCACTTCATTCGAGAATGCGTGGCTCGAGGCATCTTCACTGTTCATCATGTAGGGACCAAGAAAATGATTGCGGATATGCTAACCAAACCGCTGACTCGGTTTCTCCTCCAAGCTCATCAAGCCCTATTCGGCCTCACCGCGGGTGGTTAGCAAGGGGGGGTGTTGGGATTATTGCTCTTCCATCTCCAATCCCATATAGTTTCCTCTTATCTTTCTCATTTCTTTTCTGTCTGTTCTTTATTTTCTACTTTCTTCCATCTTTTCTGTTCCTTATTATTTCCATCACCTTGTGACACTCATAACACGTCCCCACTCTGTTGCTCTCACTCATTATCACTCGCGCGCGCCCTGTTTCCAATTCTCAATTGTCCTAACCATGTCACATTCTGGTGACATGTCTATCTTTGTGTCCACCTGAGGACAGAGCTCAAGACTGGCAGAAGGATTTCCTCTTCCTCATCCTTCTACCAATTGTCTTCACTCTGAATATCCTCAGGTGAGTAAAGTTGTTCCTATGATTCATTCTCTCTGTCTAATGTGTGTGAAATAGATCCTTCTACCAATTGTCTTCACTCTGAATATCCTCAGCCCAACAAAATTTACTCCTCAAACTTCCTCCTTGTTTCTTGGTTCAATTTCTGGCCTGTTCAACATTCTGATTGTTCATCTCTCAATTGATCCAATTGTAAACCTGTCAAAATCAAATCAACAACTGCCTGCATTGTTTCACCACACCCCCTTTGATCTCAATTTTCTTAATATTTCTCACAAATCATCTGCTATTATTAACTTTTGGTCACATGATTTCCAAATTTTACCATCAACAAAATTTTCCTGGTTGAATTCCATCTCTTCCTGATTGCTTGGTTGTTTCAGTAGTCCTAATTTTACTTCAAATTTCTAGCTCAAATATCCACAACATCTCTCCTTGGAAATTTAAGTCAGATAATCTTGACTGTTTTAATTTTTGTACTTAATTATTTGATCTTGGTCTTTCCATCCCAAATTGGCTTCACCTTTTCACTTTTCCATTTTGAAAATACCCCTTTGTGGGTTAAAGATATAAACCCTTTGGTTATATATCTTGATAAGTGGTATTAGTCTTGAATATTAATGGCCCTCTGTTGACCTCAAGCATTGGAAAAGGTGGTGTGGTGAAAGTCTGATCATAAACAAGTGTTGCCTGATACTTGAGTGCAATATTTTTCTGCTTCTTATTACTATCCAAGCTCATGCATAAAAATTACTAGTGATATCTTCATAATATACTGGGATATTTATATTTATAGTGTTTCTTGATAAACTGTGCATTTTTTTCACTGATTGTATTTAACTTTTTCTGATTTATCCTCCAAATAGTGCGAAATCTTACCTTACACATATGAAAGGGTTTATTCCTTATAATATTTCTAATCAACCACTCTCCAGCCTCATGTTCATAGCTCATTCAAGCCTGATTCTTTCCTATTCAATCAACCTCATCTGTTCCTCCCTAATTAACTAAAGAGGTTTGCTCAAGCTCCTCCCAACATCTGTCACACTTGAAGCTATTTTTTCCATTTTATCAATTTTTTCATCAGGTCCTCAACTGGTCCAAATCTTCACAAAGATTTTTTGAATGGCACTTGAAAAAACTTTTGATTTGAAGGCTTGACAGGGTTACTTGAGGAAAATTTTAAATCTTTAATTTTTGTGCTGATTTGATTTTAATTGGCACTTTCAGATGTTCAAATTGACTCAAACCATGATAAGCATGCTTATTGACTGGAGTTGTGGAGACAAGGTCGGACGCTCTAACGCTAGGACAGGGAAAATATCCCCATCACTACAACAGGTTGCCAGAGTACAGACTTACCAACAAAATGTTTTCTATCTGTCATCTGTTTTGATTGTTATTCCCATTGAATCCGGCCTAAGTCAATCTAAGCTTTTTTCGATCGGATTGAGGACTGTTTTTGGCCTTGTTTTTATTTGCTGAGTTGGCAGAAATGCTCGCTCTCTTGTTGGTCCCAGCTCGCGCCACCGGGTGCTATGACCCCTCGCCTACGCTACGAGGGCTAAAAAGTGAGTCTTCTGGGGCATTTTGAAACGCACTGCTCGCTGCTTCCATTCCATTTGTTGCCTTCACTCCAAAGTAGTAAAGCAATGTTTTGATGCGGATGCGAGGAGGCAACGCCTAATATGTTTGCATCTCTTTGAAAAAAGTGAGGCCTGGCCTGCAGTATCAAGAAACCCAGTCGAATTTTGACCAAGGCACATGTGCTTTGCGGGCCCAAGCGTCTCCGAATAAATATCATGCAGCCAAATTTCCGGCAGGCACTACTTTTTGCAAAATTACAGAAATCTCGTGGTGGCGACAAGCCAATCCGCTCGAGGACCCTGGGTAGACAGTGGTGAAGCAATCATATGCCCTTGCTCTACACATAACTACTCCAAATTCAACCAGGGCATTGGACCACCTGTAGTCGCGCAGTTGGCTCACCGCTCACCTCAACCCACGCAGTAAATTTACGACTGATTCCGCGTTCCGAGTCAAACTGACCGCTCTCACATCACCTGATATTCATGTTGCATACCAGGTTGCACTTGCATACCGCTCGACTATGCATACAATGCATAAACCACACTATCTAAGACCGCGCAATGCGACACGCGGGTATGAAACTCATGGGATTTTACCACTCAGCATGCTAACAATTCCCACTGCTCGCATGGCGCATAAGAGCAAAAGAAATGAAATAAATTTCAAAGAGTCGTAGATGTCATTCGAATACAAATATTTTAGAGTAAAATAGGTGAAGGTGTCCCCTCTGGTCATCCCCACCCCGATCAAGCTACCCCCCTGCCTGGTCCGCTACGGCCGAGAAATCTGAGTACAAGCATCGTCGGATCAAAAGGATGACAAACGAATTAGGATCATTGAGAACAAGAGGGTTTCATGAGGCAATTGATTGAGTATGACTTACAAACCCAACCCGCCGTTTCAAACCGTACTTTGTCCATCGCTATGGATGGCCTCCCTCCTTGAATCCTCGAGATAAGAAAATTGATCGGAACGTTAACCATTTAGATCACGAGGGTGAAAAAAAGAGGTAAGAAGCGAGTGAACCGAAATTTTACTCACGCCGTGTATCCATAGGTAGGAGTGTCTCATGCAGTGCGCGGCCACTAACATATTATCTTCTTTCCAAAGGCTCTAGAGACTCATGAAGAAAAGTCGTCTTCTTAATTCCCTCTTTAACGTTTGTCTTGTGCGTGCCGGTTTGCCTCAGAAAGTATGTTGAGACTCACCCCGCGTATCTTCCTCTCAAAGCGGCTGGGCTGGTTTGCCGCAATCGTAAACCAGAGAAAGAGAAATCAAAACGTTCCCTGCCAAAGCTAGCAATGAATCCGGGTAGCATTGATTTGTGACCTTGGCATCAGAGTTCGGTTGGCTTCAGTCCTGGCATAAATTCATATCACTTACTTCTTGTATCAGAAGGACCATATAAAAACAAGAAAGAAGGAGTAGATCCAAGCCAAGAAAACAGAGACCACGCGGGACATTCAAGCATCGTCGACCGAGTCAAACCGGTGGTACATGTCCTTCAGGCCACAGAGCGGAACGGTATCAGGGGGAAGGTCCCGAACTCGTGAGGGGCCAGCCATTGGGGGTGGCGGTGTATGCACCAGGCGATCTTCAACATCAAAGACCATGCCCTGGCGACGACGTGAGCGCGCTGGGGACGGAGGCGGAGGAAGATCTCTTAGGGGGATGGCGTCACGGTCAATTAGGCTTTCGCGAGCCGGGATCGTGAAGTAGGTCACTTGGTCTGAAAACCTAACAACGCGAGGGCTGGGCACACGAAGATGCGGAGAGCCATCAGTTTAATTGATTGAAAGAAAAAGAAACAGAATAGATGATTACGGGGGGTTTGATCGGGGCGGGGCAACGGCGCCATCAGTCTTGATGACCAGCATTGGCTGGTCAACGTCGGTGCTTTGTGAGTCCACAGAGAGAACGGTAGCACGGTGGGAGGAACGCCGACGAGGAAAAGTGTTAAAGGCAGGCTTAACGTCGCTGAGGCGCCGGAGACCAGATTGGTAGAGGTAGTAGTCGGTATCATCCGGAACAAAAACCTCTTGAGTCGGAAGCTTGTTGGCAGGATCAACAACGGGGAAGTCATTGGCTAGGTCCTCTGGCCTGCCAGCGCAGTGAAAGGACTCGTCAGAGTCCGAGTCGGACCCTTTCTTCTTGGGTTTGAATTTTGCCTTAAGGGCCTGCATCTTGGATGGATCCGGAGAGGATGACAGGCAAGGATGGAGAAGGATTGTGGATTGCTCTTCCCAGGTGAGCTCAAAAGCACTCCATATATACCCTTCAACTGCTGAGCCATCAACCAGCTGCTACTGACTGCGATTAGCCAACTATGCATCTTTCGTACGCGTGGCTCACGGAGATACATTTGGATTACGAAGTCCCATCTTTGAAATCATGTACCTTCTTGTTGTGCCCTTCTACTATTATTCGAACGAGCTCCAGGAACGCGTGGCTACTGATCGGCAGGTGTAACAAACAGCTTGGAAGACTGAGCAAAATTTGGTGAATTGGGATTCGGCTATGACTATGGAGTTTCCTGCTCAGCCGCTGACCCTTGAACCATTGGTTTGTGAATTATTTGGCACTGTGCAAGGGCACTTCTGTTTACAGGGCCGAGTGATACAGCTGTTATGAATAGCCAAACGCATTCAGATGAGCACATTGAATTGCATTTGCTGGCCGGCGCGTAGCTGAGCCAGTGACGTTACATTTGGTGATGTTTGGATTTATAAGAAATATCCACGTTAACGGAAGAACGAGTAGAATTTGAACTTGTCTGCCAATGGTCAGTCATCTACTGCTGAGCCAGTTCCCGTGGCCAGGTTGTGCAACAAGTCAGAGCACACGCTGGAGCTTGTCTTCTCGAAATGATTGACCCAGTGCGTGTAGTATGAAGTCTTACACTTGTATGAAGCCTATTCGACTACTTCAAAAAACTCGTCCAATTCACACTTAACCAATCAGGGTCGATCTGATGCTGAGTTTTAGCTGGAATTTTAGGCTAACAAAGTAGCACTTATCAAATTCACGGCTCCTCCTAATCAAAGAGGCCTGCGTGATCTCTATCTTGGGCCGGATTAATGTTATAGAGGCAGATAAAATATGTGTTATGAATAGCCAAACGCATTCAGATGGGCACATTGAATTGAATCAGCTAGCCGGCGCGTAGCTGAGCTAGTGACGTTACGTTTAGTGATGTTTGGATTTATAAGAAATACCCACGTGAAGGGAAGAATGATTAAAATTTGAACATGTCTGCCAGTGGTCGGGCATCTTGCTGAGCCAGTTCCCGCGGCCAGGTTGTTCATTGAGTCAAAGCACATGCTGGAGCCTGTCTTCTCGAAATGATTGACCCAGTGTGTGTAGTATGAAGTCTTTCACTTGTATGAAGCCCATTTGACTACCTCGAAAAACACGTCCACTTCACACTTAACCAACCACGGCTGATCTAATGCTGAATTTTAGCTGGAATTGTAGGTCTAAAGCTTCCAACAAAGTAGCACGTATCGTAATCCTCGCTCCGCGTAATCAAAGAGGCCCGCGTGATCCCTGTCTTGGGCCGGATCAATGTTGAGAGTGACAGATAAAGCATGTCATTAGAATCCTGTCAATTGATTTGATTATCCATCAGATGCGTACGCCATCCATTTTTCAAACTTGCGCCAAGAGTGCCTTAGCTCGATAATTGCCATCGCTGCCTAAATGCTGGCCTGCAAACGTGCTGAGAGGGAAAGACGAGTCATCGAGAACACAATCAGCCAGAATTCACTAGTCGTACAAAACTGGAGGACTAAGACACATTAACCTGACTCAATTTTTTCTGGAATATTGTCGGTTGACTTCCTCTTTGCGTGGTCAAGGTTGGCTTACCACGCCTGAACCCAATCTTCCCCAAGTCTCCTCCAGCTTGGACGTGAGATTGGGGATCTGTAAGTTTTCCTTTGGCTTGTCCAATGGCACCAATTTTTTTTTTTTTCTTAATCTTGATGCCGTTCGATGACGTCCTTGGTGGCTCTCAAAGCCTACAATTCCTTGCTTGAAACGTATTATCAGATTTCAGAGGAACCGCTTTGCGTTTCCTTGCTTTCAGAGGCGCGTTTTTCCGACTTGACGCCGACGATTCAAACTTCGAACACGCTCTCACTGGTTTGTTTCCATGGTTTTGAATGTTACGAAAATCAATTCAAATTAGCATACTTGTTTTACAGCTGAAGATTAAGACCGGCTTCTCCGAATTCAACAGGATGATTAGCACCCGTCATCATTTGTGTGAGAGAATTATCAGTCTTAGTATCATTACCAGTCTCAAAATTCTTGGTTGATACTCCTCTGGATTGATTTGCAGATCAGAACCGGTCTTCTCACGGCTGATTTCTCTCAGTTGGGAAAGGCGATTTTTTTTCTTTGCCTGGATTCAGTCAACACCGCATCGGTCGCAAGGCTTGGAGCATGGGACAAGCCTGGTTGTGACAAGACATGATGGATTACATTTCCTAACAACTGTTGGAATAAAGCAAAGAAGCGGCAAATTGCCGTAGCAGAAGCGGATAGAAGCAAAGGGCAGAAGAACAGCAGTAAGCCCAAGCCTAGCTCCTCCCACTGTTGAATCAGACAGAACAAGAAACGTACCAGCTAACATGGGCATCTTGTGTCAGAAACGCCAGTGGTTGTATTTTTCCATGATATACTGTATAGATCCTCATGGCCCTTACAGATGTCTTCCCCACGTGTTTCCTTGCATTTGCATCCTTTCCCTTCTTCCCAATCATTCAAAATACTTCTCCCATTGTTTTTCCTATAAACACCATGTAGATATCCCTCGTGAATGGATTCCCTATGGGATCAATCTTGTTAAATCCATCTTAGTAATCTTGGTTTATTTCTGCGTAATCTATAATTCATGACATCTTGATTACCTCACACCTACGGAAACAGAGCACCACAAACAAAAGTGAAGGTCACCAACGACATCGTCCGTTGCACCCGCAATACGTCGAAACAAGATCCAAGACGGGCAAGGGCAACCAATACCAATGACCCTCAGACAAGGCAAACGGTTTCCTCACGCGCCTCAGACCATGAACCTAGCCGCTGCCTCACTTGCTCGTTGTTGTTCTCCCCACTCATGTTTCTACCCACTTGTCTCATCCTCACCCCCTCTTGCCAACCATTGGACAGGCTGCGTCCTATAAAATGAGTCTTTTCACCAGCCGTGCTATTGATTATTCCTTGTCGGTATCGCAAAAATCACACATAAAGTGCAATAGCCTAAAATACCTCTGTACTGCCATTGCAAGGTAACAGAATAAAACAAAATAAACCTTCACTGCTCCAAACCACCCATTGTGTGATTTCACGTCGTGATCACTTCCTTATATGACATGGAATAGGCAATTGAATTTCTTGAAATAGAATAGAATGAAAACAAACCAGTGAGTCGATTGAGTGGGGATGATAGTGAAGGAGACAGGGATTGGTAGAATACCTTGAAATAGATCAACACTAGTTTGGTCCTACGACGTTGGTCTGACACAGTATGTGAGGAATGAAAAGGAAACAAGCCTGGGTTGACCAGTTGGTGTGAGTTGAGATTGATTGAGAGAGCAGAACTGAGTGGTGATTTTGAAAGAGATAGAAGACGATGAGAGTATGAGGAAAGAGTCCCAAATTACCTCCACTTGATCCTAGTCGCACCCTCCTCCTGAGTCAGCTTTGCGTGGAACCTCCGGTTGTTGTGTTGGTTGCAAGTTGAGTTGATGATTGGTGGCGTGGTTTGGGTGGTCAAGTGAGGGATAATGAGGGAGAGGCTGCGAGGAAGAAGCTGGCGGACTCTGCTATCCGTCGGTCGAGGTTGAGACTGAGACTTGGCTTGAGGGCGCGATTGCGCGCGGCGGGCGGCGGAGCGGTGTGACCCTGCGTAGCGTGAATCACACCACCCTGACACTCCTCCTTGATTCATGTGGGAGCCATGTGAATGAGATCCAGAGCCGCCCGATGTTTGACAGCGCCTAGTGGTTTGGTGAGCACGTCCGCCAGCATCTTGGCGGAGGGGACTTGTTGTACAGACAGCAGGTTCTTCGCCATGAGGTCGCAGATGTACTGGTATCTGACCTCAATATGTTTCAAATTTGGGTTCAGTTGAGCTTCCTTGCTGATCATGACTGCGCTCGCGTTATTGTTTTGGAGGACAACGTTGAGGGGAGGTTTCTTGCTGAGGATCTTCAGATTTTGGAGCAGGATTGACAGCCACCGCAATTGTTTGGCGCACTTGTTTGCGGAGATGAATTCTGCTTCACAGGTTGATTGCGCCACGACGGATTGTTTCTTTGCTACCCAGGAGATTGGGTTGTTGAAGAGGGTTATCATATACCCGGAGGTGGAATTCTTGGACAGTAGTGACCCTGCATAGTCCGCGTCCGCCCAACCACATAGGGTGGGCCGTTCAGCTGTGCAGCATGAGTAGACAATACCCATGTTTCTGGTGCCGTTGAGATAGCAAAAGAGATGTTTGACAGCTGACCAGTGAGAGGCCGTAGGCTTCAATGAAAATTGAGATAGGAGATTAGTGGTGAAAGCAATGTCGGGCCATGTGTGGATAGCTAGATGAAGGAGCATTCCAATGGCTTTCTGATACTTGCGGCGATCCACCGGTTCCGCGTCCTGTGCCACCAGCTTTTGAAGATCCATAAGAGCCGGAGTCTTTACGGGGTGACTGTTCTCCATCTGGAATTTGGTGAGGGTCTTCTTGCAAAAATTGCCTTGGTGAAGAAAGAGAGACCCTTCTGGCCACCAGTCTAAAATGTACCCAAGATGTTGGCTTGGTTTTTCCTTGATCCTCAGCTCATAGTGCTTGCCGAGTTGATGAAGGAACTGAAGAATCATTTTGCAATCAGGTCCAACAACCAATCCGTCATCAAAATGTATGTGGAGTTTCATGGCTAAGTCGGAGCTGACAAAGAGAGACTCATCACCCACCGATGGCGTCAATCCGCACTTTTTGAGTGTTTTGACCAGGTGAGCTTTCCATTGTCTGGAGGATTGCTTAGTCCCGTAGAGGGATTTGTTCAAGAGCCAGACATAGTCTTCCTTTCCCGGTTCCTCAAAACCGCTAACCTGCAACACGTAAACCGGAGCGTCGATGAGGCCGTTCAGAAAGGCTGTTGTGACATCAAATTGGAACACTTGTAGTTTCTGTTCCACGGCAAGTGACAGGAGCACCTTGAGAGACTCATTGCGCGCCACCAAGGCGTTGGTTTTGAAGTAGTGGATTCCCTTGTCTTGATGATTGCCAAAACACACCCAGCGCGCCTTGCAACGAGCGACTTCCCCAAATTCATTTAGCTTGTTGACCAAACGCCACATGCCGCCGATTATCTTGGCACCTGGGGTAGGCTTGACCAAAGTACCGGTGTTCTTGAAGATTAGCTGGCTATGCTCTTCTTTCATTGCTTTGAGGTACTTGTTGGCGTAAGGTGAGTTCAGGGCATCCTTTACCGAGATTACTTCAGTGAGGTTGGCTTCATCAATTGGGCCGCGGCAACTTCGTGAGCCTTCTAGTATATTGGATGGGTTGATTTTGGAACTAAAATCTCTAGGGGCTTTGTCATAGTACGGAAAAAAGGCGTAGTGCTTTGACGTGGCGGCAGTTGAGTCTTGAGTTTGACTATCATCAGCCCCTGAGGCAATACTTTGCTCAGTGGCCGCGGCGGGTTGATCCGGTACCAATTCGACTGGAAAGGGGGTTTGCGCTATGGCGCCGGGTGTGGAGGAGGTTGTGGCAATTCTAGGTGTTGGAGGGTTTACAGTGATTGATACGGTCCGGTGGTGGTTGTGTCCTAGTGGCTCGGTTTGAGGGAGCAAGGAGTGGTGTTTTTTGACCGCGGAAGGTTCCCGGTAGGGAAATTTCAGCGGGGAAGGGGAGAAGTCCCAACTGACAACTATTCTCAAACTGGAGGGTTCAAGGAATCGCGATGCGTCGGAGAAGGGCTCAAAGCCTAGGTATAGGAGAGGTTTTGAGGGAGGTCTGACCTTGTCTTGGTTGGGCCGGGTTACAAAAACCTTGAGACCAAAGGGAAGGAGTTTGGATAGATCCCGCTGGGGTTTGATGGGGGTGTTAGTTTTTGCCAGGGTTTCCATAGGGGATGACCACGCGAGGCTTTTGGTAGGGAGTACGTTTATGAGATGGGAGGCGTATCTTGCTGCTTTGTTCCAGAGGTTCACAGGAACCAACGAATGAGCTAGTATACATCTCATCTTTGTTAGTAGTGTAGAGTTGAATTTTTCCGCGATTCCGTTGGTCTGAGGGCTGTCGGCAGGGCCTCGCTCGGTGGTTATTCCCAGATCTGTAATGGTGGTTAGGAAAGGATTAGAGCTGAATTCTCCTCCTCAGTCTGAGTGGAGATACGCTGGTAATTTACCCGTTTTGTTCTGTATTTCCTGTATGAAGGAGAGTATCTTCACTTTGGAATGAGACTTCTTCTTGAGGGTGTATATACGGTTAAAGCGGGAGTAATCATCAATAATCACAAGGATGTATTGATAACCACTGCGGCACGGCGGAGAGATTTGAAGTACGTCGAAATGAAGCTTTTCAAACGGGCGAGTGGCGGAGGGAAGGGGGAAGGGGGTTAAGATGTGGCGTTTGTTTCAGCTTTCATTGTCAACATAATTTGCACACGGAGGCCGGGTTTTTTGTGGTTGGTTTGGGTAGATTGTATAGTTGAAGAAATTTCTTCAGGTATACATCGGATGGGTGTCCCAAGGTTACGTGCCAATTGGTTTGTTTGGTTAGATTGAAAGCTGATACCCGGAAAAGGTCCGAGGCGTAGAGGTTTCCGTTCCGAGGGAATCGAGCCACAATTTTTTCTCCTTGCTTTACCACCAGCATACAATGATGCTGAGATATCACTAGCCCATGGTCTTCTAGTTGAGAGACTGACAAGAGATTCCGAGGCCCCTTTGGGGCGTAGTACACAGGGTGTATCCAGGTACCACCAATTTCAAGTCTGCCGGAGTGGGTGACCGGGATGGACCCGCCGTAGTTTATCATCTCCTTGTCAATGGGTTCCGGGGAGGTTAGCAAGGATAGGTTGCATACGATTGATTTGGTTGCGCCGGAGTCTAGGATGAACATGGAGTTGGTCTTGATTGATGGAACCAGGTAGACCTCGTCCGTGAGACAGAATCCGTAATTGTCCGGATCGTTTGCTACTTCCACGCACCCAATCTCCTCCTGCGTTTCATCATTTTTCTCCGACGACTTGTTGGAAAGGTGATGCGCTTTGGGATTGCCTTTGATCTGCTTGAGATGTTTGGCAACCAACCTTGCAATCTTTTTGTCTAATGATTTGCCTTGAGGGCAATTTCTCGTAGGGATTGCACTCCTAGGTTGGTTGGAATGTGAGGGTGGTTGATTGACCGGCTTCCTGGACCCAAAGTTGTTTTTGTTGTGTGGGTTGGTACGGTTTGTGCCTTTGATTGCCAGATTCATTTCCTCCTTGGTCTCCAGATTTTCTCTTTGGTTATGTTCAAGGATGAGACGGTCTCTTACAGTTTTGTATGTGAAGGGGTTGACGTCGAACATGTTTTGAACCAACGGGGTTAGAGATTTGTTGTAGTTGAGTGTTATCAGAAGTAGGCATGCAGCCAGTCCAGTGGAGATTGATGCGAATTCCGGGATATTGGAAAGGGAGGACTTCAACAAGGTGTAGAGAGAAGAAAATTTATTGACGTGATCTTGTGGGGATGTCCCAGGTGTGTACTCCATCCTCGTAAGCCGTTGTAACTTTGTCACTACCGTCAGGATGGATGCGTCCCCGCAGGCATTGCACAGGGCGGTGTAAGCGTCGATAAAACTTCCTTTGTTTGCCTCAATGTTATGGTGGAGATCCCTCGAGGTGGTGGAGAACAGTTGGTTGAGAGCCCAGGCGTTTCTGCGTCTGAACTTGGATGTACTGCAATTTACCTTGGTCCATTCCTTTTCGAGCAGGTCCTTGTACTCCTTACTGGTTAGAATATTGGCGAATCTCATTTGCCATTGATTCCAGTTCTTTCCCGTCAACTTGACCACTTTAACGCGATGACTAGTCCCCAAGCTTGAGTCTGACAATTTTTACTCGGGTATTACTATTGCCGTCCCATTGTCGTTTCTCATTCTCACTCGATTGAGGTTGCCTGTTGCCAAGGAAGTTGCTCTTGCTACCATGTGATTTCACGTCGTGATCACTTCCTTATATGACATGGAATAGGCAATTGAATTTCTTGAAATAGAATAGAATGAAAACAAACCAGTGAGTTGATTGAGTGGGGATGATAGTGAAGGAGACAGGGATTGGTAGAATACCTTGAAATAGATCAACACTAGTTTGGTCCTACAACGTTGGTCTGACACAGTATGTGAGGAATGAAAAGGAAACAAGCCTGGGTTGACCAGTCGGTGTGAGTTGAGATTGATTGAGAGAGCAGAACTGAGTGGTGATTTTGAAAGAGATAGAAGACAATGAGAGTATGAGGAAAGAGTCCCAAATTACCTCCACTTGATCCTAGTCGCGCCCTCCTCCTGAGCCAGCTTCGCGTGGAACCTCCGGTTGTCGTGTTGGTCGCAAGTCGAGTTGATGATTGGTGGCGTGGTTTGGGTGGTTGAGTGAGGGATGATGAGGGAGAGGCTGCAAGGAAGAAGCTGGCGGACTCTGCTATCCGTCGGTCGAGGTTGAGACTGAGACTTGGCTTGAGGGTGCAATTGCGCGCGGCGGGCGGCGGAACGGTGCAACCCTGCGTAGCGTGAATCACACCACCCTGACACATTGCTCGGCAAGAAACTGAGCAACGTGCACAACCTCTAAATTCATCAACAACAACGCTGGTGAAACTAGTTACAAGAAGTGAGCAACAATCATACTATCAACTTCTTTTGACAAAAAAGCAAAATCTGAAGCAGTATTTAACACGTGTGCTGGCTTGATCCAGCCGTCCATTTATTCTTGACAAGCAAATTACCTTATTTGTATAGATGCCATCTGTTCCCCTATTCAACCCTGGCCGCAACCAAATCAAAACCAGTCACAAAACTAACTTATGACCAGATCACTGATTCCGGCAATCTGGTCATTGATTCCGAGACTTGCAACCGGACCAGCAATTCCGGCAATCTGGCCACCAACCCAGCTTTGCGCCCATTTTCTTTACTCTCTTTGATCAGACCACTCTTGGTCCCAGTTGTTGTACTTAGATCCTTCTTGCATCCCGCCCCCTTTTTGTCTATAAAAGGAGCCCAGGATCTTGTTTGCAATGAAACCTAAACCCGGTTCATCCTTAAAATCCGTGCCTAACTTTTGAGGAGTCACAGAAATATTTCTGTAAGTATTACTTACTAGGATCCAGGGGCGGCTTTGCCGCCTTGGTTGAGGGATCTTGCATTTTCTGTTTCCAAAAATCTCCTTTACAATGCTTCCCACGGAGATATCTCAGGACTGGCTCTGCCGCCTTGCCCTAGCAACTTAAACCATTCTCTGTTCCCACAAATCTTTCCTGGGATCCTTTGCACGGAAATTATTCCATTGCTTATGGCACAGGGTTTCAGTCACTTGATTTGGATTGGAATCCTATAAGGTTGCCCAGGGAGAAAGTAAGCCGCAAAAGTATTGGCCCCTTCATGTTTGATAAAACATAAGGAAGCTGAGTATGTTTCACTGGGTACTAAGGCAAGTTGTTGGGAAGTATTTTCCATGACTTGAATGGCTATTTTGCGTGGGGCTTCCTTGCATAAGCCTCCAAAACCAATGGCAGCAAGACAAAGTTGAAAATCATATTTGGATCCAGGGGGAATATTTGAATCAATCTGAGGGAACAGATGTGAATTTGACAGAAATTTTTGAGCTTTTGGAATCCATTTGAGCATTAAAATGAAGGAGGGGCCTCTGAGGAATTAAAGACTTTCCTCTTCAATGATCTCAATGAGAATATGGGCATGGTTTGGATTTTTTGGAGGCTTCCTTGGGGCTGAAATGTCTAGAACATTGTAGTTGGAAGATGATAGAATTACATAGTGTAGAAAAATAACTTTTGGGTTGAAGCAACAACTGCCAGCAGTGCAAAGCGTCCAACCATTTTATCAGGACAATTTTGAGCAATGGAGCTTTTTCCATGATATGGGGGTAGGCTGTAAGGTTGCCTCTTGAAATCATATTATCCTATGTTTGTTAAACCATGATTTGCAATGAGGTGGTTGGGAGAAATTAATGCCCGGATTTTCTGGAAATGGAAGTAAGTTTTCTTGCACTCTGAATCTGGAGTTTGAAGTTTAGTAAGATCATCCCAGTCAACAATGATACCTGTTAACATTACCTCTTGCCGATTTGAAAAAATCCAAATTAATTGGACAAGGGACCTTTCTTTGAGTTCATGTAGATAACTTTGAAGGAAAAAACATTTTGAGCCTGAGAGAAGGGTTAGGTACTTATCAAAAAAGATAAATGAGAAAATAAAGCTCACCTTGCTGTCCCAGTCCAAATGAACCACTTCAGTGCAAAGCATTTCTTCTGTTGTTCCAGGAGTACATATCTCTTCTTGGGAATTTAAAACACCAAGACCTACCATTGTGACATGATTAATAAGGTTTAATTCACTGACTGGATTCTTTGGTATCATGTATGGTTTTTCAAGTGAAAAGTAAGCCATGAAGACATTGGCTCCTTCCTGCTTAACCAATTGTATCAATGCCAAATATGTTTCACCAGGGATAAGCGCCTGTTGCCATGAAGTTTTTTCCATAAATTGGACGGCAGTGTCACAGGGTGACTCTTTCATTAGCCCTCCAACAACTATAGCAGAAAGGAAACAATGAAAGCCATACTGGGATCCCCAACGGGTGTTTTCTTCAATCTATGAAGGAAAGTCATTGATTCAAATGTCTCTTTTGCATCTCAAATGTGAGCCTAATCTTATCAAAAACTTCAATGAGACCGTGGGCGTGTGTGGGATTGTTGGAGGACCTTTGGGTGATGGATATTCTTTTGGGTAAAGGAATCAGATGTGCTGTTATCCTTCAAAAGCAGACTTTGGGGGATTAGACAGCCCAAATAAATGTGAATGATCCTTTTAAAAGCTGTAAAACTTGCTCTTTGGGCCATTGGCCTATTGCCTGCAATAGCTGAAGAGAATTTATCCCATATAAGCTGGAGATGACATAGTTGCGTGGTATGACCAATGAAAGTTCTCACACCTTGGCCTTGACAAATGGCTTGTAATTGGATTCAAACAATGATGGAAAATGACTGGATAAGTCTGTTAGAATAAGAGACTGATAGCGCGCAAATGTTATTATACCATCCTGAGAGGAATGAACAAGGACAAGGTAGAAATAAATGGAAACTTTAAAAGAATAAAAGTAAGAAGCTGAATGAAAGAGCCAGCATAACATTACTCCAAGTCAAAAGCAAAACTGGTAGTGTGCAAATGTTATTATACCATCCTGAGAGGAATGAACAAGGACAAGGTAGAAATACCTGGACAAGTTAAAAGAATAAAAGTAAGCAGCTGAATGAGGAAATAAAACAGTATAGCAAGACAGCTTCTTTAAATAGTAAATCAAGGAATGAATTAGAAATTTTGAGTTCAGTGTCCAGTGTCCTATTGCGTCAGAAATTAGCCATTGTCCTAGGGAGTTGATAAGAACACATGTCATGCTGGGGACACGTCATGCTGAGATTCTTTGAAAAAGAATAGTGGATAAAATATTGTTGATTAAGAGAAATTTGGTGGATGGACCATTCAGGATTTTAATTATGTTATGGTATAGGGTGCGTTCAATTTGACACCCCCCCCCATGCTGAGACTTGGGCACAGGACAAATTCCAATCAGCTGGCAGAGCTTTAAGTGCGTCTTTCTAGGAAGAGTTTTTGTAAAGAGGTTGGCTATCATGCCAGAGGTAGGAATATACAAGATGGTCATTCTTCTTTGAAAAATAAGTCTTAGATCCAGTGTTATCTAATTTTAATATGTCAGGTCTGGTGCTGATACAAAGGGTTGAGAGCCAGGGCAATTGCTCCCTTGTTGTTGTTGTAAATATGAGGAGGGATGGAAGGTAAGAGTTTATCCAGGATGAGATTCTTAATCCACAGAATATCCTGGAAATGCTCACTCAGAGCCTTGTATTCAGCCTCTGTTGTCAACAGGGCCACCATTTGCTGCTTTGATGCCCTCCATAAGATTGCTCCAAATTGAAAGACACATACCCCGCTTGTTGATCAACAATCCTCTATCTTGCACCAATTAGCATCCGCCATACACAAAAATTTGTCTATCCCACTGTTGAATTGCCCATTGCCAGAATTCCCAAGCCTAAGGCCAAGAGACTTTGAGCCCAATAGATATTGTAGGATGTGCTTGAAAGCTGTTATATATTCCACAGATGGGTCATTCAAGAATTGAGATAAGCAGCTTGCGGCAAATGCAAGTTCATGCCAACAGCAGTTTACTGAATAGTTTAGAAGACCAACAGCCCGCCAATAGTTGAATAATGAATTCTGTTTTGAGTCATTACCCACTTTAACCAGATCTTTGCCAGGGCTGAGAGGCGTTCCAACCATCTTGCAGGCTTCCATTCCAAATTCTTTGAAGATTAGACTGATGTAAAATTCTTGATCTATATAAATACATCTATTAGGAAAATCCTGTTGTACACTCATCCCCACAAAGAATTTGGAGGCACCAAGATTTTCCATATCAAATTGTCCACACAGCTACAATTTCACGTTCTCCACGGCAACACCCCCAATGATAAGATTGTCCACATGGATGAAGAAAAACGTTGGGATCTCCTTGCTTATAAAGAAGCAGGGGTCAGAGCCGGACGGCCCAAATCCAATAGAGGTGAAGAAATCAAGCAAGCAACAATACCAGCAATGTGGAATCTGTTTCAAACCATACAGAGATTTCCTTAATTTTAGAAAATGACCATTGTGTGCTTCTAATCCTAGTGTAAACTTAATGTATATATCCTCCTCAACAGCACCATGCAGGAACGCCGTCTTCACATCTATTTGTTGTATATTCCACCCTTGCTCTGCACACATGCCAAGGAGGAGCCTTAAACTCCCAGGTCTTCCTGTAGGCACAAAAGTCTTGTTGTAATCAATACCTTCTACTTGGCAAAAACCCTGAACGCAAAGCCACGCCTTATACTTTAGGAGATTTCCAGTGGATTCAGTTTTCTTCCTGAAGACCCAGGTTGTTCCAATTAGATTGGCGCTTTTAGTTTCCTTGACTGGTTCCCAGATCCTATGTCTCTTAATAATGCCAAGCTCAGCCTTGATTGTGCCACTCCATTCTTCTGCGTCAGGAGCATGCATAGCTTGTCAAAACATCAAAGGTGGTTTTTCCATGGATACAAGGATGTTTAAAAATCCATTCCTTCTGCAAGACGTATTGATAATAGCCTGTACTGATATTACTGGAAATTGCTCTTGGAGCAGGCTCACTGCCAGGTACATAGTAAAATCTGGGTCTGGCGGGTTTGTCCATAGGTGGCAGGGGTTTGCATTGGTGAATATCTACAGGAAGGTTTACCAACTCAGGTTGGATTGATAGTGGTACACTAGGGTCCTGAATAGAAGAAGATGGTTCAGGAGAGCCCATATTGGGATCATCTAGGGGATTATTTAATTGATTATTCATATCATCCCCTTTGGAATATTCAATTGATTCAGATTTCAAAACAATGAAATCAGAGGCAGAATCCAAGGTGATATTGGTTGATGATGAGTTGATGAAGGATTCTGAAGAAGGGGTTGTGTCTTTCAATGTAGGGGTAGTGGTAGTTGAAGAGAAGTTGTCACAAAAGATGGTGGACCGGGAGGAAGTATTGTCAGTAGAACATTCAATAAACTGATCATTGAAGAGTTTAAAATCATTTCCAATAATAATTTCAGACATGGTGGAATTATAAAATCATAATTCCTCTGGCCTTCAACATATCCCAAGAAGATACACTCATGTCCCCTTTCTTTAAGCTTGGATTTCTGGTATTTCTTAGGGATGTGAACCACAGTTCTACACCCAAAAGTGTGCAGATGATCCAGTCTAGGAGAGGAATTCATCAGTTCTTTTTAAGGAGACTTGAAGTTGAGAGAAGAACAAGGAGATTGATTTAAGAGATAATTTGACATATTGCAGGCTTCTGCCCAAAAATTTAGAGGTAGTTTTGAGTGTAATAGTAGACATTGTGCCTTCTCAATAATAGACCTGTTTCCCCGTTCTGCAACCCCTTTCTGCTCTGGAGAGTATGGAGACGTCCTGATGGATTTGATGCTGTTTAGATTCAAATATTCATTAGTATTGGATTTCACAAATTCCAAGCCATTTTCTGATACAATAGTCTTGATAGATTTCCCGGTCTGTTTCTCCACCAAATTCTTGAATCTCAAAAAGGTTTCAAAAACCTTGGATTTAAACTTTAGAAAATAGATCCATCTGAAGCTAGTGCAGTTGTTGATGGAGTGAACAAAGTATTGAAATCCTACCAGAGATGGAGTGCTGATTGGTCCACATACACCCATATGGATCATCAAAATATTCTCTGATGCTCTCTTGAGATGGCCAGAAAAAGGAAGTCATTGGTATTTTCTGAGGTTGCAGGCCTCACATGTTAATGGAGAAGTACACAGAATCTTTGATGAATACTGATGAGATAAGTGTCCAAGAGGTTGATGATCAGAAATTCCAGAGGCTCCAAATCTTAATGGATCTTTAATTCTGAATGATAATACTCCATGTGTCATGTTGCATCTCAGGAGTAATTGACCAGTGGAGGAGATCAGATCAGCATGAAATGTATTTCCTATCAAGGAACATCCATTTCTTAAGTATGGAACTAAGGCAATCAGTGGATATGGAATTGATGATGAAAGAAGAGCATCATGACCTGGAAATTTGGAACCATTTGTTAACTGAAGTAGTGTGTCTCCTTCAGAATCCACATGAATTTGTTCCCCATTTTCCGTGGCCAATGATACCAATGTAGGTGACAATTTAGAAAAGGGTTGCTTGGATTTGAGCAGACTTTGGGATGTGCCGCTATCAAGAATTGACAGATTTTTCTCTAGAATAGAAAATGCAAAGAAGACTGAGCTTTTCTTATTCTTCTTTCACCATTCCTCTCTTTTCTCAGGGTTCAATTCAAAGCAATTGTCTTCTTTGGGACCGGAGGCTGGATTATGTTGGCTGCTGCCCATAATGCAATAATTGGTGTTTTGAAAAGGCTTTTGCTCCTTCCTTGTTTCGGCAAGTAGAGTGGTTTTCTTCCTTTAAGTTTCAACTCTTCTCTTCAGGTTAATTTCTATTTGATTAAATATATCATCTAGTAATAGAGTTTCTTTTCTATCCAAAAGAATAGTCTGTAATGTATCAAAGCTATTGGAAAGATTATTTAGAACATAATAAGCTAGAATTTCAGAAAAATAAGGGATCTCAAATAGTTTGAGACATATATTTCTTAATTGTTTAATAACACCTCTGAATTCACTAATAGCGGTATTCATGGTTTGGTCTGTAAAACGGATAGTAAAAAGTTGATAAAAAATGTTTGCCCTATTTTCACCTGTTTTTGATGCTTAATGTGCTTTGATTATAGACTATATTTTGGCCGCACCAAAAGAGATTTTGTTGTCAATAAATTTGTTTTAGTTAGAATCATCTGGAAGACTTATAAGGAAATAACCTTTATGAGCCTTCTTTGAATCAAAAACCAATAAGGCAGAGGGATCTGTAGGAGGATCTAAATGTTGTAAATATTTATCTAAGTGGCAGAAACCAAGAGAATCAATGATTTTTCTTCTCCATATTGAGTAATTGCAGTTGTTGAGTGGTTCATTTCCCCTGGCGTCTGGAATTGGAAGATTGAGGATGTTGGAGTTGGATTTTGTTCTTGATTCCACGGTTGTAGGGATCAAGGATTCAGATTCAAAGAATGAGGAATCAGATGATGATTTGTCCAGGATTAAAGAGGTTGTCTTGTAGGATAGCTTGTTGGCAACCTGGGCTCATAACCTTTTAGAATAAGAGACTGATAGTGCGCAAATGTTATTATACCATCCTGAGAGGAATGAACAAGCACAAGGTAGAAATACCTGATAGCGCGCAAATATCATTATAACTTCCTGAGAGTAATGAACAAGGACGGTAGAAATACCTGGACACGTTAAAATAATAAAATTAAGAAGCTGAATGAAAGAGCCAGCATAACATTACTCCAAGTCAAAAGCAAACCTGATAGCGGGCAAATGTTATTATACTGTCCTCAGAGGAATGAACAAGGACAAGTTAGAAATACCTGGAAACATTAAAAGAAAAAATTAAGAAGATGAATGAGGAAATAAAACATTATAGCAAGACATCTTCTTTAAATAGTAAATCAAGGAATGAATGAAAAATTTTGAGTTCAGTTTCCAGTGTCCTATTGCTTCAGAAAGTAACCATTGTCCTAGGGAGTAGATAAAAACACATGTCATTCTGGGGATGCGTCATGCAGAGATGCTGAGAAAAACAATAGTGGAGAAAAGATTGTTGATTAAGAGAAAGTTGGTGGATGGACCAGTAAGGATCCAGTCAGGATTTGAATTACATTATGATATAGGGTGCGTTTAATTTGAGAAAGTCCCACTGCTTCAGAGGGGATTGCTTAAAAACAAAGAATTGCCTGATTGAGTGCCTGAGTATCCCAATCTGAATAACCATGGGTAATGTTCAAAGGAAGGTAGGCTGGGATGCCCAACAGCTATTTCTGGTTGTCTTACAATGTTAATGAAGGTTCAAAATGTCTTTTGCAGGTGAAAATCATGAATATTGCCACCCTTGCCTATTACCATGGGCGTGTATCTCATTTTGGATAAACATGGGGAATCTCAAAAGGACAGTACACTTTGACAACCAAAAACTAATTCCGGTTGTCATACATTGTCATAAATTTTCATACATTGCTAATGCAGATTTGAAAAGTGTTTTTCACCCTAGACTATATGCAAAGCCTGGTGCCCAAGGTTGGGTAATCATTATTAAGGCTTGGAATTGAATTGAATTGATGATTCTGGCCTATTTCCGGTGATCATATAGGCCGGGACATTTTGGGATTTGAGTACTGACATGTTTTTCTATTCAAAATATTCAGCTTGAGAAAAAGCAAAGGTATATCTTGATACAAATCTGTTCTTGTTGTTCAAGAAGCTGGATTTCTGGGCCGGTTCCCTTTGTGGAAGATCTCAGGGTGGAAGAGATTGAAAAATTTTATAAATAAGGAGGGCTTAGGAGGCATGAGGGAAAACACAAGATCCCCCATTATCAAGCCATCATTGCTCACAGGGGGATTGTCATTTGTTCAGGGCACAAGGGGATTGTCATTTGTTCAGGGCGGAGCCCTTGATCTTTCAAGGTGGGTTTCTTAGTTTTAGTAAGGTGGGGATTTGTTCCAAAATAAAACATCTGTATTGAAGCTCACAAGCCTTTATTATAGTTAACTTAGAAACCAATATCTTCAATAAAAGAAATAAATTATTAGGCTCCCAAAGAACAAGGACCTCCAAGACCAAGAACCCATTTTGTAGTGTACACCCAAATTAAATCATATCTCTTGGTTACCTCTCTGACTATCAAAACATCAGTTAAACGGTAGATGGGTGGTTTACCTGTTCAAGTATTTATAGGGCCTTTTAGATATTGTCAAAGAGGACACAAATACTAATGATGATGGAACAAACCTTTGCAAGAGGATCAGACAAACAGCAATGAAGTTAAGATAACAACACAAAAAAATATGATTAAACATGGAAACATCCCAAATTAGGAGAATAGAATAGACAGACCTGTTCAAGTATTTATAGGAACTTTTAGATATTGTCTAAGAGGACACAAATACTAATGATGATGAAACAAACCTTTGCAAGAGGATAAGATGAACAGCAATGAAGTTAAGATAACAAAACCAAACAATACAATTAAAAATGAACTAGAACACTTGGAGCTGTGATTATAAGTATTCAAGTGCAATAGGTTAGGTTAAGAAGTTTTGTGCGTATCATCATTCCAAATAGCTGTATAGAAGTATTTGAAAAAAAGAAATAAGAATTGTATTGGCGGGTACATCATGATTTGAAATATTACCCTGTTCAACAGTTCAAAACCCCCCCTTATTCTCCTATTTTCATGCTCAGAGCCTCTATGCAGTTGGAATTCTGTATCTGGGGCAGAGATTTTGTCAACAGGTTGTCCTGCATTGAAGTTTTTGGAATGTATTGGACGAAGACTGTTCTGTTGCATATTTTCTCCCAAATCCAACAATAAATTGTATCAAAATGCTTGCTACAGCATTGGTAAATTGGGTTCTTTGCAAGGCTGATGGTAGCCTGATTATTTCAGAAAACAGTCAGGGGGCCAGGCAAGGGCCTATTAAAGAACAAAAAAAGGATTGAAAACCAAGTAGCCTCATGGAGCCCTTTGTATTCAGCTTCTGTTGTCAAACACAATACAGTGAGCTGCCTTGCCGCCTGCCATTATATGATTGTGGTTCCCATTCTTAGAAGAAATCCAGTGTAAAATCTTCTTTTATTGGGACAGTTAGCAAATTCTTCATTGGCAAAGATGGAAGAGCCCTGCTGGCCATGACAAAATTTGATTCCATAAGACAGAGTGCCTTTGATATATTGTAACAGATGAAGGCACGCCCTCCAGTGTGTCATTCTGGGGCATTCCAAGTGTTGGGAGAGCTGAGAAACTGCAAAGGAAATTTCCAGGAAAGTAGAGACAGATAGATAATTCAGTAAGCCCATGGTGCTTCTGTAATTGATTCACAAACTTGCAAATTCTGAATGCTTGGAATTGTTTGCTACTTTTAGATGCGTATTTGGGATCATTGGAGTGGAGACCACTCTAGCCGCCTCCATGCCAAATTTTTGAAGGATGTTAGAGGTGTATGCATCCTGGTTAATATGCAACCCACAATTTAAATGAGTGATTCTCATACCAAGGAGGTGATTCAAAGGTCCTAGATCTTCCATCAGGAAGTGCTTCTTTATGAGATGCTCAAACCTAACTACCTGCTTGCTAGCTATCACCATATTGTCCAAATACACATGCACCCAAAATTCCCAGCCAGGGACCTGCAAGACAAATAGGCAGGGATTGGCGGGAGATGGGGAAAATGAGATTGACAAAAAGAATGTCTTTAGAGCAGCATACCAAAAGCATGGAGCCTGTTTCAGACCTAGATGGAATTCTTAAGGCAAAGAAAGTTCCCAGGAGTTACTTTCATTCCTGCTGGTGGCCGCAAGAAGATTTATTCCTCCAGGTTCCCATTAAGAAAGGCATTCTTGACATCCATTTGATGAATGTCTAGCCCCTCTTGCACATCCAATTGCAGTACTGTTCTGAGGGCAGCCAAATTCCCGGTGGGAGCATAAGTCTTTTTGTAGTCAATTCCATCTTCTTGGTAATTTCCCACCGCACACAGTCTGGCCTTGAATTTTGACAGGATGCCATTCTGATCAAATTTCTTGTGAAACACCCAGACAGTTGCTAATAGATGTGCACCACAAGGAATTTTTACTATCTCCCAAACTTTTAGAGCCTCTATTGCCTTCAGCTCCATTTCAATGGCTCTCAGCCATTGTTCCAACTCTGGAGACTTGCAAGATTGTGAGAAAGTCAAAGGTACCTCGGAGGTTTCTTCAAAGAATTGTGCCCCAGCCAAGAACACCATTGGAGGAGAGGATGGATCACAGGAATTGGCAAAAGAAACATGAGCTCTGCGCCTAGGTTTGTGCATGATATTATGCTCTCCTACCGATAGATCAATTTTATTTTTATGTGGTTTCTTGGCAGGTTCAAGAGCCACATCCCATCCTGGTTTCTTGGGCCTTTTGGATGGATCAGTGCTTATCTCTGAGGTCAAGGGTTCTGATGAGGCAGGATCAGGATCTTCTTGTGGAGCGCCGTTTTTGGAAATTTCTACAGAGAAATATTGATCAAGTGTTTTGTTGGTAGATAAAAGATACTGCCATGATAGGAATTCATCCGGTGGATCTTCAATGATGTCAACCAGGGTATTAGAGCTTAGAAATTTAGGGTGTCCAGGAAATATGTTTTTTTCAAAAGTAAAATTGTGACCAAACCCAATCACTCCTTGTTCATCCATCACCTTCCAGTTATGCATCCCAACTTTGTAGCCAAGAAGAATGACCCTCTTTGCAGTATTTTCAAATTTGGAATTGCACTGGCATTTCAATTTGTGAATGTAAGCACGGCATCCAAAAGGATGCAAGAGGGTGAGCGGATACTGCTTGCCAAACCAAAGTTCATATGCTTATTTCAAGTTTGTTTTCCGTGTAGGTGTAATATTTTCATAGAACACTGCGTTCAAAACTTCTACATTCCATAGTTCAAGAGGCAACATAGCTGTTTTCAGTAGGGCCCTTTCTTTCTCTGTGGTGCTACAATTCCCTCTTTCCGCAACTGGATTCTGTCAAGGAGTGTAAGGAGAAGCAATGTGCATGCATATTCCATTCTCTGCCAAGAATGTTTTGAATTTGTATGAGTTAAATTGACCTCCTCCATTTGTAACAATATTTTTAATATTTTTGGAATGAAGCATGGTTACCATTGCATGAAAAAGCTTTAAATGATGGAAAGCTTCAGATTTATTTTGCAGTATTTCCATGACTTTGTAGGAGGTAAACAAGTTGGTGAGTTTGAAATAGTATTCTTCCCCATCTTTAGTGGCTGGTTTAATCCTTCCACTCAGATCCATATGAATGTATTCAAGAGGTTCTGACGGTGTGGGAAAAGAAGAAGAAAACAGAAGACGAGTAGATTTTGAAAGATGACAAGGTTCACAGTTACTTGATACGTTTGTGAGACCATACATCTTCTCAAGCAATTCATTAATTGGATTTCTGGCCTTTTGATGCAGCAGATTGCTATCAGTCATTGCCACACGTGTAGTTGAGGATGGTTAGGAGTGAGTTGACTCCCACCAAATGACTTCAAAGTTGACAACAAACATGTCCTTTTTTACAAATCCATCAAACAAGGTAGTTTTTTTTATTAATAACCTTGAACTCAACTTTTCCATTTGGTGGAGTGACATAATATCCTTTGCAATACAATGGGCCGTTACTTATTAATGTTCCAACTAAGTTTGGGACGTGAAGAAAATCAAATTTTATGGCCTTTCCAGTGGCAGTTTTCACCAAGACTTTGCCAAATCCTTTGCTAATCATAGATTTGCCATTGACAAGCCCAATTTCCAAATTTTTCAAAAAATATGAGTGAAAAGCCTACTTGTTGGCTATCATATGATGGTATGCACCACTTTCAAGGTAAGCTACATTTGTTTTTCCTTGAGAGGAAAAGGCTTTTGCTATACAATGAAGTCCTGATGCATTGGAGGTTTCCGAGTTGTTTTTGTCTAGTTTGTAGGCGGTAAATTTCTGTTGAGTAGAATTTGCTGATGCTTTCTTATTTTTCTTAGAGCGTCGCTTATTGTTCTTATCTTTTGCTTTTTTTTTAAGTTCTGGGTGGAGTTCTCAGCACTTATGAATGGGATGCCAGGAATTAGGATTGTGCTGTCCTTTTGAGCATTTGTTACTCCCTTTTGAGATTAGAGCACTCTCTTGTTTAATAGCATGACTAGGTGCGGTCACAATTGTCTCTCTGGCTTTGTTTTCCAGATAGTTTTGAATTGTGTCAAAGTTTAAAGGTCTCTGAATTGCTAGCTGGTCCTTAATATTCTCTAATTGTTTGGGGATTTGATTTAATATTACTTCAGCTAGGAGGTTTTCATGGAGTAGTACTTCTCTACAGCTCCCAATCTTGATTCCAACTGAGCGCATTTCTTGTCTATGATGGGCAAGATCCTTGAGAAAGTCCTTGATATTGTAATCAAAGGAAATTGCTAGGAAATTTCAAAACACCTTTGCCTGATTTTGAATTGATGTTGATTCAAAATGGCTTTCAAAATTGTTCCAGAGTTTTAATGGGTCTCTTTGATTTTTGTCAGTTACTAATCTATCTATTTTGCTTTGTCCCATGTAACAAAGGATGATTCTGGTTTCCTGCGTTTTCCTGGAATGGTGGATTCACATCTTGGGGGGATTGGTAATTGGTGTGTCTGATAAACCAGGTATTGTGTCTCCAATGAATTCAGCAAGTCCTTGTTACATAATATGAGCGCTAACTTGAATTTTCCATTCTGCAAAATTAGTGTTGGATAATTCAGGAAGGCTTCTGGAGTTGGATTTGTATGACATTATAGGTTTTTTTTGAGATTGCAGAGTGGCAGCTCTGGGCTCATAACCAGTTAAACAGTAGATGGGTAGTTTACCTGTTCAAGTATTTATAGGGCCTTTTAGATCTTGTCTAAGAGGACACAAATACTAATGATGATGATACAAACCTTTGCAAAAGGATAAGACAAACAGCAATGAAGTTAAGATAACAACACAAAACAATATGATTAAACATGAACTAGAACACTTGCAGCCGTGATTATAAGTATACAAGTGCAATAGGTTAGGTTGAGAAGTTTTGTGCGTATCATCATTCCAAATAGCTGTATAGAAGTATTTGAAGAAAAGAAATGGGAATTGTATTGAGGGGTACATCATGATTTGAAATATTACCCTGCTCAACAGTTCAACAATATCTTCTTTGCCGATTATTATATTTGAAATGAGGGGACCAGCAAGCAGAGTTGAGTGAGGGACAAGTCATGGGACAAAGGAGAAGGCGTGAGAAATATACCTGAAATGAGGGGACCAGCAAGCAGTGTTGAGTGAGGGAAAAGTCATGGGACAAAGGAAACAGCACAAGAAATATACCTGAACAAGGTATGAGTGAAGAGAAAGGAACCAACAATGAGTATTAATTGCAGGTGCAAGTAGAAGAAGGAAGATCAAGAGATGAGAATAGAAAGAAGACAAGGAAGCAGGAAAGCAGACCTGAAATGAGGGGACCAGCCAGCAGAGTAGAGTGAGGGACAAGTCATGGGACAAAGGAGACGGCACGAGAAATATACCTGAACAAGGTATGAGTGAAGAGAAAGGAATTGACAATGAGTGAGAAAAGAAAAGGGGGAAAGGAGATGGAAAAAATACAACATCATAAGGGACTAAGGTACAAGTTTCCTAAACCTAACTGGTGATAAACAAGGTTAGGGTTTCCTAGTTTCTAGTCATAGTCAAGTCCTGGGCCGGACGTCCAGTTGGTAAAGTGTTGGGTTGAGATGCTCCAACACCCCCCCTTGCTTGCTATCCTGCAATAAGTGGGAAAATGCCAGATTCTTTCAAGAAGTGGTTGTGAAGTTGAGGGGTGAGGAATTTAGTCATCCCATCCGCAGGATTGTTGGCAGACTGAATTTAGTGCAAGGAGAAGTCATTTGCAGCAATGTGGTGCCTGATCCATTGCAGACAAACGTCAATATGGCGAGTGCAATGTTGGTAGATTGGGTTTTGCAATAGGGCAATGGCCCCTTGATTATCACAGAACATGGAGGGTGAGGAAAACAAACAGTTAAAGGGTTTTGAGAGGATGGAGAGGAGTTGCAAGGCCCACAGTAAATCCTGACCCGTCTTGGAGCACGCTTGGTGTTTGGCTTTGGTGGTGGAGAGGGCAACAACGGCCTGCTTAGAGCACTGCCAGATGACAGGGCCATTCAGGAAGATGGAGCTTCCGGTCAGAAACTGCCAATCAGTACTGGAGGCATGGTTGGCGTTGCAGTACGCTTTCAAAGAGAAAGCGGTGGTAGAGGGGCCGCCTAAGGTGATCCCAAGGCTTTTGGTTTTGTTGAGATAACGGAGTAGGTGTAAGAATTGGCGCTGATGGATAACGGAGGGATTGCTAAGAAAATGAGAAAGGTAGCTCCATGTAAAAGCAAGGTCTGGTCTGGTGCACTTAACCAGATAGTTTAGGAGTCCTACACCCCAACAATAATTGAAAGAGGATTCAGCCGGCGTGTCTGAGATTGGGACCTTTGAAGGTTGTTGAGGGAGAGGGGTGGACGCTGGCTTGCAGTTGGTCATGCCGTATTCAGCCAACATGTTCTTGATGTATTGGTCCTGGTGTAGCTGAATGGTACAAGCTTCACGGTTGCGGGTTACCCTCATGCCTAGTATCCATTCACATTCCCCTAAATACTCCATCTCAAACTTGGTCTTCATTCAATGTTTGAAATCCAAGACATCTTGCTTTTGGCCCCCAATGACCAGATTGTCAACATGGAAATAAACCATGCACAGTTTGGTGGGATTGATTTGAAATTGAGAGAGCTGAAGAATGAAGTTAGGGCAGAGTACCAGCACCTAGGGCTTTGCTTGAGTCCATACAACAACTTTTTGACGCGGATGCCGTGTCCAGGTGGAATGACAATTTCCAATTCTTCTGGTTTCTTAATGAAAATCTCCTCTCCCGGGACACCGTTCAGAAACACACACTTGACGTCCATCTGGTGCAGTTCCAGGTCAAAGGAGACAACCAAGCTGAGTAGAACGCAAAGAGAGGGCAACCAACCGGTGGGGGAAAATGTCTCGTCGTAGTCTATCCCCTCCACCTGACAGAAACCCCTGGCGCAGAGTTGTGCTTTCTTTTTGATGAAGAGACCATTGGCATCAAATTTGGTTTTCAGAACCCAAGTGGTGTCCAGTTCCTTTATGTTGGACGGCTTAGGGACAATTTCCCAAACTTGATGTCTGAGGCAGTTGTCCTTTTCAACGTCAATGGCTCCTTTCCACTCTGGCCAATCAAAAGACTTCTTTGCTTCTGAGATGGTTTTAGGATCTTTGTGAGGAAGGGGTTTGTTGGTGATGGCAAGGGCTTGGTTACGCCTTTTTGAAGTAATGATTTGTTTTTTGGATATGTCGGACCCAACTTCTTTTGGAGCAGAATCATACCAGGGAACGTAGTTGTAGTTTTTTTCAGGAGGAGCAGTTGGTGGCTGAGGAGTGTCAGGACATTCTTCAGACGGTGATGGGATAGCTTGGGTGGAGTCACAGGGAGTGGCAACGGGGCAAGAGATCAATGGGTTGTCCTCAAAAGGAAAGAGGAGATGATTTGGGTGTTCAAGCTTAGTGGCACAACACTTGAGTGGGAAGACATTGCAAATGGGTTTGACATGGTGAGACCAGAGAACCTTGTCAGTGGAAGGGATCCAGAGTTTGAACAATTGTTGATGAGTGTCAAATCCAATGAGTACTCCTTCTTCACCAGATGGAGAGAACTTTGAGTCCCGCCATTTTCTTTCAGTGAACACAACAGCCTTGCACCCAAAGGGAGCCAGGTGGTCAAGTGAGGGAGGCTTGCCAGTCCATTTTTTGTAGGGAGTGGAGAGACTTAGTGACAAGTGGGGAGTTTTGTTCTCAAGGAAGAAACTAGTGATGACCACATCTCCCCAGAGTTCCAAAGGGAGTCCGGAGGTGAGGAGGAGGGCTCTTGTCTTTTCAATGGTGGTGCGGTTGCCACGTTCAGAAAATGGATTCTGTTTTGGCGTGTAGGGAGAGGTGGTAATGTGATTGATGCCTTTTTTGTAAAAAAGCAGCTTGAACTTGTGGTTGACGAATTCTCCCCCATTATCCAACACTACGGATTGGACTTTACATCCAGTGAAGCATTCAGCTTTTTTGAGGAAGGAAACAAAACAATCATATCAGTCAGACTTACATCTTATAGGGTAGATGAAAGCATAGCGGCTGTGGCCGTCAATGATCTTTAAGAATTATTGGTTTCCTCCCTTGGACATAGGGGAGATGGGAACACAGAGATCCATATGAACACACTCAAGTCAAGACAATGGGGTGGGAAAATGGCCGGCAAAGGGGGTTTTGGTCATTTTTGCGGTGAGACAGTTGGAGCAGTTGAGTGGTTCAGTTGGGAGGTGAGGAAAGAGCTTCTGAAGATAGGTGTCATTGGGGTGGCCTAGTGATTGATGTAAATCTAGAAAGGTTTGAGCGGAAAGGGCTCTAGAGTGCAAAAGGTTGAGGGCAAGAACGTTGTTGGAGAACTTTCCAGACATGAGTCACAGGCCATCCTTAGTACATTCAAACCCATTATCAATGGGATTGATGGAGTAGCCGGACTGAAGATAAGGGGCCATGGAGATCAAGGAATTGGAGAGTTTTGGAACAATTTGGGCATGGGGAATTTCCAGTACGCCCAATGTGGAAACAAGAAGGGGAAATACCCCCTGAAGTTGTCCTCAAGTTCCGGAAGTTATTGGTCTAAGCATCTGTAAGGAGGTTGGATGCAACCAGTTTAAAGAAGAGAGAGAGTCTTCAGAGACAAGGGAGAGAGAGAGAGTGATAATAAGATGGTTTCCTTTCTTTCCAATCCAATCCAATCTGATGTGATGATGTTCCTTACAACCCGGAGTTGAGAGTGAAGTATTTAAGTCCTCCCTCTCAACCCTAACCTAAGTACAACCGCAAGTAAGCAAGAATGATGGAATACAACCCCTAAGCCACAGAACCCTAGCCCAACCCTATCCCCCCGTCCCCCGTCCCATAACCCATGCTCCACCTCCCCTGCCCCATGCCCCGTCTGTGTTGCCCGCTGGTTTGTCCTTCTCATGATGTGTCCTCCCAACAACCCATTACAGGTATCTGGGGCCTACCCGCGTGATCCAATCCGCGCGTCTTGCAATGCGCAATCCGCTTGATCTGCGCAAGCCGTCCGATCCGCGCGAGCCTTCCGATCTGCGCAATCCGTCCAATCTGCGCAAGCCTTCCGATCCGCGCAAGCTTTCCAATCCGGGCAAGCCTTCCAATCCGCGCAATCCGTCCAATCTGCGCAAGCCTTCCAATCCGCGCAATCCCGCAGCGCGCAGCCTTTCCCGACTCGCGTCCATGAAAGAGCACCACACCAATTCTAGAGGTATGATGGCCAAACCAAAACCTACTACCTTGAGAGGGGTACCATTGGCGGTGTAGAGAAGAGAGTTGGAGGGAGTGAAGGTGGTGAATTATTCTTGGTGTTTGAGGTAGTGGCCAGAGGCACCACTATCAAGGATAACCAGGTTGGGGTTGACCTTGTCAAAGCTAAGATTTGCCTTACCATGACTGGTTTTGTTTTGGATTTGGGATAGAGCAGCTTGGTGGTAAGCTATGGCTAGTTCAGGGTGTAGTTGATGGCATTGTTCAGGTGAGTGGGTGGTGTTTGGATTGTGTACACCATTCTTGCAGAATTGTTGCCGTGTTTGGCCTTTGTTTTGGGAGGTATTGGAAGGAAGGGAACGAGTTATGTTGAAGGCTGAGGCTTGAGCATTTTTGGTGGACTCAGATTGACGTTGGATCTCAAGTTCGAGATCTGAGAGAAAAGTGTCCATTGGAATTTTGGCTTGCTTACCCTTATATTGGGCAAATTGAAGTGAGCGCTGTGGTGCCCCATCCTGGACACCCAGACCGCCTTAAGACCTCAATTCATAAACTGTTGCAAACGTACCGCCCGGCTGGACAACTTATCCTCAGGCTCATCCAACTATTGTTTACCCGCGCGCGCGCGCTGCGCCGCGCTGCGCTGCGCTTCCATTATCCGCGTCGCGCTCCGCTTCGCGCTCCGCTCCGCTCCGCGCCGCGTCGCGCCGCGCTCCTCTCATCCGCGCGCGTCGCGCGTCCTTTATCCGTGTTGCTTCTCATCTCCGCCGTTGTTATAGAACGTCCTCATCTTTGTTGGTTGCGTGTCTTCATCTTTGTCGTTGCGCCTCCCCTCTCCTCTTTGCTACCGTCGCGCGACGCTCATCCATGATCTACTGAATCCATCCCGACCGCTCCCGCAAGCATTTGGCAGATCCTTGACCAACGCGAGCAACCGCATGGTTGCCTTCCCGTTTCCGCTCTATTTGTAGAATCCGTTGTATATAGTCTAACAGGGCCTCCTGCCCATATAAGGAGGGGCTCTCCCCTGCCTTTTGGCCGACTATTCCATCATCCTAGTATCTCAGATCCTAGCGAATCATCGCATCATCATTGCCTCAGCATCCCATCATCATAAGCAATTTATCCGTGGGCATCCTTCCCCACTTATCTGAGCAAATTATCCGGGTATATCTATGATTGCCCCTTGATCCTTTGAGCCTCCATACTCAAAACTCTGTCCTTTGTGACCTTGATCCTTATCACCAACCAATAGCCTTGCTGGTTGAAGAAGAATTCCTGTCTGCCTGAATTCTTGAGTGTGTTATACCACTCTGATCCCTTTTTCCGACCATACTGGTCTTGATCTCCCTTGATCATCTTTCTGGAGCCAATCACGTTTGATTGAAGAGGTTTTATTAAGCTTAAAACCTGGAGTGTTATACCTCCCTTCTTCTTTGAGGTTGAATTTCGCCACGCTATTCTTGAGTTCCTTGAGAAGTGTTGGGATATTCTTGCTCAAATTCGTTATTGATTTGCTTCTAGAGCTTCATAAACAAATTGCTTTTGTTTTGTTCAGCCTCCCACAGTTATCTGGTACCCTTCAAGCGCTTGATTGCGGAGAGTTGGGCAGGTTCATTGAGAACCTGGAGGTTGGTTGGGATTGAGTTGATCTTTCCTAATCAGCTGCTGACGACCAGAGTTATTAGCTTGTGGGCGTTGTTACTTACAACTGCCTTGTTCTATTAAACTCTGAACAAACTTTGACTTATTTGTTCAAGTCTTGCCCTGCACCATCTTGTCTCAGATAGTGTTGTTTCCATCGCTACCGACAACTCTTATCCTCTTCTCTTAGTTTGATTTCTCATCCATAAGGTTCTGGACCTTGATTCCGGTTACATTAAAATATTATTGTAACTCCTAGGAGGGCAGCCTAAACAGCACCTTTCCCCTCCACAGAACTGCCACGTCTTAGCACCGTTTGGAGTCTTACATTTGGTCCCCCGGGCCGGGATCAAACCAGCAACCTTGGGATTTACAGTCCCAACTTGAAGAATCAACTCCGAAATCCTATCCAATTTCTCTTTCTTTTTCTGTTTGTTCCTTTTTCGATCCGTGGAGGCAGCTTGGTCTAGAAGTAAGTCCTCCCAATTTGTGCACCGCTCAGGCAAGATACTTGTCGTTTTTGGCAAAACCCTACTCTTGCCACACTCGTGAGCCACTTTGGAAATCTGCTCTTTGGATCCCCTAGGAACTCTGTTATTCGATATGGCATCTCCCGCTACTCCAACCACCTCTGTTCGACCTAAGATGGTAAAGATCAAACCCCAGAACAAGAACTTAGGCTTCAACGGTACAAATGTCGAGCGATTCTTGGACTCCTACGAAATGGCTGCTGAAGTGGATGGAGCTAGTGAATTCGATATGGCTTATCAGTTGCGATTCTTTATCTCCTCAGATGAAGTTATGGAGGTAATCGAGTCTTTCGAGGGATTCGAATCCCACAACTGGACGCTTCTCAGGGAGGCTATGTTGGCATACTGGGGTAAAATAGATGTGGCTAGGTTTACTCTGCAGGATTTGGATGCTCTGGTTTCTCAGTGGATCTCAAATGGTGGCATTTCTTCAGCCTCTGACTATCAGATCTTTAGGAAGTCTTGGGACCCCATTCAAAACTATCTTATCCGAAACGATCACATTGACACAGTGGACGAAATTCAAGCAAAGTTCTTTCAATCTTTTTCGTCGGCTGTGCAGGAAAGGATTAAAGAAGAACTGGTCAAATCTGGATCCATGATTACTACCAGGGATAATAGATTCAAGCTCCCTGTTTTTCTTACCCTTAGGAGTACTGTGGATAAAGTCATGAAAGGTCAAACTGCTCTTACCTTTGAAAGGCCTAGAACTACTGAACCATTTCATGCTCCTTCTTTTAAAGAGTCAAACGATATTATGATTAAAATGGAGGCAGATCGTAGGCCTAAAGCAGATCCTAATTCCAATCGAGAACCTACTACTATAGATGAAATCACCAAGTTACTTAGAGCCTTTGAGAACAAAATAGATCAAAAGATTTCTTCGCTAGCTACTCCTAAAACTCCTTCTTCTGTCCCCAAATCAACTCTGGTCTGTTACTACTGTCATAGGGAAGGCCATGGAACCGGACGATGTCAAGAACTTCAGAAGGACTTAAAGGAAAAATTGGTAGAGCAGAGGGGAAACAATTACTTCCTCCCTAATGGTGCCCTAATCCCTTTTGACTCGTCTCGTCCTATCCGACATGTGGTGGCCTCTTACCAGCCATCACCTCCTGTGAAAGCATCTCTTGCTTCCTTTGAATTTCGATCATCCTGTGGAACCCTCCAACCTTGGTATCCTCCAGCCATTTCTTCCTCTAGTCTTGCTGGGACTACTTATCAATCCGATCCAGCTAGGAAACGACATGAGGAACCTAAACCTCATAAGGCTCCTTCCTTGCCAACTTCAATCCTTCGAAAACCCGTTAAACGTCGATCAACACTTGAGCCTCCTTCCTCTGATGTAGAAGACATGGAGGTGGAAAAGGAACCACTCATGGAAAGGTTCCCAGATCACCCTGATCCTTCTCCCTCACCTCAACCTTCTAATCCAATCTTAGATTCTGCGTCACCTGAACTTCCTCCCCCCACCCAGCCAAAAGTTCAATTTGAAAGAGGCATCTCCAAGGATCACCCTAATGCTGTGGAGGGAGTATTAAAGAAAATTTCTGATCTCAGAATTCCTGATCTATCTGTGGCTGAACTCCTATCGATCTCTCCATCTGTTGCTGAAGGAATGAAGAAATGGGTCTCTCGTCGACGTGTGGAAATTGGCCCTGAAGAACTCAAAGTCTCCTCTGGGACTTTAATGGAGGACTCTGGTGGAACCAGTCCTTCTATAGAATCCAATCTTTATTCCTGTCCCCTTGGCTTTCTTCCTTGTTATCTTGGTGACTCAGCTAAAACTGTTTCTCCTCTTGTGGATTCTGGATCTCAGCTTAACTTAATCTCGGATGCTATGGCCTGCAAGCTCAAGCTTAGTCCTAGGGTCAGCTTCAACTCTGCAGTATATGGGATAGGAAATCAAGCTTGTGAACTGGTTGGTATTGCTGAAGATGTACCAGTCAGGATTGGTCAAAATATCGTTGGAACCTGCCATTTTTGGATTACTCGTTTGGACAGTCCTATGATCTTGGGACGACCCTTCTTAATGGACTTTGGTGCAACCCTGATGTTTTCTGATCAAGTTGGGGAGAGAATTCTTCTCCCTGATGCTGATGGCAGGAAAATTGAAGTCCCTCTTTGCTCTTTGGATTCTGGTCGTTGGGAAAGAGATTTTCCTGGTTATTCTCCCAAATCATCTTTTAAGGGAAAGCAGGAGGATAACTCTAGTTCCTCTCATTTTTTAGGGGAATAGTTGATCCTACTAATGATTGTAGTTCTTTTCAGCCTCGGACTGCAACTCAAGGGTCAACTCACCTCCCTCAGGCTTATTTTTCATTCCTTTCATCATTCTCTCCTGAGCTCAAGAATGTTAAAAAACAAAAACATATCAAAATAGAAAAATCCAAAAATATTTCTCCTCCATCTCCTTCTCTCTCTGGATCTGTTGTGTCTTCTTTTCCTTCTACTTTTAAGTCTGATCAATCTTCTCTCAGTTCCGGTTCGAATCTCCGCAATGAGTCTAAACTAGATCCGAATTGCAATTCCGTTTTTGGTGATTTTGGTATGAAGGAATATGGGCTGCAGTGGAGGCAATTCGGGGTACAAGTAAGTCCTCCCAATTGTGCACTGCCAGGGCAATCTTCTACCGTCATTTTCGAAACTCTACCTTGTGCCACACATGTGAGCAACGTATTATCTCCTGGTTCTCCTTTTATGGAAAAGGCACCCTTCAAGGATATTGCAGAACATTGGACTTGGAAGATGTTGGAACTTGGACTCAGCTTTCCTAATCAAGTCTCTCTGGTCAACTCTTGGAGGAAACAAGAAATTCTCTCTTTTGCCACTAAGTATAAACCAGTTGCTAAGAAGGTCCAACCAGTCAACCAGCCTATGCCTCTCAACCTCAATCCCCCCCTTATGCGTCCTCCTCTATCTCGCGATCCTTACTGTGGTCTTCCTCAATCTCTTACTGGTACCTTTGTGCCTAATGGACGGGTCACTGAAGAACGTCTGAAGGTGGTCAACTTTGGTCCAGATGGATGGCTTCTTCCTGATGAGTTAAATTTAATTAAAAATGTCTTATCTCTAAGAGAAAAATCTATTGCTTTCTGTGAAGAAGAGAGAGGTCTCTTGCGGGAATCCTATGGCCTCCCTTATATCATCCCTGTAGTTGAACATGATCCTTGGCAAAAGAAAAAGATCCCTATACCTGCTGCTAAAGTTGACGAATTCATCAAGTTGGTCCGGGAACGAGTTCGAACTGGCCTGTATGAACAGTCAACTTCTAGTTACTCCAGCCCCGTCTTCTGTGTCCTCAAGAGTAATGGTAAACTTAGAATAGTTCATGATCTTCAACCTCTTAATAAAGTTACTATTAAAGACTCTGGTATCCCTCCTGCTACTGAAGAATTTGTTGAATCCTTTGCGGGAAGAGCTTGCTATGGTCTAGGGGATATTATGGGTGGCTATGACGAACGATCCTTACATCCTATTTCTTGTCCTCTCACTACTTTTGACACTCCTCTTGGTCGATTTCAACTTACTCGATTGCCTCAAGGAGCCACCAACTCGGTCGCAGTCTATCAGGCTCAGATGATGTGGATCCTCCAGGATGAAATCCCTGATCATGCTGGTATCTTTATTGACAATGGCGGAATTAAAGGTCCAGTATCTGACTATGATAATGAGCTCTTACCTTGGCATTCAGGAATTCGTCGTTTTATCTGGGAATATGCTACTACCTTGGAGAGGATTCTGTTTCAAATCGAGGAATCTGGCCTTACTGTCTCTGGATCCAAACTGGCGGCTTGTGTCCCTGCTCTGGAAATTGTTGGTCATGTGGTCTGCAAGGAAGGAAGAAGGATGGCACCAGCCAAAGTCAACAAGATCATCTCTTGGCCTACCCCAATCAATCCAACTGAAGTTAGGGGCTTTCTAGGTGTTGTCACTTATGTTAGAATCTTTATCCCATCTTTATCCAAAATCTGTGCACCCTTGCGTCGTCTAACCAGAAAAGATGCTGAATGGATTTGGAACCAAGATTGTGAATTTGCTTTCCAGCTACTCAAAAGGATAGTTGGTGAAGACATAGTTTTGAAAAAGATCTCTTACGGACCTGGAGCTGGCAAGATCAAGCTGGCTGTCGATTCTAGTTATCAATCTGTTGGGGCCGTCCTTACTCAGGAAGATGAAAATGGTTGGGACCGTCCTGTTCTTTATGAATCTTTGTTGTTTTCAGATGTAGAATCCAGATACTCCCAGCCCAAACTGGAACTCTGTGGTGTGGCTCGAATGATGAAGAAACTTCAAACCGTTCTCTGGGGCCAACATTTCGAATTGCAAGTTGATGCCCAATCCATCATTGAAATGATCAACGCTCCCAGTCTTCCCAATGCTCCTATGACTCGTTGGGTGGCCTTTATCCAGCTTTTCTCTTTTGATATTGTTCACAGGCCTGGAAAATCTTTCACCATGCATGACGGTTTATCTCGACGACCTCTTGGGGACAACGAATCTGACGTTGGAACCAATTTCAATGAAGAGGAACCTTTAATTCAACCTATTTTCTCTTTTTCTTCACAAAATTATTCTGGCTTTCAACAAGGCTTCTGGTTTAAATTAGAGCAGTACCTTTCAACTCTTCAAAAACCTCCTGATCTCTCTGCTAAGGAATTTCGATCTCTCAAACAAAAGTCTTCTAATTTTTTTGTTCAAGGCTCTAGACTTATGAAGAGGGGCAATCCTTGTGCTCTTATTGTCGTTACTATTCCCTCTAAACAAGATTCCATCCTTGAAAGTCTCCATGAAGGCCTTGGTCATCGTGGGGAAACTGAAACTTATCGACGATTATCCGAACGATTCTGGTGGCCATCTTTGAAGAAATCTGTCTCCCAATGGTGCAAGAGTTGTGAAGTTTGCCAAAAACGTGATCTTAGGCGCCCAGCCAAAATTCGTTATCCTACTGGGGAGTCCACTGTCTTTGGAAGGATTGCTATGGATGTGGTTCATATTAAGGCAGGTGGTGCTAAGTACCTCATTGTGGCTAGGGATGATTTTTCCGGATGGGTTGAAGCAAAATTTCTTAAGAACCTTAGCTCTGAATCAGTGGCAGCTTTCCTCTACGAGACCTGGACAATGCGTTATGGCCTGGCTCGATCTTACTCTACTGATGGTGGCTCTGAATTTGGGGGCAAGCTTGCTGAAATGATCCGATCCCTTCCTGGACAACATAGAGTTACTACTCCTTATTATCCTGAAGGCCAAGGCATGGTGGAACGAGGCCATGCCCCTTTGAAGGCTGCACTTGTTAAACTGGCTGGTGAAAGTGGCAAGAATTGTCGCAAATTCCTTCCTCTTGTTCTCTTTTCTGATTGAATCTCAACCAAAAGGACTACTGGCTACTCACCTTACGAAATCATCTTTGGTCAAAGAGCAGTCCTTCCTTTGGATCTGGAAATGGAATCTTTCTTGGGTATCTCTTGGGAAGAGGTGTCCTCAACCACTGATCTGTTAGTTGCTAGATCCAAGCAACTGGAGCAAAGTGAAGACGTTTGTGATGAAGCTTATCAAACGATGATGGAGGCCAGAGCAAAATCCGTCCAGTATTGGGAGGACAAGCACTCTAATCGAATCAGGGAGCCCTTGAACCCTGGTGACCTAGTTTTAGTTTATAATCGATCTTTGGAAACCCAGTGGGGCAAGCTTTTCTCTAATTGTTGGAATGGCCCTTATCGAGTGGTTCATCAGGTTAGAGGTGGATCTTATGTTTTGGAGGAGCTGGATGGTACTCGGTTGGCCAGAAGGTTCTCTGCTGATCAAGTAAAGAAGTTCCATTGTCGTGGGGGCAACTTATCTCAGAAGTAAGTCCTCCCAATTGTGCACCACCAGGGTCATTTGCTGCGTTTTTGTTGTAAAACTCTACTGTATGCCACATATGTGAGCACCTGGGACGCCCTCCTTGTTCTATTCCTGCCGCTTCTAGGGTTCATTTGGAAGAATCAAGATATTTTCCTCAACTCTTCAACCACTCTCAAGATCAAAATGGCCATTCTTTGGTTTCAATCATCTGTCTTTCCTTTCTTTCTTTCTATGGCATCAAACTCGGGAGCAGACTAGGGACAGTCTGTAAGTTCGGGAGAGATGTGGTGCCCCATCCTGGACACCCGGACCGCCTTAAGACCTCAATTCATAAACTGTTGCAAACGTACCGCCCGGCTGGACAACTTATCCTCAGGCTCATCCAACTATTGTCTACCCGCGCGCGCGCGCCGCGCCGCGCCGCGCTGCGCTTCCATTATCCGCGTTGCGCTCCGCTTCGCGCTCCGCTTCGCGCTCCGCTCCGCTCCGCGCCGCGTCGCGCCGCGCTCCTCTCATCCGCGTGCGTCGCGCGTCCTTTATCCGTGTTGCTTCTCATCTCCGCCGTTGTTATAGAACGTCCTCATCTTTGTTGGTTGCGTGTCTTCATCTTTGTCGTTGCGCCTCCCCTCTCCTCTTTGCTACCGTCGCGCGACACTCATCCATGATCTACTGAATCCATCCCGACCGCTCCCGCAAGCATTTGGCAGATCCTTGACCAACGCGAGCGACCGCATGGTTGCCTTCCCGTTTCCGCTCTATTTGTAGAATCCGTTGTATATAGTCTAACAGGGCCTCCTGCCCATATAAGGAGGGGCTCTCCCCTGCCTTTTGGCCGACTATTCCATCATCCTAGTATCTCAGATCCTAGCGAATCATCGCATCATCATTGCCTCAGCATCCCATCATCATAAGCAATTTATCCGTGGGCATCCTTCCCCACTTATCTGAGCAAATTATCCGGGTATATCTATGATTGCCCCTTGATCCTTTGAGCCTCCATACTCAAAACTCTGTCCTTTGTGACCTTGATCCTTATCACCAACCAATAGCCTTGCTGGTTGAAGAAGAATTCCTGTCTGCCTGAATTCTTGAGTGTGTTATACCACTCTGATCCCTTTTTCCGACCATACTGGTCTTGATCTCCCTTGATCATCTTTCTGGAGCCAATCACGTTTGATTGAAGAGGTTTTATTAAGCTTAAAACCTGGAGTGTTATACCTCCCTTCTTCTTCGAGGTTGAATTTCGCCACGCTATTCTTGAGTTCCTTGAGAAGTGTTGGGATATTCTTGCTCAAATTCGTTATTGATTTGCTTCTAGAGCTTCATAAACAAATTGCTTTTGTTTTGTTCAGCCTCCCACAGTTATCTGGTACCCTTCAAGCGCTTGATTGCGGAGAGTTGGGCAGGTTCATTGAGAACCTGGAGGTTGGTTGGGATTGAGTTGATCTTTCCTAATCAGCTGCTGACGACCAGAGTTATTAGCTTGTGGGCGTTGTTACTTACAACTGCCTTGTTCTATTAAACTCTGAACAAACTTTGACTTATTTGTTCAAGTCTTGCCCTGCACCATCTTGTCTCAGATAGTGTTGTTTCCATCGCTACCAACAACTCTTATCCTCTTCTCTTAGTTTGATTTCTCATCCATAAGGTTCTGGACCTTGATTCCGGTTACATTAAAATATTATTGTAACTCCTAGGAGGGCAGCCTAAACAGCACCTTTCCCCTCCACAGAACTGCCACGGCTTAGCACCGTTTGGAGTCTTACAGCGCATAACCGCAAAGGATGGAGGTAGTCTTTTGAGAATGATGATGGCCCAAAGGGTCTCAATGGTTGTTGTATCCAGATTATCAAAGGAGACTTCAAGTAATAATTGGAAGGTTTTGCAGAACTTGTTGATTGAATCCTGGAGGTTGCCATTGGAGAAAGGAATGTCATATAGTCTATCCATCAAGTTCACCACGTTTTCAAGGGACTTGGTAGCGTAGTGGTTGCAGATGGAGTCCCACAGCACTTTAGGTTTGTACTTGGTGGGGTCCTTGACAAACCGGGTGAAATTCTGCTGATCAAGGTGCAATCAAATGAAGGTGGTGGCTTGCTTCATCTTCAATTTTGTCTCAGGAGTGACTTCCTCTGGATGTTCAAGAACCACGCCGTCAAGATCCTTGTACCCTAGGGCTGTGAGTACATTATTTTGCCAGCTGGAGAAGTTGGCTGAACCAGAGAGTTTCTTGCAAAGGAGACCCCTAGTTTTGGCAGTCTCCGTCATGGTGGTAGAAAAAAGTGGAGGAGGTCTGAGGTTGTTTCCAAGGAGTAGATCTTGGACAGTTTCTCCAGACAAAGGGATGGAATTGTGTGGGGAGTGATAGGCACTGTTTGAAGAACAGGATGATGGCAAGACAAGGGAGGTTGGAGATGGAAGGAATGGGGGAGAGGTAGGGTTGGCCACGGTTCAAGATATCTTAGGTGTTTGTTGTTATGCTCCTTGCCCTATTGACCACACGGCTGGTATTTTCCTGGGCTCATAACCTGAGATGAGGGGACCAGCAAGCAGAGTTGAGTGAGGGACAAGTCATGGGACAAAGGAGACGGCGTGAGAAATATACCTGAAATGAGGGGACCAGCGAGCAGAGTTGAGTGAGGGACAAGTCATGGGACAAAGGAGATGGCGCGAGAAATATACCTGAACGAGGTATGAGTGAAGAGAAAGGAACCGACAATGAGTATTAATTGCAGGTGCAAGTAGAAGAAGGAAGATCGAGAGATGAGAATAGAAAGAAGACAAGGAAGCAGGAAAGCAGACCTGAAATGAGGGGACCAGCGAGCAGAGTTGAGTGAGGGACAAGTCATGGGACGAAGGAGACGGCGCGAGAAATATACCTGAACAAGGTATGAGTGAAGAGAAAGGAATTGACAATGCGTGAGAAAAGAAAAGGGGGAAAGGAGATGGAACGAGTACAACGTTATAAGGGACTAAGGTACAAGTTTCCTAAACCTAACTGGTGATAAACAAGGTTAGGGTTTCCTAGTTTCTAGTCATAGTCGAGTCCTGGGCCGGACGTCCAGTTGGTAAAGTGTTGGGTCGAGATGTTCCAACAATATTTTATGACAAGGGGATAATTTCTTACTAGATTCGCAACCTGGTAAGCATTCCCTTCTAATAGGGTACCAGGATTAACATCAAAGACCGCACTAACAAGAGGCCGCATTATATAGAAAAAAAAAAATCTTAATCGTTCCGCTAGCACCAATGGTTTCACCCACGATCATGCCGAAGCCGAACGACGCAATGATCAAGAGACCATCAACTTACTGCAAGCTCAGGTAGCACAGTTACTCCAAGCCCAAGCTGAGACCCGGATGCCTACAGCTTCAACCGACCGTGTCTAGACGATCAGCACTAGACTTCCCACCTTCAATGGGAAGAATGATGCCGAAATTTGGGTCATGAAAGTTGAGAATATCTTTGAGAAATATCGCTACTCACGGTCTGGTTGGACTCAACAAATAACCGAATGTATGATTGACGAAGCCGAGTCATGGTGGTTCCGATTCATGAAGGAACATCAGAACTAACATATTTCCTGGGACTATTTCAAGAGCAAACTCCTTGAACAATATAATTACATACACAAAAAACCGGAAGCTCGACAGGCAATTGATAACTTGAAATTTCGCCAAGCCGAAGATTATATAAATAATTTTAAAAGACTTATTATTAAAATACCTAAGGATAAATTCAGCGACGGGGAAGTAGAATATCTGTTCTTAAAGAACTTGCCCCATGATCTCCAGCGAGGAGTCCTAGCTGAAAAATGCGAGAATCTTGAGGAACTATGCAAGTCTCCTTGAAAAAATGAAAGGGTCAACAGGACAGCATATCGAGGAGGATTCCAACAACACTTTGGAGGAACCTTCAATAATAACAATAATTTACACTCTCGATGGGCTTCCTCTAGCACGACAGCCTCTGCTGCAGTCCCCATGGATTTGGATGTATTAGAAGTCAGTAAAATCCGCTGTTATAAGTGTAACAAGCGTGGCCACTTCTCTAAAGATTGTAAAGCTCCTTGAAAAAGAACATCTATTACATCTGAGAGAGGAGATAATCGTTCCCCGCTAAAATTCATGGAAATAGATGAGGAACCATTGGAGCTTGAACAATTGGAAAGACACGATATACCTTCTGAAACCCTCAATGTCCTAGAACGAGGAATAATCGGAGACGAGGAGGAAACTATCAACAACTACCCCCTAAGCGACTATCCTCTCAGTAAATCTGTTGAACGAGAAATAGAATCATGGTGTACCTGGGAACGTGTTTTTGAACACCGGCTGAACCCCTGCGCTCCTCCTTTCATCCCTAATACCAACGCTTGCGTAGAAAACCTTGAACTTGCCATTGACCAATTATTTCCAGGAGGAATGGACCTCAACTTGAACAAAATAGAAGAAATCCAGGAATTCCCTGAAATTTTTGGCAAGTGGATAGGGAACAAAGCTTTTGATTATGGCGACAATGATACCGACTCATCAATTGAAGAATTCTTTCCCAAAGAAGGTTCAAAATATAAACCAATTGTCATCCCTGATCTTGGTTCCGCCAAAATGCCAATAATTGTGGAAGACACAGACACACCAGTAGAACAAGGATCAACTCCAATGGATTTATGTGCATTACAACAAGACAATGAATTAAACATAATAAGCATAAACATTTCAAAAAATGAAACTAAATTACCTAGGTTTGTCTTTCACATTGGAAGGACTAGTTGTAACACGATTGTAGATAGCGGAGCAGTATCAATATATTTGAATCAGACTAAAGCCTTCGACTTAGCACGAATGGGCTCCCTGGAAATTACAAACATGCCAGCAAGGACGGTGTGACTAGCAAACGGAACAAGAATACCTGTTAATAAGAAAGGCATCTTCCAATTACGCCATAGAGAATACCATCAAAAATGTGAGGCGATATTGCTGAACATACCTGATCTAGATTTGATTTTAGGTCTACCATGGCTCTATAAAACACAATCTATGCCAAACTATCAAACCGGAGAGTACAGGGTACTTAGACTAGACGGACAGAGCATTGAAATTCAACCTTTTAATCTTGACTGTGACCTGCCAGTTAATATTGTTGAAGAGGAATACAACGAGTTCGAGTACATGGCACGACAAACTGTTCCAAAATTTTTCAATGGAAGTATTAATCCCAGTTATGTTTGGAAATGGGAACACCAGATTGAAACCGGAAACAACGCACCTGTTAAACTGAACCCGAGACCTTATTCGCCACAAGAACACAAAATAATTAAAGAATTCATTGATGATGGTCTGAAAAAAGGACTGATTCGGGAAGCCCAAAACCGATGCTGGGCCTCGTGTCCATTAGTTGTTTTGAAGGAAGGCAAGAAACCTCGTATTTGCATTGATTATAGGAAGCTTAATGAGCTCAGGACTAAAAATACTTATCCTTTACCTCGAATAGATGATGCATACCAGTTCCTGAAAGGGGCGAAATTTTTTTTGTGCATGGATCTTAAATCGGGTTTTTGGCAAATACGCCTGCACAAGGATTCGATCGGAAAGACAGCTTTTGTCACCCGGTATGGAGCATACAAATTCCTCGTTATGCCCTTTGGTTTATGTAATGCGCCAGCAAAATTTCAAGCAATGATGAACGAGCTCCTGAAGGATTGCCTGGACAAATTCGCTATGGTATACCTGGATGACATTATTATATTTTTGAAAACGGCTGAGGACCACAAGAAACATATAAGACACGTGCTTATAATCTTAGAAAAGGAAAAGCTCATCCTGTCAGTTTAAAAATGTAAGTGGGCCGTGGGCAAACTTCTGTTCTTAGGATTCATTGTGAACGGCTTAGGCATAAGAACGGATAAATCAAAGGTAGACAAAATTATAAATTGGCCCATCCCGACTAACATTACACAATTTCGTGGTTTCTTGAATTCCGGCAACGTATTATAAGAGGTTTGTAAAGAACTTTTCAACTATGGCAAGCCCGCTTTACAAGCTGACCAAGGGTTCACGAAAAAAGGGAGAGAGTATCAAGTGGGGGAAGGACCAACAAAAAAGTTTGAATAATCTGAAAGTCTGTATCTCTAGCACAATCCTCCTACACCACCCGACTCCATTCTCACCGTTCGTAGTAGATACTGACGCTTCTGGATCTAATATTGGCGGAATCCTACAACAGGACCCAAATATCCCAACAATAAATCAAGCGTTCAACCTAGAAGAATACGCAAAGGATTTGAAAAACAACCAACTACGACCTATTGCGTACGAATCAAGAAAACTATCAAAAACAGAACAAAATTACTCAGCCCAAGAGTAAGAACTACTTGCAATTGTACACTGTCGGAAACACTTCCGGGGTTACATTGAAGGCTCACCGAGAGTAGTAAGAACCGACCACGAGTCCCTCAAATACTTCAAGACACAAAGCAATGTTAATCGTCGATTAAGTCGTTTTGTGGATGAAATTGATTTCTTCAACGTAATCATCATTTACCGCCCCGGGCATCTGCAGATTGCTGCCGATGCCCTCTCCCGGAAACCAAATACAATTAATGACGAAGAACCAAAAGAAATCGCTGATACACTCTTCCTGATTGACACAAATGATGATCCTATCTTATCAAACTTCAAAGGACTCCGATTAATTGAGACGGAACTCTTAGAAGGAAAAATTGATCATGAAGATTATAAAGTCATCAGCGGCAAAGTATTCAGGAAATCACCTAACGAGTGGAAAACGGTCATTAGGGAGCTAGAAACTACCAAAGAAATAGCCAAAGAAACACACTTGGCCCTGGGACATCGCAATCTAAAAGATACGGTCTTCCATGTAAGACAATTGTATTGGTTCCCAAACATTACCCCAATCGTAACTGATGTCATAAGTAACTGCACCAAATGCCAGTTCTGTAACGATAAAAAGACTGAAAACCAAAACAGTCTAAGAATGATACGACGGGGGCAGCCATTTGAAAAGTGGGGGATGGACTTTGTGGGCCCATTACTAAGAAAATGGCAGACTTAGATGCGCGCAAGTCAGAAAATAAGGCTCGTCAAAAGACAATGAGACGAGAATAAAAGATACCTTAGATGCGCGCAAGTCAGAAAATAAGGCTCGTCAAAAGACAATGGGACGAGAATAAAAGATACCTGGACGTGTAAGAGTGGGAAGCTGAATTGAGCATAAGCCGTTCAGCGTATTATTACTTGGGTTGAAAGCATACCTTAGATGCGCGCAAGTCAGAAAATAAGGCTCGTCAAAAGACAATGAGACGAGAATAAAAGATACCTGGACGTGTAAGAGTGGGAAGCTGAATGAGGGAAAGAGAATGAGGACTGAGTATTAAGGGTTTCTTTTATAGTCCTTATTCGATCCTTATTCAGCTTCCACGTCCAGTGGTAAAAGAAAAAGAAAAGAAAGGAAACGCGCATGGACAAAGAGAGGACAACGGTCGATGGAAAGAAAGGACAACGGTCGATGATCACGAACGAAACAAAAAGAAGAAGGAAGGTATGAATCATAATAAATTGTGATATTGTCTGTGGGTGTTACCGTTAACGTGATCGTTGGACCTGATTATTTCGATAATTACCCCCTAGTAAGTCAAAGTATTCCTATATCGTTACGGCTATTGACTATGGCACCGGTTGGGCTAATGCAATTGCCATCAAAAAACGAACAGCATGGTGGGCCGCTCATATGGTCAGAAAAATTACCCTTAACCATGGACTGCCCAAAGAAATCACCGCTGACAACGGCAAAGAATTTGACTGTAATCTCTTTGGACGATACCTGAAGAATCTCAAAATACAACACAACCGAATATCCCCGCACCACCCACAATCTAACGGTCTAGAAGAACGATTCCACAGCACCTTATTAAAAAACCTTCGGAAGCTTAGTTTGGGTAACATAAGAGACTGGGATAAACATCTGGGCGAAGCCCTCTTTGGATATCGAGCCGCTAGAAACGACTCAATGGGAACGTCACCTTTCTACATGACCTACGGAATAAACCCAGTGGTTAGTACCACAGCCCAGGACTACCAACCCAGTAAAGATTATTCCGAACGGACCCAAGACATCTCAATATTCAATAATACCCGACAACAAGCAATAAACAACCTGCACAAAAAGGTCGAACAGCGAATACAAAAGAGTGAAAACAATTTACGTGGAACGGCGTTTTCGCAAAGGTGATTTGGTTCTGCGACGGTTTGAACAGCGACCTTCAAAACTTCACCCTACATGGGACGGACCATTCATCATACAAGACTGCCATCCCAATGGATCGTATGTATTGATGACGGCTAATGAATACAACCTACGTTTCCCCGTAAACGGCGACAGAATAAAGGAATATTGTGGCGATCGGAACAAATTCTTTTTCGCTAGTGACGCCTTGATAAAACGACCAATTAAAGCTAGAAAGACGGCCAAACAACGGAGGAAGTTCTAGAGGGGGTGATGGCTCAATCTAGCCGTCCATTCATTCTCGACAAGCACATTAGCTTATTTGCATAGACGTCATCTATTCCCTATTCAACCCCTGGCCGCGACCGAATCGATGTAAGAATGTGAAAATAACATGTGTCCTCTGGGAATTGCACGCAGGTCTCTCATGTGCATGGCAAGTGTACTACCAACTATACTAAGGACGCTTGCTTCCCAATGATCAAGATATGCTTGTATAGGTCAATGACAATGTCACTTTGTGAGGACATATGATGAATAGGTAACCAACTACAAGCATGCAGGGACTAAGGTCCTGAAGACTGCATGAAAGCATTGATCATATCTCAACAATCAAAACCAGTCACAAAACTAACTTATGACCAGATCACTGATTATGGAAATCTGGTCATCAATTCCGAGACTCACAAATGGACCACCAATTCCGTCAATCTGGCCACCAACCCAGCTTTGCGATCATTTTTTTATTCTCTTTGATCAGACCACTCTTGGTCCCAGTTGTTGTACTCAGATCCTCCTTACATCCCGCCCCCCTTTTTTTCTATAAAAGGAGCTTGGGATCTTGTTTGCAATGAAACCTCAACACGGTTCATCCTTAAAATCTGTGCCTAACTTTTGAGGAGTCACACATGAAAGAACCTAGCCTTGTCTCAATTGTCTCTTAAGGAGCGGATAAGGTGATTATTGTATCTTGGGTATCTTACCTGCGCAAAAGAACGATATTATGATTATCTTGAAATGATGGTGTGAGACAAGGGTGAAACTTTAGGAAAACAATTTATTTTATTATGAAATTGATGATGACAAAAAATAGAATGACCAAAAAAAAAAGAACAGCAGTACTTGACAACCTCCACCCTTATATAACATCATCTCTGTGGCCTGTAAGGTGCGGGTAAGATAGAAGTGGACTTCTTAGTCAGTCATCCATTGGCACGTGTGCAGACCAGCAGTTGTCCACCGGCCAGGGCTCAGGCGATCTCATAGATTGCAATGCTGGCCGACTTACCACTTAGCGTCACAGTTGGCCAGCCATTATGTTCAGGAACCAGCCTTCATACCCCGGTATTGTGGTTCAGTAACAATTGGTCAGGCACCACGCCCTTGGTTGGGCCTGTGGTTGCTTGCCTACTCAATCTGGCTGGGATCAATTTAGTAAGTTAGTCTTGTATCTCAGGATTGGCATTGGTAAGTTGAGCTTACTCAACCTCTGGTTGCTTCCAGTAAAAATGTTGGAAGGATCCCAAGTGCTTCCTCTTGGCGTGCAAGGGGCGTGCCGAGGCAATGTCAGGTGAATCTTCACAACACACATTGATTTTTTTCCCAGCTGACCAGCGTTCTACTTCTGTTTCAGGAAGATTTTCATCCTGCTCGTTAGCTAAGTTTACCAAGCAATTTTCACAATTGTGCAAAAATAAGGGCTTGCTAGCAAGCAAGCTCCATAAGTTTGCCGGGTTTTCCATAAAGTTAAGGGAATTCAGAGCATCCACAATTGTTCATCAATAACTTCTTGTTAGCTAAGCCCTTGCTAGCGCAAAAAAATAGTAAGCAAGTGCTTTAGCAAGTGTGAGGCGCAATCATGGTTGCTAAGCCCACTTGCCAGGTAGCTAACAACGGTTGACCCGCAATTGTCCACCCCTTGACAACCACTTGCCACCACAAAAAAACAACCGCTAGCATTATTATAATGTATTCAAACATTTATGTAGCTTCTTCAGCCAAAGATTCTATCATCCAAAAAAACATGAAGTGCACTACTTTGTTAAGCTACCATAAATCAAGGTGTTAATCAAACATAGAACCATCAAAAGTTAACGCAGGCAAGAAACATTATATTTCCATCATACACACAACCATCAATGCCTTTATTAACGTATGGGAGCCTAGCCAATTTGAATTTGACTTTGTTAAAAATTCCAGAGTTGATTCTAAGCACCAAGGGGACCAATGTGATTTCCATAGGGGTTTGATGGTATTAAAATTGGAGGGTGAGGGATGGATGGGGGGGGGGGGAGGGTTGATTCTTGTAATATTGGAGGGGCAGGGGACCTTGATGATGATGGATGGACAATGGTGTGCTGATGATGATGGCCGGGTGGATGTGGTGCAGTTATAGAGGGCGCTGTAAATACTGGCGTGGGTTGGGGTTAGCAAGCTCCAGACATTTTTTTAACTTTTTCAATTTTCAACCAAACTTATGGAGCTTCCTACCTAGGGAGGTCCTATTTAGGACATGATTGCCGCTTGTCCTTGGTAAACTTAGCTAACAAGCAGGTTTACCAAGACAACTGTGGATGCTCTTAGCTTGCTTGCTAGCTCCCCCCCTTGACAACTTTTGCATATCATATATGCCAATCCCCTGCCATACCCTGCCACCCTTGTAGTATGTAGATCCCTTCCACCATCCCAACTTTGATATCCTTGCAAGTCCCCCCACCTATTGTGAAGTGTGGGGATTTGGGATCTGCACAAATTGCCAATGCCACCGTTTTAGCTCAACCTGCTGCCAAATATTGACTCAAACTCTGATGGGATTACTAACCTGCACAAATTGCCAACACCATGGTTTTAGCTCAAACCGCTGCCAAATATCAACTCAAACTCTGATGGGGAAGAGTTGGTCTGGATCAGTGGGTTGGGTCAAACTATATACATGATGATTTTCTCTATTAGCATAAATGTTAGTTTATGCTTTTAGTTGCTGTATGTATAAAGTTATGGTTATGCAAATGTAGAATTTGTAATTTGTGTGTCAATGGTCCTTTACACCCCCCCCACACATTTTACAAATTGGACCCCCACAAGGTATAGGTTCTTCATGGTGATGTCAATCTTGTTTGGGCCAAGCCGTTTTGTCATGAGGTTGGCCTGTTTGGTATGGGTACTTGTCCAGCGCAAGTGACATTGTTCTGGCGCACAAAATCATTAACAAAATATAATGCCCTAGACAAGTACTTAGTCCTCTTGTTTGATGAGTTGTTGACCGCAATCAGGATGGCCAATTTTTTGTTGCACAGGATTGCCAAGGCTGGTGGGTGAATGCAAGAGATGATATTTGCAAGGTAAGCAAGCTTTTAGGTACCATCTGACAATGCAACATATTTAGCTTCACAGGTTGATAACACCACTACAGTCTGCCGTTTCAAACCTCATGCAACCACATTACCAAAGTATTTAATTATGTGCCTGGAGGTTGACCTCTCATGCTCACCGCACCAACTTGCATCTCTCCAGAGGTCCAAACCAGGTTTTACTTTCTTGAAGATGAGAACTACATCACATGTGTGCTTCAGGAACCCAATCAGCCAATCCAGCGCCTCCCAATGGGACTCTGATGGCGACGCAGCATACCTTGACAAAAGATCCACCGTATATGACATCTGGTCTTTTCCCTGCTTCCAAATACATAAGAGACCCAATGAAATGCTTGGAATTTTCAGCTTCCACTGGTTCACCCATGTTCATAGCAAGCGGAAATTCTGGGAGGGGAATCCTCTTGGGATGCACCATGCAGTGGTAGTCATCAATGACCTGGTTTTTCAACACGGACTGAGAAAGCCTGAACTCCCATGGTGTACAGCCAAGGCCAATACCCACAATATTTGTCAAATCCCATTGCCACTTTAAATTGATGCACCCCTCCATACCTTGGCAAAGCAGGTCTAATAATTTGTCTGAAAATGCAATGGCAAATCCATCATTGACATGCATCCATACCACAATGAAACCCTTCTCCTTCTTCAAGAGGTAGAGGGATGGTTCAAGCTCCTGTGCTTTGAAACCCAGGTTGGTCATGATTGAACTGAAAAAATTGATGAATTTCTGAGCAAGAACCAGAACTGAGAAAAGAACAGGATAAGCAAGGAACATAGGAGGGACAGATAACTGATCAAAAGGACACATAGAGTACGCATACCAGGGAGGAGGACAGTTACAGGAGAGACAAGGAGACTCCAGTGATGGTAGATTTAAACAAGCATGCCTATAGTGAGGAGTCAATACAAAAAGGGAGTAAGAAACAGGTATGGAGGGATAAATCCCTCCAGAGTTAAAAAGAAACAATCTTTGCACCAAATTAGCCTTGAGGATAAGTCTGAAGGTCTTGATTGCAAGAGATTCAGTTTGTAGCGGTTGAGCAGTTGAGTTGAGGGTTGAGATCTGGATAAGATAAGTTTGAAGTTCTTGATTTTAAGAGCTTCAGGTTGAAGTGGTTGAGCAGTAAAGTTCAAGATTGGGGTCTGGAGAAGAACCTTGAGGATCTTGTGGATAATTAGGTTCAATGAGATGATAAAGAAGATTTGAAATTGAGCAAGGGGTAGCGAGCAACTTCAGAGGAGCGCAGTAGGGTATTTCAGAGGAGCGCAGTGCGCGGATCAGGAAAGGAACTCAGGACAGACTTGTAGAAGGGAGCGCGGGACGGATTATTTTTTTTTTTTAACAAAAAAAAGAAGAAAGTAGAAGGAAGCTATATTTGTCTCATTTATTTCAACACCCCTCTTAATTTGATGCGAAGAGAGGTTGGAAACAGATACTCAGCAGCCTCTGAAGAGAAGAATGGTTGCACGCCTTTGTGAGAGCATCAGCAATCATGTCATCCATTGATATCAGTCTGACGTCAAGCTCCTTTGCTGAGGAGATCACACAGCCATTTGATTTTTATGTTGAGGTGCTTTGTCTTTGATTTTGAGCCAAAATGCTTGATCTTCTCAAGGAGACCTTTATTGTTGATACAGAAGAAGGTATTTTATAGTCTGGTTTTCCAGAGTTTTCTGATGAGAGCTTGGAACCACTGATCCTCCTGAACTGCATCCAAGAGGGAAGTCAGCTCAGTTTCAGTGGAGGACAGTGTTATGCTCTTTTGTTTCTTGCTGGACCATGACAACGGAAAACCCTTCCATAGGCAGAGAGAGCCGCTCTGAGAGAGTCTGGTTTCATGATCATCCGCCCAGGTTGCGTCAGAATAGTATTCAAGACCGTTGGAGGAATGATTGGGCAAGGGCTCTAGTGCTAGGCATAAGAACAGGGACCCTTTCAGGTATTTGAAGCAATGGATAACTTCTTTCCAGTGAGAGAGTCCAGGAGAGTGATTGAAGCGCAAAAGAATAGATACAGCAGGGGCAAGGTCTGGGCAAGAATGGCACAACAGGTAGTTAAGTATGCCAGTGAATTGGCAATAGTTGTATTTGAGTTTGCCGAACTCCAGTACATCTTCTTCAGAGGCTTCTCAAAGCTGAACTCCAGGGGATAGAGGCGTCTTTACCGGTTTTCAGTCTTCAAGTCCAAGGAGTTCCAATCCTTTATTAATCAGTTTACTTTGATTGAGGGTGATCCAATTGGGAGATAGATGAAGTTCCATGCTGAGAAGAGTATCAGGTTCATGAGCTGATGAGTTTGGAAAGCGATTGAGAAAAAGAGTTTTGAAACCTTTGACATTACCGACAATGACTAGATTGTCCACATGGAAAAAGATGAACGTGTTTTCGTCCTTGTGTATGTAGAGACAGGGATTGACAGAGGATTGATGAAAGTTGATTTCTTCAAACCACTTGGTGATGGTATTGTACCAGTTTGCAGGAGCCTGCTTTAGTCCATAAAGGGATTTTTTGAGTTTGAGAAAGTGAGTTTTGCGCTTAGATCCTTTGGGAGTAGCTATGTAGATGTCTTCAGATAGAGGAGCGTAGAGAAAGGCACTCTTTACGTCAAATTGTCTGATGGGTAGTTTCTTGTCCAAGGAAAGCGTGAGAAGGAAGAGAAGGGAAGGAAACTTTCCGGTTGGAGCAAAGGTATTGTTATAGTTGATTCCCGGCGTTTGCAGAAAGCCCTGTATGCACAGGCAAGCCTTATTTCTTTTGGTAGACAAGGCGGTAGCTGGTTTGGTCTTAAGAACCTATGTAGTGCGGAGGTAGGATTCAGGGACAAAGTCACAATCTTCCCACAAATCCATCTCTTCAATACTGTTGAGTTGGTCATCCATGGGTTCTTCCCATTTTTTGGCCTTGGAGATGAAGGAAATAATGTTGGAGGAGAAATAGGAGTATTTGTTGGGTTTTATTCTTGAAGTTTGAGTTCTCAGATTTTATCTTGGAGTACCGCCAGTAGGCAGCAGAGAGGACGCGACAGCTTCTGATTCATCGTTGCTGTCTTCAGAGGACTTGACTTTGGGAGCAGTATCAGGATCCTGGGATGTAGGAGACAGAGGTTCAAGGGGAGAGTTGGCAAGAGGAGTTATTGAAAGATCGTCAGGTGGCTTGTCAGAAGGGAAGTTGTAGGAGAGATCCAAATCAGACCAGATCAGGGAGGATTTTTGGACGGAGGGATTGAAATCTAGAAATTGAACGTGTTTTGTATCAATGATATTTCCAAGTTCCCCAAGGATGCGGTAGGATTGAAGTTTGTTGTTATAGCCAATGAGAGTTCCTATTGATCCTTTAGGGAGAAGTTTAGAGGCAGGTTTAGTAGGTAGATTCAGATAGGAAACTCTGTTGCCTATAGGAAAGAAGTAGCTGATGGGTAGAGTACAATTTTTGAAGAGTTCGTAGGGCAATTTCTTGGATTTGTGAGCAGGGATTTGATTATAGGTGAGAGTAGCCGCTAAGGCAACTTCATGCCAATAGTGGCAATTCAGAGCGGAGTCAGTAAGTATGGATTGAATGGATTTGAGGATAGAGCGGTTGAATCTTTCAGCTAGACCGTTTTGCTGCGGAGTATACAGGTTGGAGTGTCTGGTTTTGATGAGATGATCTTTACAGAATTGGGAAAGTTTGTTATTGATGAACTCGCCGCCACGGTCGGAATGCAGGATGGAAGGAAAATACCCAAAACACTTTGCTTCAAGATTCAGGACATTGCTCAGTATCTCAGGTACATCACTCTTATTCTTTGGGGGAAGAGCAGCGCAATATCTGGTGTTGCTATTGACTACAGTGAGTAGGTATTGGTGTCCGTCACAAGATGGAGGAGAGATGGGGCCAATGATGTCTAGATGGAGTTCTTCAAAAGGTCTGGAGGCAGGAGTATGTGTTCTCTTGAAGCTGGCCCTGGTGATTTTTGAGACGGAGCAAGCTTCACACTTCTGAGATGCATTGACTGGAATGCCAAGCTTGTGCCTGATTGGGTGATAGCTGACGTGGCCTAGGGATTTGTGTAAGAGCTCAGCAGAGTACAAAAGAGAGCTTTGGTCAGGAGAGCGGAACTTGAGGCCGTGTAGGTTATCGTAGTAGCAACCTCTGGCAACTAGGGAGTCATCTTTATATAGGTGAAAAGAATTAATTTCAAAGGAGATGGAGAATTTTTCAAGGAGAAGGCATCAAACAGAAAGTAGGTTGACAGTTAAATCTGGAACATAGAGCAAGTTATCAAGGATGAGATTGCCATGCTTGTTGGTGAGTTTGACAGATCCTCTCCCTTTTATGGGAAGAGTTTTGTTTTCAGATCCAGTGCGCACTATTCCTTCATCTTCTGTAGAGAGAGAAAAGAAGAGTTTGGAGTTTGATATCATATGAGCGGAGGATCCGGAATCTATGATAAAAGTGGAGGGATCTTGGAATTTAGAGAAGAAATTGCTGACGTTATTCTTGGTCTTAGAGGCTTGAACGGGAGGACAAGGGCAAATGTGAGGATGAAGGAGCCAGCATTTGGCTTTGGGGTGAGGAGCGTTGGGATTGTGCCATCCGCGTCTACATTTTGTGGATTTGGAGGTGGCCAAAGCGGTGGGAGTTTCCTTGAAGGAGGAGACAGACGGGCGGAGCTGAAGGTTATTGAAGTGGACTCTAAGATGGTCCACAACCATTTCAGGAACCACATCTTTGTCTGAATGAGTGATTTGGCTCTTCAGATGATCAAGAGAGGGAGGAAGTTTTTGAAGAATGGAGTAGGCAATGATGTCAAGAGGGATAGATATACCAGTTTTGACAAATTTGGTGATTGAGGCCCTAATTTGAGTGATGAAGAGTTGGATGTCATGTGGATTAAACTGGATAGCGCAGAATTTGTTGAAGACTCTGGGCAATTTGAGGCATTGCAGGAGGTGAAGTAGTGATTGATTGACTTCCAGATGAGTTTGGAATCACTCTTGTTGGTTTGGTTTATGACATTAAGATGGATGGAAGCGTGGAGTTTGGCGGTAAGAAGCGTAAAGAGTTGGATGTTAACAGCAGGATTGAGTGATGCTGAGTCAGAGATCAAAGGTTCTCAAAGAGATTGTATCTTGAGGAGGTTGGTGGTCCTGGATCTCCATAAGGAAAAGTTGTTGAGAGTCAACAGAGGGATGGCTTCCAGAGCTCCTTTGGGAACTGTGGATTGAAAACTGTCTCTCATGATGCGCAGCTGTTCTGGTTCTTAGTCAAGGAAGAGCAATTGGGTGGTAGAAATGATTTGACTGTTAATCGTGATGAATTTCTGAGAAAGAACCAGAACTGAGAAAAGAACAGGATAAGCAAGGAACATAGGAGGGACAGATAACTGATCAAAAGGACACATAGAGTACGCATACCAGGGAGGAGGAAAGTTACAGGAGAGACAAGGAGACTCCAGTGATGGTAGATTTAAACAAGCACGCCTATAGTGAGGAGTCAATACAAAAAGGGAGTAAGAAACAGGTATGGAGGGAGAAATCCCTCCAGAGTTAAACAGAAACAATCTTTGCACCAAATTAGCCTTGAGGATAAGTCTGAAGGTCTTGATTGCAAGAGATTCAGTTTGTAGCAGTTGAGCAGTTGAGTTGAGGGTTGAGATCTGGATAAGATAAGTCTGAAGTTCTTGATTGTAAGAGCTTCAGGTTGAAGCGGTTGAGCGGTAAAGTTCAAGATTGGGGTCTGGAGAAGAACCTTGAGGATCTTGTGGATAATTAGATTTGATGAGATGATAAAGAAGATTTGAAATTGAGAGAGGGGTAGCAAGCGACTTCAGAGGAGCGCAGTACGGGATTTCAGAGGAGCGCAGTGCGCGGATCAGGAAAGGAACGCAGGACAGACTTGTAGAAGGGAGCGCGGGATGGATTAATTTTTTTTAACAAAAAAAAGAAGAGAGTAGAAGGAAGCTATATTTGTCTCATTTATTTCAACAAAAATTTCCACCAACACCTTGCCGCCTGTTTTTTCCCATAAAACGCCTTTTTAAACCGCTTAATCAATCTTTCCCATTGTGGCATCACTTCAACTGGGGGCTGTACATAGAGCTCTTCACTGATAGGGATATAGAGATAGGCCAAACTCACATCAAAAATTGCCATTGGTAAGTCCATGGTTAACCCTAAGGAGATAAGAACTTGCAGGATTTTCAGACTTGTGGTTGGAGCATATGTTTCATGAACATCCACCCCCATCCACTGATTGAACCCTTTCACTACCAGTCTACTCCGGTGTTCCAGTAAGTCTCCATGTTTTTCAAGTTTTTTTGCTAGTACCCAGTGCATTCCTAGCACTTTCATGCCTGGATCTGGCTTCACCCGCTCCCAGACATCTAGTTTGTCAAACTTATTGACTTTGTAGTTTGCAGATGCCAGCCATTGTTTTGCAAACTCACCACAAAGCACCTCAGGTAATGATCTTGGGAGTTTATGGTCAGTATTGATTGGCATAGATTGTAGGAACTGCTGCTCTGCTTTAGCAATTTTGTCTGTCTTCTCTTTTCCAAGCCTCAACGTAAGTTGGTTCATGATGAAGTCTTTGCCTGCTTTATCTGTTTTGGACTTGACAGGTAGTTGTTGGAAATCTGGAAAGATTGCAGACCATGAGTGAAAGACCCAACTCTTTTTAGGTGACCAGAATAGCCACCTGGCTCCCCCAAGTGGGTAGGCCAATAGCTGGAAAAGTGTTTCCCACTTGTCCAGCTTTGATGAACAACATTCCTTGGGCACATGGAAAATTGCTCTTGCACCAAACAGGAACAAAAAATTCAGGTTGCAATCCAGCCCAAACAAGGACTTGAGAGGCAAGACTCCATTGGTCCGCAAATTAGTTATCTTGTTGTGAATTTGAGTCACCATATGATAGGCATAGCTCCGGTACTGATTTGCCATGCAGCTCTCATTCAGCATTTTACTGGCAATTTCTCCTACAGTACAATTGACTCTTTTGGCTTCTCCATTCTTTTCTGGCTGGAATGAAGGAATGGTGGCAAGCCTGATGCCCATTTGCTCTAGCTTCCCTTCCAGTGGGCCTATGTACTCCACTGCATTATCAGACCAAATATATGAGGGTGCAATTTGAGTAGTGTTGCCTAGGTATTTGACCCAAATTATGATCTTCTGTGGGACCTTGCTCCTTGATTGCAGAGCAGAACCAAAGGTGTAGGTTGTGGCATGGTCACAAAGGGTCAACCAGAACCTGGCACTTTTCAGATCATTCTCAAATGGCCCAATCACATAAGACACACATAGCTTCAGCAGCTCATTCCATGGGATGTTTGAGGCCGCTCACAGGGACTTCTGATCAATCAAATTTTACCAACCGCATCTTTCACAAAAGTAAGACTTCCACGTGCCTCTCAGCTGTTTTTCAAAATGAGAATCAAAGAAGGCTTTAACAACCGGTTCAGAGACATGACCTAGTCTAACATGCAACAAGTATGGATCAAGAGAGGGTTTCTGGGTGATAGTACAACAAACAGGACTGTGCAATGGCGGTATGGTCAAGCAGAACTTCTTAAAGAAAATGTTAAATTTCCTCCCATCTGGATCCTTGAGAAAAATTCCCATGCCATGGTGATCAAGCACCCAACCATCCTTGGCAAATCTTCCCATTGACAATATTGTCCCCTACACCCCTTCACACAGATAAACATCATTGACTTGGAGCAATCCATTCCTCCTTGGCATCTCCAGCCTGCCAATGTAGCAAAGAACAGCAGAGTTTTAGGGGACAGCCATGGTCAGTTTAACAAGAACATCTAACCGTCTAGTGATGCGGAAGAATGGCAATCTTCCACTTACATGCGCCATTGAGGCGGAGTCTAACAATATTTGCCCCTTGGAGACCACATCCATGTCAACTTGCCTGACATGTCCCCCATGAACAGGCGTGTTGGTTGTTTGAGGTGGTGGGAGGTATTGTGACCCCCTCTTGGCATGATTACTAGGCGGAGCAGCAATGATACCCATAAAGACATGGTCCCAGAAGTCATTGCAGTATGCAAACCAATGCCCCGCTTTGCTGCAATAGTGGCAAGAGAAATCAAACTTGCATAAAAATGAGTCTGTCTGTAGTTTCCCCTTGAATTGAGTAGCTTTTTCAATCAAGAGCAATGTTGGGTTGGTTGTCCAACAGTTGTTTTTGCCCGGTTTCCTCCTTGCTGGCGGGAGGTATTTACAACCAAATTGGTGGGGGATTGCCTGGACCAACATCTCCACATCCGTTGGTAGTGTACCTAAAGCTAGATTTGTACATATTTTGGGCTTGTTGGAGCAAGCTTGTATGGCTGTGGAGACGTCTGTGAAGCTGGGAGGCACAACTGAGTCATTGAGGCTTTGCCCTATGGCATACTCAAAGTTATGAGGTTCTGCCCCAGTGGGCGGGGTAGCACTAGCCTGGACAACCAGCCCATAAAAGTCATCAAGCAAAACGTCCATCCTGGCCAAGTCCGCAACTATCTTGTGCCAACTTGCAATCCAGAGGTTGTCAGACTCAGACTTATTGTTGATTTCCGCCAAGAAACAATCTGTTATTTTGAGCTTATGGAAATGGTTGGTCTTGTTGAATTTCTTGTGTAGTAGTTCAATCAGAGACTGTTCTTTGGTTCCAGAACCCTTGACTACGCTAAGGAGGGTGTTGTCTATGGTTTTGCATATCAAGATAGTAATGGATTCATGGTGGTTGTGTGTCACTTGCAAGAAAACATTTGGATTGTTCATAAAGATGGTGTTGCATCTGAGTGCATGCTGTAGTGTGCGGTCAACAGCCCCCTCCAACTGCAAGTAATTGGAGCCATCAAACATGAGGGTGACCTTCCTTGGATTAATTGTGTTATTGATTGCCACAGGGTCTTTGAGGAACTTCTTTGTGACAATATCATTATTTTGGGAATCACCTGTATGAGGAACAAAGTGAGGTGGCTGCGTGTTTTCAGACTGCTATACATGTGCCTGTAGGTTGTTAATTATCTCTAGTAAAGAATCAATTGTACAACAACTCACGATGGCCTATTCTGGAACAAAAAGGCCTTCTCTTGCAGAGTATAAGGAGGAATTGTCCAAACCTGGTTGTTTTCTATCCCTGGTAGAATTGTTGCTGTTCTCAAGGATATTGCAAAAATATTCCATCCACCTACCTGTGGTTCTCAAGAGCACCTACTGGCGGTAGACTCAGGCAAAGTCAAAGTATTCAAGCAGGGAAAATGGTTAGCCGTCTTTTAACATATTGTGAAGTGTGGGGATTTGGGATCTGCAAAAATTGCTAACGCCATAGTTTTAGCTCAACCTGCTGCCAAATATTGACTCAAACTCTTATGGGATTACCAACCTGCACAAATTGCCAAAGCTGCGGGTTTAGCTCAACCCGCTTCCAAATATCAAATTGAACTATGATGGGGAAGATTTGGTCTGGATCAGCAGGTTGGGTCAAACTATATACATGATGATGTTCTCTATTAGCATAACTGTCAGCTTACTACTATGTACAGAGCAACCTGTCATAGCAACAAAAAACTATAAAAAATAAGAATATCTAAATTAACAAAAGAAATATTGAGAAATCCATGAATATTATTGAAGAAATGGATTCCACACCCAAAATTGGGTAGGTTCACTCACTGACCCCACCCTTGAAATCCAAGTTCTTACATTTTTAAAATAATTAAAAAGAAAAGTACTAAAAACTACGGCACCAGTATGACACCTTTTGGCCATTCTTACATTTCAAATGTGTTGTCAGGTATAGGGTTTACACCTAAAATTCACTCAGAATTTAGGTGTTGTGTATATTTTAGGAGTTACACGCGGAAATGTGTTATGTCACAATTCCCACGCACAGCCCCGCATCATTACATACCCCTACCTACTCATAGTAGCAGTTTCCTGCATACTAGAGACCTGCGCGCATCTGAACTGACTGATCCCCACATCTGGATCCATTGTGACTAATCTGACAACCAAGTACTGCTCAAAAGAGCTAAAACCTAATTAGGGTTTCCTGGAATATGTAACAAGTTGACATATGCATTAGTAATAATCTAAAAAGATAAAAACTTAATTAAAATAAATAAAAATTAAGTTTAGAACATTTTTTAATAATAAATTAAAGATCAAGGATTACCAGGTAAATCATTGACTCTGATCTTTGAAGACCACAAAACACTACAAGGAGTGTTCATAAAAATTATTAAAAATTATCTACGTGATCAGCCAATGATGGAAAATTAGTAAACCTCCACATCTCTTTACTTTAAAGCAATACTAATAGTAAAAATAAAGGATGAGTGCAGAGTGATCAAATTTACGCCATAATAGATTAACAGATCCTGTGGCTAAAATAGTACAGGAATCCAGGAGATCTAAGGTCAGCTGATTAACAGCATCTATTGGAAGTTCTAATCGTGCTCTGAATGGCTTGCCAGCCTCAGCCCATGAGCAGAACTCTCTCTACGCGCCCTGAGAAGCTCAAAATCACCCCAAAAAGGTACTTATACAGACCTCTTTGGATCCATTATTCCATCATCAGTTTAACAGGAATTATTATTATCAATCAGAAACCGTGTCATTGTTAGTAAAGTGCTTATGAAGAGTCTAAGCAAGTGATTTATGACCAAGTCTGTAGTATTATTATTTATTTCTTAAACCAATCAACCCTTGAAGTTTAGTCAAGCAATACACCCCATCTGCCTTGAAACCCTTCCTATTATTGTAGGATTTTCGTGGTAAAGTGCTCAGAGTGATTGTTTCCCTTCCTGTCTTGGCCATTGTGCTGTTATGCCCGGCCATTAGTGGAATAAGCCCTTTCTAAGGCACCCATCTTCATTCCAAGGTTCTTAAACTGCCGAAGGAGGCCCCTTGAAGAGAGGTTGCTTTGTCTGTAAAGACCCCCAGTAGTATAATACTGTGGCCCCTCTTTTATATAAATATTGAAAACCTTTTATTACAAAACCAATTAAACCTTGCAACTGCTCTTGTTATATTATTTATTTGCGCCTCTAAGCCTTTATTTTTGGAATAATAATAATTATTATTATTCCAGTATTTTTATCACTCTCTGTAGCCAAAGGACTGAAAGGTTCCTGGTATCAGAGAGCTGACAATAACTTTTAGTTTATGCTTTTATTTTCTGTATGTATATAGTTATGGCTATGCAAATTTAAAATTTGTAATTTGTGTGTCAACGGTCCTTTAAACCACCAATATCCCCCTCTTAACTCCCCCCTCCCCTCAGCCTCAGCACCAATATGCCCCACTCACCCAACTCCCTCCCTCCTTGACCATATTGCCTACCAACCCAATCCGTTTATCATCTCCCCAATATGGACCCCACTAGCCTCCCATCTAGCACCACAAAAAAAAACTCACAAACCAAAAAATAAACAAGCCCCAAACTGGACCCCTCACAAAGAGGAGCAGCTTGCTTGATCATGGGTTCATGTTAGCAAAAATCTGAAATTTGCAACAAACCAAACCAGCATCAACTTCTTCAAGCATGTTGAGGAAGACTTCAACATCCAAAGCAAAGGGGCTTACCGTGATTTTGAGTGTATCTGAACCAGGTAAGATTGAATCTTTTCTTTATGTCTGACTTCTCTTGGTGGTCAATGAACTAACCTTCATCCACATCTTGAAATTATAGATGGGCCAACCTGTCACAAGGGCTGCTGAAATGCAAGCAGGGCTTGGCACAAAGGGGACTCTAATCTCAGTAGTCTTGGAGGCAAGGATACTGGAAGATGCTACAAGGAGAAGAGTAGGAATGAATTGAAGATAAGTTGCTGGTGACACTTGCTGGGATGGATTCCTAGTAAAAAGTAGTAAACTGATTTCTTGGGGAACAACCAGGAAGGTGGAAGAGGAGGACATTTTAAATAGACAAGGGCTGGAGCTAAAACAGAGGTACAGTTTTTTGGGGCTCAGACTACATATTTAATGACAAGGGAATAGTCTAGGTAACAGAGAAGGATGATCAGGTATGCTACTACATTAGGTTAGGTTGCTTCTACATTGGGGAAAGGTTACAGGTCTGGGTTGTCTAAGTTGGGAGAGTACAGTTGAAGGATGTACAGTGTGCATGGAGTTCATGACACTATGTAATAATTAGAGAGAGTATGGGATACAATCTGCAAGAGGATTTAAATAAGGATTCCCAAAGGATAAACCATGAGGGAGTATGGTTTAGATGGGGTTAATAAGGTTAGAGTATGTGCAGACCTGGGAGGTTGAGTATGTGCAAGCCTATGGAGTCTATCTGCATACTTGTATGAGGTTAGACTATATGTAGATATGTACTGCATGAAGATCCTGAGGTATATAGTTACTGGAGACATATTGATATAAATCTCCTGAGCCTTGAGGTTGAAGTTCCTTGGAAAATAGATTAGGCCTGAGGGTTAGATTGGGTTTTCTGAGGTTAGATTCTGAGGTTAGACTGAGTTGGGTGTCAATATGACACAACCTCAACACCGCCATCTTGATGTTTTTTGCCATCTATTGCAAAATCAAACAATCACCGCCAAGTGGGCCAAGTCTGATGGACTACATTTGTCAAGTGAAGGAAATGTATCACCAAAAAAAAAGGGCCAAGAATTAAAGTTCAAAGGCGCGTGGGGAATCCTTTGACACCATCTAAAATGGATTGGCAAACCAGCCTCCAGCTATGGCCTGAGCAAGGCAAATACCCCAGCAAGCTGACTCCCATCATTGCCCTCCATTGCCAATTCCTTGGCTCAACTGGAAGGTACAAAGACAGCAAAGTGTTTGCACTTGAGCTCAGAGCCAACTTTAAAATAAAGTGATGAATCTGCTGTGCAAATCAACATCTTGATGAAGAACATCAAAATTGGTGAGTGGCAGAACAAACTTGCAGAGGAGATTTACGGTTTGGAATGCAAGAAATCCACTGTCAAGGTAGCAATGAGGCAGTTGACTTTCATTTTACAATAAGAAAAAGGGATTCCTGATGAGGAAAGTAAAGAAATGTTGAGGATGTTGAAGCAAAAAGTCCAAGGTCAACTTGAAGGGTGATTCAATAATCACAAGTATCTATATCAAAGTGGCCCATATGTGAATATTGATTCCCACAAATTGGCCTTTACCTCTCTTTATTTTGGACTTTGTTTGATTTCAAATCAATACTCTTTGGAAAAATGAAATGGAAAAATTGAAATATGAGTATTTATTTATTATTGGAACAAAAAAATAAAATGGAAAGTAAATCTTGCCAGAGATGTGAGAGAAGTTGAAGTATATGTTTTTTTTATGATTGGAAATAAAAAAGACAAAAGGGAAAAGAAATTTTGAGAGATTAAAAACAATAAACCTTTGATTCCCCTCTTCATCCAATTGTGAATATTTAAATCATTGATGAGATGTTAATGAAGAGTTGAATCATGAAGCCTAGAATTTTTCTGACTGAGAGATTGAAAAGTATGAAATAAAGAAGGATGAGGAGATATTAGTGTTTTTAGAACTGGAAATATTATGATTAAGAAAAGGATCACAGGGAGACCTTTCCTCCACAATAATATTATGAATAATTATGCATTCATAATCTTGACTATATTTTCTTTGAAACAAAGTCTACTGGGTTGAGAAATTATTCAAAATAAACCTTGAAAAAATCCAAATGCTCCTTCTATTTCATTTCTGGATCCTTCTTGAAGTTGATTGAAATGTTTACTTGCAGTTTTTTGAGGACTTCTGTAATATTTGACAAAAACAGGCCATTTGGGATAGATTAAATCAGCCAAATAGTATCCATACGTATATTGATGATTTTTGATCTCAAAAGATACATCTGATGCAGTGCCTGAAAGAAAATACCCAAAAAGTCTTTCTATAAGTAAAAAAAAAGAAATAAGGTGAATAAAATATAGAAACCACATAAATGTAAGAAATTCATCAAATATGTGACTATTGTTGAGGACATTGATGTCATTGTGAGTCCCAGGCTACATTGATGTCATTTTGAGTCCCAGGTGAGCCAAAAAGAAACAGTGCCATATTCTTGAATTTAATGATGCTACTGCTTCTAAAAACATTGTTGGACATACTTCTTTCACTTGAAACTCACCAAACCAAGCTTGGGGGCAATTTTTCCAGCCCAAATGCATTCCATCAATCCTACACAAAATCCTGGGAAACCATGTGCTTCATATTCTTTCATGATAACCAAGAGCTCTTAAACTGTTGGACCTCTGAGGTATTCCCCCTCAAATAAAATGAAAATATCATTCAGAAATATTTTTAATGTTTCTATTTCAGTTGTCTTTCCCATTTGAAAATATTCTTTGGTGCAGTCAGCAGAACATCCATAGGACAATTGTTGAATTGAAGCAGTAATTTTCTGATGAGGAGAAAGACAAATTTGTCCACAACAGTCCTGAAAAAGTTTAAAAAAAAATTTAAAAAAGAATAAAAAAAAAGATGTAACTATTGATTGCATTCTGAAACAATGGAATGGATTTCTTTGTCAGTAGGATTGATTTAATTACCACTCTTTGAGTCAAATAGGGGTCATGAGACCCCAAATCTGTTACTAGCCTTTGGAATGTAACCTTGCTCATTCTAAATTTCCTTTCAAAAACCTGGTTTTTGTATCTTTCATCTTGATTAAAATAATCAGCTATGAGATTACATTGGCCTTCAACTTGGTTAACATTGATCAATTTTATTTTTTGATTTGTTTTTTTGAAAAGATCAAATTTTATGAAGTTCTTCTTCAAATTCCAGGAAAAGTTTTTGATTTTGAAAGTGGGAGCTTGCAGAAGGGAAGTATTTCTTGATTGCGAGGAAGGGTGCCATCTTGTATTTGGGGCGGTGGTAGGTGGTAGGTTGGTGTTTGAAGGCTGAAAGTTTGGGATTTGTCAAATGGATGTGGAACAATGAATTGTGATGATGAGTTTCAAAAAAAATTTTCCAGTTGCAACAAAGCGGGGGCCTAGCTAGCCAGCCGCTGAAAAGGCACAAAATTGTGTGATTTTGGTTGTTAGCTAGCTAATATGGCCTTGTGGAGGGGACTGTTGTGAAACAAACGTGGTAAATAACTTGATAGCTATTTTTGTGGGTAGCAAGTTGCTACCTAACAAGCCAATATCTCCAAAGATTAGAGATGCTCTGGGTGTGGGGGGTTGTATCAAGGAGGAATAGGCTGGGAGGTTGATTGAGATGTAGAAACAAGTGTGGGGGTGTGTACCAAATTATGCTGGAGAAGTACAAGGTTTTTTGGTCTGAATGAACAGGTGGGGAGCAACTCAGCGTATTCATTGGCTGGTTGGCCAAAAAAATTGCTACCAACACCCAACCCACCAGTAGGAGGGTCTTAGTAGGTTGGGTCAATTACCCCTGAATCCATACCCAAACCCATTATGGGTACCCCCAGGTCTTGGTGGGTATTTTCAAGCCACCAGCAGGTCATGGGACCCCACCGGGGGTTTTTTTTCTTTTGAAAATTAAGGGCATTAAATTTTGGTATCACTTCATATTACTGGAAATAATGTATAAGGTGATAATTGGAGAGCATGAAAAACATGTGAAAAGAATAAAAATTCACATGGAGAAGAATAAAGACATAAAAGATAAGTATTTTATTCTTTGGGGTACGCATGGGTTGGCCCATCATCCAATGGAGCTTCCCCAAACACGGACCCACACCCACAGAAGCTTGAGGCAGGTTTGGTCAACATAGGGTTTTTGAGAGAACACCCAGCCCAAACCCAGCTAAATACGCACCAGGTATGGGTACCCAGCGGGTTGGCAAACCCATGAACAACCTGAGGAGAAACCCCAATGATTTTAAGGGGTTGGGGTTGGAGTTGGACTTGGGCAAGGAAAGTAACAACGGGACTGGGAATGGCCACAAAACTGGCCATCAGCTTTTCCAGTTACCCCCAGCTTCAACAGTGAGCACTGGCCCACCAGCGTTGACACCATGCCAGCCAATTGAAACTCTCAGGAAAGAACCACAATGTCACGTGGAGGCTTGACACAGAGTCAGGGTGGCAGATAACTAACAGCCAAAGGAGCCTAGTACCAGAATAGATGCAAAATGGATCAAGCTGAACATTCAGAGGATTGATTAAGGACTCCAGGATGAGTGAGAACCCAAAGATGACTCTGGATGAGTATGGATGGTACTAGGATGAATGGAAACTCCAGAAATGGAGTGGACTGAAAGTCAGGGTGAAAACAAGTAGAATATATTTCACAAGGAAGGACTAGAAAGTGGAGAAAGAGTTCTGTTTATATAATGCTATTTGGAAACTGTGATAACTTGTTTTTGTAAAAGGGTAATGACACTTTAAAAGATGACTAATCACTAAGATTGTATTACATAATCCAAGTACTGCCTGTTTCATAAGTATGACACAAAAAATGGTTCAAGCCCTTCAATGGACATGGGGCTTGCTGGTCCTCTTTTCTATTCCATGGAGAAAAAAAATCATTGAAAAAACAAATTGTGCGCCACTGTTGCAAACTGCAAATGGTGTGCCAGGGCAGGGGGAAAATGGCAACATTTGGCGTAGAATTTTCTCCAACCTGTTGCTGCCAACCCTACAAAGAGCTCTAATGGGTATTTGGTTACTGTAATAACTTCTTGAGAGACATATGTGAAAACCCTAAAGGATGGAACATATGGGGTGGGAGACACATTTAAATTGGCAGTTATCAGGTTCACATGGTTGGAATTTAGGGACTGGTTGGAATTCTTGCCACAGGCACTTGGTTTTATGCACTAGGATTGGTGCAGCTTGGATTCCAGATGATTAAAGAAGTATGCAGAATTCAGACTCAGAATCTATCCCTTTAGGACCAGGTCCCTGTCATGTGGAAGCACTGACTGGCTGAAATGGGCCCCACTTGCAGACCCTTCCCCCCAGGGTACTTCAGGCACAAACTGGTTAAATTGTGACCCCCAAAACACTAGATCAGTCCCTAAACGTGCATGGTTACAATTCACCTTCAGGCAAAATCTCATTAATTATTGTTAAAATTTGATTCCAAAGCACCAGTTGACAATCTTGAGAGGATGAGGATAAGATTCTCATAAAGCTAAGAGAAGCGGATCAGGGAGTAAAAGGGGCACTCCAGTTTGTTACAAGTCAGAAAGGATGGAGAGGGATTGGCTGAACTAGAATGGGTTTAAGTAGTCTAGATAAAAGCCATTTGTTCAAGACCAACTTTTGGTTCTATCAACAAGAAGGATAATGAATGAAAAATAACCAAAGAGATGTTGCATAATCAGTGACAGACAGTATGCAACAAGGAAGAGACACAACAGGCCATAAGAAAGGACAAGAAAGCTATCAAAAGAAGAGCAACAAACCAAATACAACTAAGGAATTAATTCAAGCTTATTTGGTTGTTTAAAAGACACTAGACCTAAGAAAGACCAAGATACAAAAGGAGGTTGTTAGAGATAAGAATTCCATCAAAATAACTAGTGACTCAGGGCTCTATGAATACATCAGTTTGAACAGTAATGGAAAATCAGACTAATTGAACTAGAATTATTTCAGAATAAATCATGAACTAATCTTCAAACACCAACAAATAAGATGGACAACTGATCAGAGATATGAGAGATTATTTTTGATCATAAAACACTAATTTTATGAGGCCGATAGTACCAGAAAATATCTTAAGTTTAAAATAATTTTTATATAATTTTTATTGAATCAGAAAAGGAAAGAGAACACTAGTTGCCATAATTCCTAAAACCCCCAAATAGTGACCAAAATAACTATTGAAGGAAAATCAAAATGACCATTAAATGATAATTTTTTGATTTTTTATTTGTTTTTGTTGTTTAATAGTATAAGGATGAGTTTTTAATATGAATATAATAGGAAAATAAGGTGTGATTGAGTTGATAACTTGAAAAATGTGCAAGATAGACCAAGGTGCGCAGGCAAGGATGGAAAAACAGGCAGATGAAGTGCAATCAATTGAGCACACGCAAGGTCAAATAGAGGATAGAAAATCAGTTGTCCCCATTGATAAGTCAAGAGATGGATGCAAGCCCAATAGCTCAGAGATTACAACCAAGAAGGCTTATTCAAACAGGGTTGGGAGTGAGCGCAAGATTGGGAGAAAGAGCAAGAGCAAGCAGAGGTGGAGGTCAAGGAAAGTCCAAGATTGGGAATGTGAGCAAGGGCAAGCCAAGGTTGAGGTTAAGGCAAGTGCAAGATTGAGATCAAAAATGATCAAAGCGGCAGTACTGAGATAAAAAAGACAAAGATTGAGCAACAAGACAAGCAAGCGGGCAAGGATGATTGAAATTGTAAAGTTGAGATTGGAGAGAGAATGTGGTTGCAAGATTGATAGAAATAATGAGATAAAAGGAGTTGGACAGCAGTTGAGATAGCAATTAAAGGTGAACAAGAGGGTAAGATGAAAGAAGGAAAAGCAGCATTAATAGAAAAGAAAATTTAGGCAACAGAGCTGGAGACAGTCAGAGATAGTTTGTGAGAAACCAAGGCAACAGCAGCAAGATTTTATTAGAGGAAATTTGAGGATTTAAATAGCAAGATGGAGGTTGCAGGCTGAAACTTGACAAATCAATCAATTGTTGAGGAATGCAATTTGAGAGATAAAAAAGAAGGTGATTGAGACAGCCAGGATGAGGGCGGCAGTTGGTACTTGGCGCAAATAAAAGGACAGTAAGGTTAAAGCCAGATAAATCAGTGGATCTAATGAGTTTTAGAGGCAGAAATCAATGGAAGAGATGACAAAGAAAGGAAGTTGACCACAGATGGAGACAGGATAAAAGGGTGCAAGGTTGGAAAAATGATGAGATGACTGAGGGAACAGAGAGAAAAGAAGATGGTGCAATGGAGAGAGCCCACAATTGGGATGAAGGGAAAAATGATCTGAGAATTGGTCTCATGAGATGGTCATGGGAGCATTTTGACTGTTGATTGTGTTACAATTTGAGTCAAATGCTCCATTTGAAAATTGTGAGAGGATATGGATAGAATAATTATAATGATAAGAGGAGCGGATTGGGCAGTCAAATGGGCACTCTGTTTTGTTATGAGTCCGAAAAGATGGAGAGGGATTGGATGAACTAGAATGGGTTCAAGTAGTCTAGATACAAGCAATTTGTTGAAGGCCGCCTTGTGGTTCTATCAACAAGAAGGATAATGAATTAAAAATAACCAAAGAGCTGTTGCATAATCAGTGAAAGACATTATGCAACAAGGCAGAGACACAACATGCAATAAGCCAGGAAATAAAAGCTATCAAAAGAAGAGCAACAAACACAATACAACTGAGGCATTAATTCAAGATGATTTGGCCTTTTAACAGAAACTAGAACTAATAAAGATGAAGATAAGAATAGAGTTTCTTATAGATAAGAATTCTTTTAAAAGAACTAGCAAATCAGGGCTCTGTGAATACATGAGTTTGATCAATAATGGAAAATCATACTACTTGAACTAGCATTCTTTCAGACTTAATCATGACTGAATCTTGAAACAACACCAATAAGAGGGACAACTGATTAGAGATATGAGATATTCTTTTTGACGATGACACACTACTTTCATGAGGCCCATAGTAATGGAAAATATCTTAAGTTTAAAATAATTTTTATATAATTTTTATATAATTTTTATATAATTTTTATATAATTTTTATATAATTTTTATATAATTTTTATATAATTTTTATATAATTTTTATATAATTTTTATATAATTTTTATATAATTTTTATATAATTTTTATATAATTTTTATATAATTTTTATATAATTTTTATATAATTTTTATATAATTTTTATATAATTTTAATATAATTTTTATATAATTTTTATATAATTTATATATAATTTTTAGATAATTTTTATATAATTTTTATATAATTTTTATATAATTTTTATATAATTTTTATATAATTTTTATTTAATCAAAAGAGGAAAGCAGAAAATAGTTCCCATAATTACAACAATTATTACAACAGGCTGCCAATTATTCCTGGACTCAATCAAGGTCCTTGCAATGCAAATAATCTGAGTAATCCATGTGACCATGCTTTTCAAGAAAACATTCCCTTTTTTTAATATTTTGGGTCCTCTTTTTCAAATTTCTTGTCCTATGGTTGGTTTGTCTTTCCTGGCTTATCATGATTGTATCTTATTTTTTTATCTTGATTAGATTAAAAGCAATTTATTGCAAGATAATCCATCCCATTTTTGCCTTCAATTTTTCCATTCTGGGAGGAATTCAATTCTATTTTGAAATTAAATAATGTGGCTAAAAGAAACCTATTGATAGAGATAAAAAATCAAAAAGGAGAAAGAAGGAGAAGAGAATAGAAAAAAGGAAAAGAAAGGAGAAAGAAGGACAAGGCAGAAGAAATAAATACAGAGAAAGAGAAAAAAGAAGACGAAAGAATGAAAAAGTAGAAGAAAGAAGAACAAAAAAGAGGAAGAAAAATGAAAAAAAAGAAGAGAAGAGAAGATAAAAGAAGAAAAAAGAAGAAAAAAGTAGAAAAAAGAAGAAGAGAAATAGGAAGAAGAACAGAGAAAGAAGAAAAAAATAAGAAAATGACGAAAAAATAAGAAGAAAAAAAAAGAAAGAATAAGAAAGAATGAAAAAGGAGAAGAAAGGAGAAAAAAAAAGTTTCTTGTAAAAAAAGAGAATATAAAAAAGATAAATTTGAAATTTGCAACATTGTGGTTGCAAATGGGTGCAAAATGCAGTTTGCAACCCGTCTGAGTTGCAAACGGTTGTTTGCAACTTTTTTTATTTTGTATATGGGCCCTTTATATATATATATATATATATATATATATATTAATTTTTTTTTAACTTTTTTTATCAATTATTTATTTGTTTGATTTTAATAAAAAAATAAAAAATAAGAAAACTAATAGAAAAAAGTTAATCAATCAAATTAAGAATATGAATATAAATAAATAAACTGAAATAAATAAATAAATAAATTAATTCAATTAAAAATATAAATATAAAAAAAATATATATATTTAAATAGAATAAAACAAGATGAAATCAGTAAAATAATAAATAAATATATAAAAAAATAAATGAATTAATTAAATTTAAAATAAACAAATAAAGAAATGAATATATATATATATATATATATATATATATATATAAGTGTGTTACACCACTCTTTGATCCCTTCCTCTGAACATACTGTTCCCACTCCTTTCTTGATCATCTTTGCGGAACCAATAACGTTTGATTGAAGAGGTTTTATTAAGTTTAAAACCTGGAGTGTTATACCTCTGTTATTTTTTCAAAGTTGCATTCCGCCAGCATATTCTTAAGTTCCTTGAGAAGTTTTGAGGTTATCCCTGTTCAAATCAGTTATTGTTTGCTTTTAGAGCTTCTTGGAACATTGTGCTTTGTCTGGTACAGCCACCCTCAGTCATCTGGTACCCTTCAAGCACTTGATTGCGGAGAGTTGGGCGGGTTCATCGAGAACCTGGAGGTTGGTTGGGGTTTGAGTTTATCATCCCCAATCTTCTGCTGACAACCAGAGTTATTAGCTTGTGGGCGTTGTTTACATACAACAAATTTATTCTTTTGAACTTTAAACAGACTTTAATCTTATTTTTCTCAAATATCTCTCATGTAATCTTGCCTCAGATAGTGCTGTTGCATTGCTACCAACTATTTTAAAACTTTATCCTTACTACTTGATTCCTCACTTAAAAGTTCTAGACCTTGACCTTGGTCTAATTTCAATATTTTTGTAATGCCCAGGAGTGCAGCCTAAACAGCACCTTTCCCCTCCACAGAACTGCCACGGCCTAGAACTGTTTGAAGTCTTAAATTTGGTCCCCTGGCCAGGATCAAACCAGCAACCTTGAGATTTACGGTCCCAAACTTGAAGAATCAACTTTGAAATCCAATCCAATTTTTTTTCTTTTTTTACTTTTTATTATCATCCAGATCTGTTCCTTGGAGGCAACTTGTTCCAGAAGTAAGTCCTCCCAATTTGGCACCATCTGGGCAAGATCCTTGTTGCCTTTTTGTGAAAACTGCAATCTTGCCACACTTGTGAGCCTTGTTGGAATTCTGCTCTTTGGATCTCTTAGGAACTCTGCTCTTCAAGATGGAATCTACTAGTACCTCCTCCTCCTCTTTTTGGTTCAAGATGGTCAAGATCAAGCCCCAAAACAAGAACTTAGGTTTCAATGGAACAAATGTTGAATGATTCTTGGACTCCTATGAGATGGCTGCTGAAGTGGATGGTGCAAGTGAACATGATATGGCTCATCAGTTCCAATTTTTTATCTCCTCTGATGAAGTTATAGAAGTGATCAAATTGTTTGATGGATTCAAAACTAATAACTGGGGGCTCTTGAAGGAGGCTATGTTGTCTTATTGGGGAAAAATAGATGTGGCTAGGTTTACCTTGCAGGACTTGGATGCTCTGGTTTCTCAATGGATCCCCAATGGTCATGTCTCTTCAGCCTCTGATTATCAATCTCTTAGAAAATCTTGGGATCCTATTCAGTCTTACCTCATCAGAAAAAATCACATCAACACGGTAAACAAAATTTGGGTTTGGTTTTTCCAGTCTTTTTCTCCAGGAGTACAGGAAAGGACTAGAGATGAATTATTTAAATCCAGATCTATGATTACTATTAGAGACAATTGTTTCAAGCTCCCTGATTTTCTGGTCCTAACGAGTGCAGTGGATAAAGTGATGAAAGGTCAAGCAGGTCTTACTTTTGAACAAAATAGAGTCACTGAACCAGTACATGCCCCTTCCTTTAAAGAGTCCAATGAAATAATGAAAAAGATGGAAGTAAATTGTAGAACTAAACCAAATCCCCAGGTTAATAAGGAAACTGCTACCATAGATGAGATCACTAAATTACTTCAGGCCTTTGAAAACAAAATTGATCAGAAAATTTCTTCTTTAGCTACTCCTAAACCTTCTAACTCTGTTCCTATAACCACTCTAGTCCGCCATTACTGTCATAGAGAAGGCCATGGTACTGGGAGATTTCCTGAAATCCAGAAGGACAAGGAGGAAAAAATGGTGGAGCAGAAGGGGAAATTTTTTTCTTCCTAATGGTGCTTTAATCCCTTCTGATTTTTCTCGTCCAATCTGTCATGTGGTGGCCTCTTAGCAACCACCAACTCCCAAGAAGGCATCTTTGGTCTCCTTGGAGTTTCAATCATCCTGTGGCACTTTACAACCTTGGTATCCCCCAGCTATCACTTCTGCCAGCTTCTCTGGCACTTATCAGTCTGATCCAGCTAGGAAACACCATGAGGAACCCAAAACTCACAAGTATCCTCCAGTTCCTTCTTCAATCCTTCAAAAACCCATTAAACAATGATCCTCACCTGAGCCCCCTTCCTCTGATGTAGAGGACATGGAAGTGGAAAGGGAACCACTTATGGAAATGTTCCAGGACCACTCTGATCCTTTTCCCTTTCAATCTTTTCAATCAACTCAACATTCTGATCCTGATCCAGTACCTGCTCAACCTGACCATCCTCCCTCCACCCAGCCCAAATTTCAATTCAAGAGAGGCATTTCCAAGGATGACCCAAATGCTGTGGAATGATTATTAAGGAAAATCTCTGATCTAAAAATTCCTGATCTGTCTGTGGCTGAACTCCTTTCAATCTCTCAATCTGTAGCTGAAGGGATGAAGAAACAGGTTTCTTGTCAACAAGTAGAGATTGTTCCGGAAAAATTAAAAGTTTCTTCTGGTACTTTGATAGAGGACTCTAGTGGAACAGATAATCCTTCAGATGCCAACTTGTATTCCTGTCCTCTTGGTTTTTTCCCCTGCTATCTTGGTGACTCTACTAAAATGGTTTCTCCTCTGGTGGATTCTGGTTTCCAGCTCAATTTCATTTTGGATTTCATGGCCTTCAAACTCAAACTCAGTCCAAGGGTCAGCTTTAACTCTGCTGTGTATGGTAAAGCAAATTGGTCATGCAAATTAGTTGGTATTGCTGAGGATTTCCCACTTCTGTTGGATGAAATATTGTTGGCAATTGTCATTTCTGGATTAGTTGTTTGGATGGAACTATGATCTTGGGAAGACCTTTCTTAAAGGATTTTGGTGCAACCCTAATGTTTTCTGATCAAGTTGGGGAGAGAATTCTTCTCCCTGATGCTGATGGCAGGGAGATTGAATTTCCCCTTTGCTCCTTGGATTCTGCTTTTTGGGAACAAGAATTTCCTGGTCACCCTTCTAAATTGGTTCTGAAAGGGAAAAAGAAGGACACATTTTCTTCCTCTCATTTTTTAGATTAGTTGGTCCCACTAACAGTTGTAGTTCTTTCCAGCCTCAGGCTTCAACTCAAGGATCAACTTCTGTCTCAGAGGCATATTTTTCTTTTTCCTCATCATTTCCTTCTCATTCAAATAAAAATAAAATTCAAAAACATGAAAAATCCAAAAATCCTAAAAATATTTCTTCTCTCTCTGGATCTGTTGTCTCTTCTTTTCCTTGTTATTTTCAGTCTGATGATCCTCCTATCCCGGTTTCAAATCTCCTCAAAGAGTCTAAACTAGATCCAAATCTCAATTCTCTTCTTGGAAGTTTTGGTATGAAGGAGTATGGCCTTAGGTGGAGGAAATTGGGGGTAGAAGTAAGTCCTCCCAATTCTGCACCACCAGGGTCATCTGCTGTGTTTTGTTGTGAAAATCTACTTTATGCCACATATGTGAGAACCTGGGATGCCTTTTGCTTTATCTCTGCTTCTTCTAGCGCTATTTTTGGATTGATCAAGATATTTTTTAACTGTTCAATCACTCCCAAGATCAAGAAGGGGCCATTTTTCTTTGCTTCAATTTCTTTTCTTCTTTTTTTTTTTTCTTTTAATATCTTCAAATCCGGATGCAAAATAGGGAAAGTCTGTAAGTTGGGGAGACATGTGGTGACTAAATCTGGACACCTTAGGACCAGCACCAAAAATTTTTTAGAATTTTTTATGATTTTTTTAGCTATCTTTTAGGCTGCTTTATTTCTCACTTCTCCTTGCTCCGCATCATTGCGCGCGGGCACTCTTGCTTCTCCTTGCTCTCTGTCATTGCGCGCAGGCACTCTTGCTTCTCTTTGCTCCGCATCATTGCGCCTGACCACAATTGCTTCTCCTTGTTTATCAAATTTGCCTGTTCCATCTACACCTTGCTTGATTGATTCTCATCCTCTCTTGATCTTGCTTCTCCTTCCTCATTGGATTCCAACTCAGCTTATCCTCATCAATCCATCCACTCCGGCACTACCACCACAAGTATCTGGCATGGCAAGGGTAAAAAATCAAGGTTGGTCATGGGAACAACCCCCATCCCCCAACTTGATTGGTTTTTCCCACGACCAATCTTGCACCCTCATTTCCCACCTTGGCCGGTCACCCAAACAACAAAAAAAAAACAATCCCATCCAAGCATTCTCCTCCAATCATAACCCCCCGCTGCCATGTCCATTTCAACTGTCTTCAGCGGCCATCGGAGCAATCTTGCACCCTCATTTCCCACCTCTGGCTGCTCTTGCGTGATCATCCGTGGTCAGCAATTGCCCGGCCCGTCAGCCTGTCCGTGTGGTTTCCCACCCACTTCTTGCCTGCCCCGCCCATCCAAGATCTTCCCCTTATTTCAATCATTTCTTGTGTTTTCTTATCCTTTTTCTTTCTTTTCTCATGTCTGTTAGAAATTCCTTTTTTCAAATTGTGTTGTTTTTCTGCTCTACCTGTGTCATCTCTTGTAAATAGTCTATAGGGACCCATGGCCCATAAAAGGAGGGGCTCTCCCCTACCTTTTTCTGAATCATCAATGGGAGTGTGTGCATCTGTCCCCCCATTATCATTGTAATAATCATTATCCTGGGTACATCTTTGATTGCTCCCTGATCCATTTCATCCCAAGTCTTTGCCCCTTTGAGGCCTGATCCTTATCACCAACCAATAGCCTTGCTGGTTGAAGAGAATTTTGTCTGTTGGAATTCTAGAGTGTGCTACACCACTCTTTTATCCCTTCCTCTGATCATACTGGTGCTTATCCTTTCTTGATAATATTTTCAGAACCAATCACGTTTGATGGAAGAGGTTTTATTAAGTTTAAAACCTGGAGTGTTATACCTCCGTCATTTTTTCAAAATTGCATTCCACCAGTCTATTCTTGAGTTCCTTGAGAAGTTTTGAGGTTATCCCTGTTCAAATCAGTTATTGTTTGCTTTTAGAGCTTCTGAAAACATTGTTCCTTGTCTTGTGCAGAAACCTTCAGTTATCTGGTACCCTTCAAGAACTTGATTGCGGAGAGTTGGGCAGGTTCATTGAGAACCTGGAGGTTGCTTGGGTTTGAGTTGATCATCCCCAATCTTCTGCTGAAAACCAGAGTTATTAGCTTGTGGTCATTGTTTACATACAAAATCTTTGTTCTTTTGAAATTTGAAAAAAATTTAATCTTCTTTTGTTCAAATATCTCCTACGTAATCTTGCCTCAGATAGTGCTGTTCCATTGCTACCAACTATTTTCAAAATTTATCCTTACTACTTGATTCCTCACTTAAAAGTTCTGGACCTTGACATTGGTTGCATTTAAATATTTTTGTAAAACTCAGGAAGGCAGACTAAACAGTACCTTTCCCCTCCACAGAACTTCCATGTCCTAGCACCATTTGGAGTCTCAAAACGGGTTGCCAACTGCCATTCACAAAAAACCCAAGTTGTGAATGGCCATTTTTGACTCAAATGGGCGGCAAATAGCCGTTTGAAACCCAGAATGCGTTGGGAATCGCGCCATGCAACCCCTTTTAGGTAGTGAACGGGGTTTTCAAGGTCTCAAATTTAACATTGCCCTATAAAAAATGTAAATGGACAAAAAAATCAACTTTGTGTAAAATTGAAAAAAAATGGGATCTTTGATAATGGTTCCAGTAATTGCTTGCATGCCTTTGCATGCTTTTGAATTTTTCAGTAGTGCATAAGGCAATTTTGAAGCAATTCTGCCATATTTGTTTCTTCAATGGCACCATGGATTTCTATGGCAGGATTCTTGAAACTCCTGAAACCCTGTTACTTGGTTTGAATTTTCAGGCTTTTGAAAAAATTTCTGATTGGATGAAAACTCAAGATTAATTTTGAAGAAAATTTTATTTTGATTTCTATGATTGATTCATTCAGCTTTTGAATGAATCAATAGGGTGTATCAGAGTTGGAAAACCCATCATTAGAAACCTGCCATTTTTTTGACCGTGTTAAGATTCTGTGTCCGACTCCACCTATCTGCGCTATTCCCCCTCCCTCCGCGCGTTCTGGTGCTCTGCGTGGTTTTGACTTGAAAGATATCAAAGATGCAATCACAAGAAATTACAGCCCTCTTTCCTCTAAGCAAGATAGAGAGATCTGAGAAATCATACTCTCAAAACTGGACAGTACTACCCACGCAAATGTGGTCAACTCTTCAAACATGACATTGTCAAAACTCCTATGGTCCAAAATCACCAAGAGATTTGCTTCTTCTGAAACAGTTAATAGGGCAAGGGTCTTCAACCATTTCCTCCACTCAACCTTCAGCAAACACGCAATTGAAGGCTTTATCACAGAAATGCGCAAATCCATCACAAGGATGACGGACGTTGGAATTGAGTTACCCAAGGACATTCTTGCCTACCTTGTGCTCTTCAAATTCCCCTCTGTCCTAGAAAACCTCAAGCAACAGATAATGCATGGGGAAAAAAAAACTAACGGTAGATACAGTATTCAACCATCTCACTCAGTACCATAAAAAAAGAAAAGCTCAAGCAAATCCTAGCAAATCATCTACGGACGTCTCCTTGGTGTCAACAAAAACTAAGACTCACAAAGACAAAAAGAAGACCAAGATGAGGTTTCAAGAAGGATATCATGATCCAAAAGCTCCTCACTCTGAAGCCTCCTGTTTTCATCTACACCCTCAAACAGCTCCCAATGGTGGATAGAGCAGAAAAATGAATGGAAAATCAAAACAAGAAAAACCCCTACAATTAACTATCATGCCTTGTTAATACTCTGAATCAACGCGGATAATAATCCCAATCTTCTCTTAGACTCTGGAGCTAATTTTCATATATTTAACAATCTCAAGTTCTTTTCCTCCATTAAACTTCAAGAAGAACCGGAAGAAATCAAAACTGGGAAATTAGAAGCAAACCTCAAGATATGCGGAACTGGAGCTGTCAGATTAGAATGGAACAAATCTTTTATCACATTAGAAGACTGTGTCTAAGTGCCTGATATTGTCATAAATCTAATTAGCCCTGGACTTTTGGCAAGCAAATGATGTAACCTTTCTCAAGTGAACAACAAATTTTTGGTCACTTGGGGGAATCAACTTGTACTGAAGGGACTGATCCAAGACAACTTATTTGTCATCAAAAAACCCAAATAAGCAGGCCAAAATCAAATGATCAATCTCTCCCAACATACAAATACTTGCTCATTAACCTTACTCAATCTACACAAAATTTATGGACACGCTTCAATATCCACCCTCAAACCTCTTGTGAAGGATCTCTATTTTAATGATGAACTCAAAGCATTTGAGTGCAATAGCTGTATCAGAAGCAAAATCACAAGATCACCTTTCACAGGCATCTCTACACCACTGAGTAAGCCCTTGGAACAAATTCATCTGGACCTCATAGGTCCTATCTCCCCCCAATCTAAATCTGGCCATCGCTATATCCTCACTTTGATAGAAAAATGCACTGGTTATCTCTTGGCATTCCCACTAACCTCAAAACATGAAACCATGGAAGTGATAAGAAACCTCCTTGAGAACAAACATAAGAGATTAGGCTACTATCCATCCAAGATCTTCTTGGATAAAGGAACTGAATTTGTCAACCTCAACTTCAAATACTTTGCTAAATCTAAACATATCAAGCTAGTAACCTTGGAACCCCATCATTCCCAACACAATGGACGAGTCAAGATAGCAAATAGGACGATCTTCAAGTCAGCCCGTGCCAATTTCTCTTTTTCAAGGCTGGCAAAGAATTATTGGCATATCATCACAAGAAGCTGTTGCTTCATGGTCAATCAAATCCCCAGAGGAGGTAATCAACAGTCTCCCTGGGAACTTATGTTTGGTAAGACTCTTCTCACTAATTACTTGAAACCTGTAGGCTCTTCTGTTATATACCTAAATAAGCGCATCCAACAAGGTCAAAAATTCGACAAGAAGGGTCTGGAGGGCATCTTGATTGGCTTCAACCCAACTTTCCACTCATAACTTATTCTAAATTCCTTTGGCGCAATTATTGAAACTAAACACATCAAGTTCCTTAAAACTCAATTGGACGGATTTCCATTCCTTGAATCTCCTGGACTGGACCTGTTTCCTCAAACCAATCTGGACTCTTACAATACCAATTTTTAACCACTGACAAACAATAAGCTATGAGAGAAACCGGCACTGAAGCTCTGGATTCCAACTCTGATTCTGAAGATGCTGACTCTCCTGGTACTCAGCCTTCCAATTCCCCTGAAATCATTCCTTCTGATGCTCCCATTGTACAGAATCCTCAATCAATGAATCCAAGACTCAATCTGAGGCCACAAAAAAAGATCAGAAAACCTCAACAATACGGTTTTCATCACTATTACAAACCACCATTGTACAAAGCGGCACAAAAGTGCCCTGAGTGTCCCAAATGGAAAAAGGCATCAGAAGATGAATTAAAATCTATTGAGGCGCAAGAGGTTTGGGAAGAGCACTTCAACAAGCCAGACAACATCCTGAATACCGTCTGGGTATTCAAAGTAAAAGAAAACTCCCATGGCAAACCTGTTAAATACAAAGCTTGACTTTGCGTACAGGGATTCAACCAAATTCAAGGCGTGGACTTTGACAAAACCTGGGAACCAACTGGTAAATTAGGATCTCTTTGTCTTGCCCTTCTCTACGGTCTAAAGAATAGGATGACCTTCACCCAATTAAATGTGAAGGGAGCTTTTCTCCATGCCCCTCTGACTGAGACCGTTATAATTTGAACGCCTGAAGGATCAAGCCGCAAGTTGCCATATCTCAGATTGAAAAATTCACTCTATGGACTTTGCCAGTCTCCTAAAAACTGGTACAAAACTCTCACCAACTGGATCAAGTCACAGAATTTTGTCAAATCCACAAGCAATCCCTGTATTTATCTGAACCCTCAATCCGGGGAAGTAATTTACTTCCATGTTGACAATCTCATTCACATTGGTAAATCTGATGCCTTTGCCAAAAACTTCCTCAAAAGATTCTTGAATTCCTCTTGCCACCCCCCGAATACTATCCTTGGGATGTTGATGGAGATCAAGGATGACAGAATTCTCCTCAGCCAACCAAAACATATAGATCAAGGATTGGAAAAGTTAGGTCTTGCGGAATGTAAGAGCATAAATTCACCACTCACCCAAAATCTACATCTCAAACCGGCATCAGATGAGGATCACAAGGAATTCACGGGCCTCAATATCAATTAAAGATCTGCTATTGGCCTCTTAAATCATCTTTCCCAATATACTTGACCCAACATCTCATTTGCTGTCTCAAGCCTGGCTAGGTTCAATACCAAACGTGGCATGTCTCACTGGAGAGAATTAAGGAAAGTATGCAAGTACTTGAAGACAACCAGAAATCTTAAATTGACTCTCAAATACAATCCCTCCCAAGAAGCAATAGCTGCTTACAGAAATGCTACTTGGGGAGATGATCCCACCTTCTGGAAGTCCCAAACCGGATTTGTTATCCTCCACTATGGCAGTCCGGTCGTCTGGAATTCCTCAAGGCAAAGAAACATAACTTACTTGTCTACAGAATCCAAGCTTAACGCCCTATTGGACTGTTATCTAGAACTCAAATGGATCACTCACCTTGTCGACAAGATCCAACCTTCTCTCAAATGCAAGCCAACCATCTACATCAACAATAAAGGCTTGGACGATAAAATAAAAAAATTCGGATCCCACTCCAAATCACGTCACATAGATATCAAAACTAAGGGCTTAAGGGAAGATTTCTCTCTTTCTTTGTAAAATCTGATTCTTATTCCGACCAACAAGATGATAGCAGACTCTCTCCCTAAGGCAACTTCCATTAAATCCCTCAAACTTCTTCAACAAGAAGTGTTCTGTTGACTCCAACTCTTCTGTTACCCTCTCACCAGGCACAAGGGGTGTTAAGATTCTGTCTCAGACTCCACCCATTTGCGCTATTCCTCCTCCCTCCGCGCGCTCTGGTGCGCTGCGTGGTACACTCTCCCTGCGCTCTCACTTGCCCCCAACTCTCATCTACAATGAACTCCCGGGGGCCCAATCTCCTTTCTTTTCTTGTTCATCCTTCTTTTCTGATTTCCTTCTTCATTCTTTTCTTTTCTCACATATCTTCATATTCTCTTCTTATACATCTTGTACCTCCGTCTCATACATCATCTCATCTCCCAAGTCCCATTCCAACCGGCCTCAAATAACTCTTGCCTGGTAAGATGCCAATCTTCTGAATATCTTGAATGTTCTTTTAATCTGATTCCTTCTCCATTCAGTCTGCCTATTTTATGATCTCTATTTCATCTGCCTATCTAGCTTCTGTCCTACTCCATGAATCTCTCCTAGCATCAACCTTGCTGCCACCTTCAACACTAGTCTCCGGCCAAGCTTTAGGGCTCTCTTTCATCTTCTTCTTTTTTCTATCCTTCTAATTCTTTTTTCTCACATCTTTTTCTGTTCTTCTTTGTTCAGCCAATGCTGGTTCTTAGTCCTACAGAAATTTAACCACGTATTCAACAGACCAAAACCACCATTTTTCATGGCGGGTTTCTGAAATACACATACCCCCTAACTGGTGTATTTCAAAATGGTGGATTTCAAACATCAAAACCGCCATTAAACCCTCCATTTATGCATCATCATCCATAAATCATCCATCACATCCAAAACACCCATCCACATCAGCAAATCCATACCAATCCCATCTCCATCACATCACACACATCTCATCTCCATTGCTTTACATCTCTATCTCTTCACATCTCCATCTTCACACAAATCCAATCATCATGTAATCAACCCACATCAAATTACCATCTTTCTCATTATTTCCCATCAAACTACCTGGCAGCAAGTTGAAAATGTCAAAAAGCTGACTGAAATTCTGTTAGTATTTGACTTCCATTCAGACTTCAATTCAGACTCCAATTTTGAATTGACTTGGTTGGCTTTGAATGCTCTATTACAAAAGAGATACATGGTTCCAAGAAGACAAACCCTCCACAACCCTATTTATGAAAGGCAAAAGCTTCATCTCCTCCCTGACTTAAGCTTCCAGAAACTGTTCCAAACTCTATTGCCTTCATTCATAAAACGCTTGGAGATGATTGAAGACCACCACATTTTCCAGAACAATTCTCAGAATCCTCAACGCAATCCAGCTATCCAACTGGCTTTTGATTTTTGTAGATTGGGATCAAATGGAAATGGGGAAGCAATTCATCAATTAGAAAATCTATTCTCAGTTGGTTATGGAATCATTGACTCATACACCAAAAGAGTCATGATTGCTATCCTATATTTCCTTTGCTCAGTCCTTTCTTGGCCTACCCAAGAAGAATGAAAGGATATATCCCAAGTAATGGAGACTGAAGGCTTTCCTGGTTGCATTGGGTTTGTTGACAGAACCACCATTCCATTGAGTCAAAAACCCAAGCTATATGGAAACCATTATTTTGATTGGATAAAAAGGCAATTCATTCATTTATTTTCCAACAACTTTGATAAAACACTGACCAAATATGTTTTAGCTGTTTTTTTAGATAATTGGTGGCCCTACAACTTTTTTCTGATAAAAACAAGAAGTTCATATCACTTCATGCTGGCCTTCCAGGTTCTTGTCATGATTCATATTTTTTCAATCAGATGCGGATTTCCCAAAAACCAGAAAACCACTTGGAACAAGATCAATAAATTTTTGCCAATTCAGCTTATGCTAGTGGGAAATATGTTGTTCCAGCATACCAGAATGTTTTGTCCAACAATCAAGGAAAACCCAATTTCAACTATCATCTTGTTGCCCAATCACAAGTTGGGATTGAGAATGCCATAGGAGTCCTGAAAGGAAGATGGGCCAGCTTGAGGGAAATGCAAAACTGACTCCAAAACCCCAAAGAAAGCAAGTTCCTCATCAACTGGATTATCACTTGTGTAATCCTTCAAAATCTTTTGGCAAAAATGAAAGATGAATGGGACAAATTATTTGAAGATGATATTCCTGATCTGGCTCAAGTTATCCCTGTTTCATCTTTTCCCTCATCTTCTTCTATGAGAGAAAGGATTATTCCTCTCACCCTTGTTTGCTTTGATGAGTAATGTTTGATTTAAAATTAGGTAAAAAATACCTTCACCAATTTTTTTTTGGTTTTGGTTGTTCACCCAAGATTCCTAGGCTGAGTTGTTTTTTTTTTTTTCATTTGGTGGGGTCAACTTAGACAAAAAAAACTCAAAAATTCCAAACCCCCCACCTCAAACCACAAAACCACTTGTCAAACCACCCACCTCACCCCACCTCACCCCACCTCACCCCACCAAACCACCGGTCAAACCACCCACCTCACCCCACCAAACCACTGGGCGGTCCACTCCTTCCTCCTCCTCACCAACCACCTCCACCTCACCCATCACCTCCACCTCACCCATCACCTCCCCTCCTCCTTTGGTTGGTACCCCTGGTAAGCTTCCCCCCTCCTCTTCATCCTCCTTCTCATCCTTTCCATCATCCAATGCTCATCCTTTGATTCATCCACCTCCATCCCCCTTCAGGCCCCCCTCACCCCCTTGGTTGATTCCCCAGGTAAGCTCCCCCCTCCCTCCTCCTCATTCCCCTTTTCCCTCCCTCTAACCCCCTCTCACTCACCAACACCCCCCCTCTCCCCCCTCCCTTGGTCTCCCTCCCATCTTTCTTGGCTTGCTGCCCCCCCCTAGCTCTAGTCCACCCCCCCCTTGGTCCCCATTGGCTTTCTGGCCCCGCCCCCCCTCCTTTCTTTGCTTTCCCGCCCCGCCCCCCCCTAGCTCTAGTCCGCCCCCCCCTTGGTCCCCATTGGCTTGCTGGCCCCGCCCCCCCTCCTTTATTTGCTTTCCCGCCCCGCCCCCCCTTGGTCTCCATTAGCTTGCCGGCCCTGCCCCCCCTCCTTTCTTGGATCACCAGCCCCACCCCCCCTTGGTCTCCATTGGCTTGCCAGCCCTGCCCCCCTCCTTGCTTGGCTTGCCAGCCCTGCCCCCCCCTTGGTATTGCTTGGCTTGCCAGTCCCACCCTCCACCTTGGTGTTGCTTGGCTTGCCGGCCCCACCCCCCCTTGCTCCTGTCTGCCCCCCCCTTGCTCCTGTCTGCCCCCCCTTGCTCCTATCCGACCCCCCCTCCTTGCTTGGCTTGCCAGCCCCGCCCTCCCCCTTGGTCTTGCTTGGTTGCCCCCTCCCCTCCTTGCTTGGCTTTCTGGCCCCACCCTCCCCTCCTTTCTTGGATCTCTGCCCCTGCCTCCCCCTTGGTCTCCCTTGGCTTTCCGCCCCCGCCCCCCCCCCCCTTGGTCTCCCTTGGCTTTCCCCCTGCCCCCCCCTTGATCCCCCTCAAGCCACCCCCCTCCCTTGCCTTGCTGCCGGGCGCCATCCCCCTGGCCAACCTAGCCTGGCCCAAAGCCTGACCCAAGGCCCTCCCCAAAGCCCAGCCCAATTTTCTTGCACCCCGGTAACTTTTTTTTTTATTTTTTTTTGGCAATGACATGACCGTTTTTTTTTTTTTTTTTTTTTTTTTTTTTTTTTTTTTTTGGGAATGATGTGACCTTTTTTTTTTTTTTTTTGGTAATAAGCCCAGCCCCATTAGTTTACGCCCATGCCCAGTAATTTTTTATTTTTTATTTTTTTATTTTATTTTTTTTTTTTTTGTGATCACATGACCAACATTTCTTTTTTTCTTTTTTTTTTTTTTTTGGAAATCCTTTTTTGATGGCTTTTCCTTCAACTCCATCTCTTCTCCCACCATACTCACAATTTTATACACTAAATTGAATCCCTTCTTGATCCTCACCACAAGCTGAGAATTTTCCTGGGAGGGAACAAGATGGAAGGAGATGAGGTGATAAACATAAATGGAGGTGGCAAGCAGAGGGCTTTGAAGCAAAAGAGGGATCAAATGAGGGCATTGTAAATCTCTTTGGAACTTGTAGAGGAGGGCATCAATGAAAAGGTTTTATGTTATGGACGGAAACTAAAATCTCTGGATCTGTAGCCTGCCATCACTGCTGAAAAAAAAAGAAAAATTGAAAACACTCACCTGCCAAGTTCAAACATGCCAAGCAGACAATCAAGAAATTCCATTTCTTCAGTCATGGAAAAGTAATTCTTCTCAATAAATCTGATCACAATGGCCTTGTTGAAATAATTGAATTTTTCTTGTTGGAGAAACTTTCTGACCAAGACAAGAAGGACATCAATTTTGTGACTAATTTCCTTCACCAGTCAAAAATATTTGTCAACACTGTTGGTCCCTCAAGATCTTGGGGTGAAAAAATGTGGGCAATTGGATGGCAAAAATTGATTGAACCCTTGGAGTTATTTGGATGCTATGTGAAGAAATCATATATTCAATCTTACCCTCAATAGTATACTTTTCTCAATCCTAAGGCAGACAAAGTCTGTCAAATTTTAGGACAAATATTCTGCAATTTGGCCAGACTTCCCTTTGAATAAAACAATGAAATAATGAAGGACAATGGCATCCCCTCCTTCTCATCACTCAAATTTTGTTCTTGGACTACTCCGTTTGACTGCTCTCCGCATGTCACTTTCACATCAAACTCTTTTTACAAATCACCTCACATTGAAAAAGGGGACATCTCTGAGTATTCCTTTTTACTTGAGGTTCCAACCAAGAAATCAAATGGAGGACTTATTTAAACTATGGATGAATATGAAGTATCAGATGGCCAATTTGTTTTTCCTGACCTTGGCTTTAAAATTTATTTCAAGCAAAAAGGTATAGTGAAAATGGTCTGGGTAGCCAATAAGTACAAGCACTTTACTTTTACTGCTGTTGAGAATGCCACTCATACAAGAATGGCAAGTCAATGCAAATCAACAAAAAAACCCAAAACACTTTCAGGGACTTGGGGAGTGGGAAAATATACTTCAGGAAAAAAAATATAAATAAAAAGAAAAAATATTTTTTTATTGGTGGGGTTAAAAATAGTCTTAAGCATTGTTGTAATCAAAAATGATTTTTTTCTCTTTAATTTTTTCATCAAAGAAAATATATTTACAAGCCCAGCATTTTAGTAATCTGGTTAAATTCATCTAATGTTTTACTGCTACCAATGTATGCCGCAGCCATTTACCACTTATCCTTTTTTTCTGTGGCCAGTTGTTCCTTCTCCATTTCCAGTTGTGCTTTCTGTCAATCCTTCTCCTTTTCCTCTTTTTGAAATTCTAGCTCAGCCTGTTTCATATTCTACTCAGCATCTCATTTTGGTTGATGAGCCAAAATCTTGTCTTTTTGCTTTTGAAAATCAGTAGCCAGTTGACAATCCCACTTCTCCTTTTCAAACTGAAGTTTTTCAGATTCAATTTGCAATTCCACTGTTTTTCAGAGATGGATAGGAATGATCTTGATTTTAAAAGAAAGGAGAATCCAATGGGCTTACTTGAATTTTGCTTCTCCATGATCTCCTCAAAGCCCAGAAAATTTGAAGTTTTTCTCCTCTTTTGAATGCTATTGGGGTTGATGTTGATGGAATTGGAGGCCTTTTTTTCCCTTTGCAGAGTAGGTTTGTGTGGGAAAATCATTTCTCTCATTTGAAGGGGATGTTGGAGTCCCAATTGGCTTGATTTTTTGGCCATTCAGGAATGGATGAACCTGTTTCTTTCAAATCTAAATCATTCAGGATTAACCTGACAGAAGGGAAAAGAAATTGGTTCCTTACTTGAGCAGATTCTGATGGCAATGGTGATGCAGGAATGAAATCCTTCTCATTGGCCAAGTTCTCAAGTTCTTCGACCCCAGGAAGAGAGAAATAAAAGGAAGTAAGTGAGGGCTCCAAGGCTGGGTTTGACTCATTAATCAATGCGGAAGTAGAGGTTATTAGAGCTGATTGTGTTTGAATATCCTCCTTGGCATTGGATGGGGGCCACTCAAAGGCAAAGGTTCCATCATGGTCCTCATTACTAGGCTGAGTATCCCCAGCCAAGTCCTTGGCATCAACTGAATAAGATTGGTGGGCATCAAAAGAAGCTAGAGGGGTGATGTTGGCCTTCTTTCCAAAGATTTCATCCATTTGAATATGAAAAGGACAAATAGAGTCCAACTTATCAACCACCAAGTTGATTCCCTTAGCTTTGTTGGAATTGGTGATACCAAAGCCGGTGGATATTGACATGGAGTGGACCTTTTTTTATTTGGCTCAATAATTCTTGAATGGCTACCTCATCTTTTTGGATGACAGATCCAGCCTAACTTTTGTTTTATTCTTGAGTTCATTGGCCATCAGGAGATAACCATTGACCTGGAGGTTGGCCAACACATGTTTCATCTTTGGATCCAAAGCAAGCATTTTAGTTGTATGGAATGTTGAGCCAGTTTACCAGGATGATGTGATCAGCTCTCTTGAGCTGACTTGAGCCTTTGGAAGCTTATGGGGGAGGATTGTTGGATTTTGAGTTACTGGGGGATGTTTGCTTTGGTCCATTTGATTTTTTAGTGGAATTGCGGGGGGAGGATTGCTGAGGGGCCATTATGAGAGTGATGAAGCAAAGAGGAACGGAAGAGATGAGAGTGATGAAGTGACAAGAGGGATAAAGAAATGAGATTTAGGATGTGATGAAAGCAATAAAGCAATGAGGGTGAGGGAGTGATGAGGATAGTGATGCAAAGAGACTTATCTGGATGTGATGAAAGTAATAAAGGGATGAGAGTGATTAATTGACAAGGATAATGATGCAATGAGATTTAGCTGGATGTGATAAAAGCAATAAAGTGATGAGAGTGATGAAGCAATGAGGATAGTGATGAAGAGATGAAGAGCCACAAATCAAACTTTGTTCCAATGAGGTTGGAGGTAGAATGTTTTTGAGGTTGGGGGTGAAAAACCAGGGGTGTATGAAGTGGAAAGGTGGTGGAAGCCTTTATATACTTTACTTGAAAAAACCCACTCATTTCCAGGTAACTCTGACATGTCTGATGTGAAATAAGTGGGTTTTTTGATTTTTAATGGCTTATTTGGTTTGAAAACGGCCATTAAAAATTTTCAGGTTTCCTTAAATTCCCTTAAGATATACACTGCAATGGATAAGTGTGTTTCCAAAAATGATGGAAATTCTAATGTTTTGCATTTATTCAAAGCAGAAAATTGGAAAATCATGAAGAAAAAATACCTGATTTTTCTTATCACACTCATTCAAAAATTAAAATAAAATCATCAGAGGGCCTCAAAGAGATGCAATGAGTTTGACCATGATTATAAAATAATTTTTTGCAAGTTAATCAGCCTGTTCTGATCAATAATCATCAGGAAATAAAACAAAAAATTATGATCTGATTATTTTTATCCAAATAATTAGAAAAGTACTAATAAAATTAAATCATAAACAATTAATCATAAAGAAATGGATTATTCATGAAGGGGCTGATTTTGGAACTTTAATCCAGAATTGTGAGAAAATATGAGTTTAACTGATACATCAGTGTCAAAATTTGAACCAGAATCATGTTTCTTTTGTAGGAAGTATGTATTTCCAAGCTTACAAGGGAAAGGCATCACCATCCTCAAGGTGATTTTTAGGCCCTTGAGGAGCTCCTGGATTTAATCAAAAGATAAAAATCTTTTTATTTCATGATTGATTTGAATTAAAAGGTCTTTGAAAAAAAAACACCCGATTTTCTTTAAAATTGATCATTTTGGATGCAGTTCATTTGTCCAATGAATTTTATTTTGAGCCTATTGAATATTTTTGAAATACCCATTTTCCATTGAAAAACTTCTGCTAATTATTTTAATTTGAAGAATGGAGATGCCAAAAATCTTTTGAAAATTGACTGGAGTGTTTATTTGAATAAGATTTTTTTGTTGAAAAAAATCATTATTAGAATAACCACAGATAGGTTGATGTGGTTTTGAGGTCAGATATCTTTAGTTTTTTGTTTTGATTTTTTATCTATTTTTTGATGTGGAAGATTCTCAAACAGAATTGGAGTTTTTTGATTATAGATGTGGCTTGGATGATTCTCCTGCATGGAGTCTGAATGTGCCAGCTTGCTAATATTTAAAGAGAAATCTATCAAAGTAACAAAAGTAAATAATTAAATAAAAATATTACTTTAACCAAAGATTGAGTTGAAAGTCCATAAATATTCTTACAAAAATGAATTCCCCACCAAAAATTAGGTAGGGTCACTCACTGAACCCACCCTTGAATTATTACTCCTTCATATTTTAATCAATTGAAAAAAAAATTGACCAAAAGGTCATGGCACCACTATGGTACTTTTTGGCCTTTTTAATAATCCACACATGTTGTTACGTTTGGGTTTTGCACCTAAATTTCAGTCAAAACTGAGTTTTTGTGTATATTTTAGGAGTTAAACACAAAAATTTGTTTTATCACAATTCCCGCGCGCAGCTCTGCATCCCCACACACTGTCTGCGCATAAACCAGACAACAGCGCATGCAGTAGCTCAAATTCAGGCATGAAAGATCCCTGAATTCAGCAGATCAGACTGCTCCACATGTCAAAAAGGATCAACAACCAAAGGTACTGCCAAAAACAGCAAAATACTAGAAGGATCAACCAGGAATATCTAATAAAATAAAAAATGAATGGTAAACAGCCTAAAAACATAAAATATCAAATAAAATTATTATATAATAAATTTTAAAGCATCTTAAATTAAGAAACAAATATTGAGAACCACGGCTACACAGACTGATCCAGATCTTTAAGGATTGCAACAAATATCAAGAAATGGTTGTAAAAATTATCAATAAAGATAAAGGGGATCGGAAGATGACAAGAAATCAATAAATATCCACTTCTGATCAATTTGGTCAAATATTGACAGTAAAAATTAAAGATACGTTGTGGAAACCAAGAGGGTGAACTCCCCTAGTTATCCTTGAGTTCCAGAATCAAAGATGGTCCTAGCGTCTGTAAGGGTAAGGATGCTCAAGTAAAGCAAGGTAGAGAGTGAGATAAATAGATGGATTTCCTTTCCTTTCCATATCCTTTCATCCATCCCATTTCCTCTTTTCCTTTGTCTGCACAAGATCCAATGATAAGATGATATATAAGAGCTGGGGTTGAGAGCGCGGACTTTATGCCCACACTCTCAACCCTAACCTCAGTACAAGCGCAATGACAGCCCAACAAAAAATTTAAAAGAAACCCTAATCCCAGAACCCTAGCCTAACCCTAATCCATTCCCTGCCCGCTTAAGGCTACTTACAACCAGTTTGTCCTTCTCATGACGCAGCCCTCTTCTGCGCCCCACTCGCAGCCCCCCGCTTGTCCATATCCGCCTTGCACGCCACGTGATTTCCTTCCCTGCGGGTTGGCCTGCGCCTATAGCCCCAATCACCCTGCCCTACCTCCCCAAACTAGCTGCCTGCAAACCTGGTCGGGCCAGCTAAATTCTTGGGTCCGTAATATCTGAGCAGGCCGCGCCCCCCCACATCTTATCAAGCCCAATACATGCCTAGTATGCCAAGCCCTGCGGTGCCTAATTCTGAGCCCGCAGTGGCCACTTCTGAAACTGCGCGCATCCAAATGCTGAGCCTGACCTACCAAATGCTGAGCGCGCTAACCGTGGCGCGGTTCCCAATCCAAGACTATATAACAACACCACAATATGCAGAATGATCAAAATGATAAATTAACACATTGAAAGATCCTGAATCTAAAAACATGCAGAAGATGCCCTGGCTGGCTTAATAGACTTAGCACTTGAGCCTTGACCTCTCTAAACTCCCTGAAGAGGCTCCTTTCCACCCCAAGAAGCTATTTATATGGACATTATTTGGACTTATTTTCCCCAGTTACCTAGAAATTTCTGAATTATTGTCAAGACGCTTTGCCATCAATGATCAAGTGCTTAAAAGAGTTAAGCAAGTGATTAATGGGCGTGTCTGATTTATATTAGAATTTTTCTGAAACCATTATTGATTCATTGAAGTTTAGTCAGCAATTAAACCCAACTTTTCCTTGAAAACATTCATCTGAATCTCTGCAGGCTTTATGTGAATTTTTACTCTAAGAAGTGAGTTAATTCCTTCCTGCCTTTGACTGAGTGCTTTTTGCCCGGAAATACCAGTTGGATAATTCCTTAAAAGGCTCCCACCATTTTCCAAAGTTCTTATTTTGCCCAAGGATGGCCATTGAAGCAAGGTTGCTTGTCTGTAAAGACCCCCAGTAGTATAATACTGTAACCCCTCTTTTATAAAATATTGGAAACCCTTTTAACCAAACCAATCAAACCTTGCACTAGCTCTTAAAATATTTAATATTTGAGATTTTTCATGTTTATTTTTGAGAATATTATTATTACCATAATTTATCACTCTCTGTATCTAAAAGACTTCAAGGTTCCTGGTATCAGAGAGCTGAAAGAATGCATCATAAATTTAGAATTAATCTTTCAATATTCTTGCACCTGATGGAGTTTCTATTTTCATTTTGAATTAAACTCAAGTTCATCTCATTTAAGAAGTGTATTTGACAGTTTATTTTATTGTTGTATTTCTGGTTAAAACATACTTAATCTCCAAGAGAATTAATCTCCAAGAGAGATGAAAGTTTTTATTTGAAGAAATATATTCTTGTTTTTATAATTATTGTTATTTCATTCAATGAATTCTCTCTTGGATTATTCCAAAATTTATGGATTCTCCTCATGAAATAACGTCATGTTGAGTTTTTCAATATCTCTTTGTGTTTGGTAAAAGGTCTTTACATTCCACCAGAAATATAAATTCTTATTCAAAGAAATCAATTTTCTATATTTTTTGTTTTTTTATTTCTTTTTTTTTACTTGATGAGTATTTCTTTGAAATTTTTCAACAAAAATTCAATTCCGCTCATGAAATAGATAGATGTAGAATTTTTATTTTTGTTTTTTGTTGGTAAAAAGTTTTTTAAATTGCATCAGAAATATGGAATTATTTTCAAAGAAATATGATGTTCATTTTTTTTATAATTATTTATGTACTTGATGATATTTTTGGTTTAATATCACAATGTAATTGCATTAAACTCATCAAATAGTCACATATTGTGTTTTGCTATGTTTTTTTGTGTTTGGTAACACATTATTTATTTTAAATTCAAATATTCCATTTTTTGTAAAGAAATTGGATTGTGATCATTTTTCTTACTTTTATCATGCTGCATGATGGTTTTTTTTCTTTTCTTTTCTTTTCTTTTCTTTTCTTTTCTTTTCTTTTCTTTTCTTTTCTTTTCTTTTCTTTTCTTTTCTTTTCTTTTCTTTTCTTTTCTTTTCTTTTCTTTTCTTTTCTTTTTTCTTTTTTCTTTTTTCTTTTTTCTTTTTTCTTTTTTCTTTTTTCTTTTTTCTTTTTTCTTTTTTCTTTTTTCTTTTTTCTTTTTTCTTTTTTCTTTTTTCTTTTTTCTTTTTTCTTTTTTCTTTTTTCTTTTTTCTTTTTTCTTTTTTCTTTTTTCTTTTTTCTTTTTTCTTTTTTCTTTTTTCTTTTTTCTTTTTTCTTTTTTCTTTTTTCTTTTTTCTTTTTTCTTTTTTCTTTTTTCTTTTTTCTTTTTTCTTTTTTCTTTTTTCTTTTTTCTTTTTTCTTTTTTCTTTTTTCTTTTTTCTTTTTTCTTTTTTCTTTTTTCTTTTTTCTTTTTTCTTTTTTCTTTTTTCTTTTTTCTTTTTTCTTTTTTCTTTTTTCTTTTTTCTTTTTTCTTTTTTCTTTTTTCTTTTTTCTTTTTTCTTTTTTCTTTTTTCTTTTTTCTTTTTTCTTTTTTCTTTTTTCTTTTTTCTTTTTTCTTTTTTCTTTTTTCTTTTTTCTTTTTTCTTTTTTCTTTTTTCTTTTTTCTTTTTTCTTTTTTCTTTTTTCTTTTTTCTTTTTTCTTTTTTCTTTTTTCTTTTTTCTTTTTTCTTTTTTCTTTTTTCTTTTTTCTTTTTTCTTTTTTTGTTTTTTCTTTTTCTTTTTTCTTTTCTTTGTTTTATTTTATTTTCTTTTATTTATTCTTTTTCTTTTTCTATTTCTTTTTTCTTCTTTTTTCTTCTTTTTTGTTTCTTTTTTCATCTTTTTTCTCCTTTTTTGTCTATGTTTTTCCTTTCTTTCTTTTTCTTTTATTTATTTATTTTTTTTTTTTTTTTTTTTTTTTTTTTTTTTTTTTTTTTTTTTTTTTTTTTTTTTTTTTTTTTTTTTTTTTTTTTTTTTTTTTTTTTTTTTTTTTTTTTTTTTTTTTTTTTTTTTTGCAAATCTGACCTCAGAATTCAACTTCTTGAAAAAAATTGATAATTGTGTTATTTTGACATCTTACATCAACTGAAGTTATTTCATCATTGAATTCTCCCAAGGTTCCACCACAGACAGACCCCAACAGTTGTCTGGAAGTCTTAATCTATCCCCCCAAGGCCTCAATTAATACTTTAAGGCCTTGGGGGGCCAGAAATGTCCTCAAAAGATGTTTCATCCCACCACAGGCATTTCTTGAAACCTCAAAAATGTGTTAAAAACCTTAAATGTCTAAAAAATGTGTTTTTTGTATTGGCATGACTGTTTAATTATTGGGTGATGTTAAATTCACGGTTCCAACCGCGTTGTAGCCATTTAGGGCCCTACATGGATCAAATGAGCTGTGGGGGCCCATAGAGGACTACAAAGGGCCATTTCAAACACGCGCAACCCCTGGGGGGTTGCTTAGGAGCTGTGTACCCCCCTGTCACGACTGCCCCTGGCAGCAAGGGGCTGAAGGCACAGGCACTACTACTCATAGAACTCAAGGATGTTTGATTGGATTTCAATGAAGGAGATGTAAGGAGGAGTACAAGTGATGAGAAGAGGAAGGATGAGAAGACCAGCCCAGGAAGTTGTTGAAGAGAGATTTGTTGAATCCTATAAGAGTAACACCAGGAAGGGGCAAGGTGATATGAGTTAAGCAGGCTGGGTGAAGGTTGTCTTGTGCTGAGATGACACCTACTGGCAGAGGGACTAACCAGTAAGAAGTAGTATACTAATTCCTTGGGGGGAATTAGTCCAGGAGGGAAGGAGAGGCCAGTATATGTGAGAGCTGAGAAGGAGGCCTTGAGGGATGAGTGGCTGGTGTTGCAGGTTGGAGTTCCCATGGTATTACATGTTGACTGATTGGGCTGGAGGCTGCAGTTGACTAATTGGGTGATGGGCCTATCCAGGAAGGTTTGACATGTACTGATCTGGAGTCCTGGGAGTATGGGCTCAAAAGACAGTGGAGAGTATGTACTATGTATATACTAAGTGTAGTATGTACTAACTCATATACCAATTGGGTTGAGGAGTGATGAAGGTTGTACCAAGCCATGGAGAGAGGGAGAGGTCCTGAGAAGGTTGGCTGAATCACATGACAGGTGAAGTGTACATGGACATAGAGCTTATACCATACAGGGAGAGGGTGAAGCTGGTGGAAGAGGATGGAGACTGCAAGAGATGCAGAGGTAGTACTATCCGGTGGAAGGTACAGGAGTAGTGAAGTTGGGTTTGATATGAGGGTGAGTTTGATGAAGAGGTTGGATTGGTTTAGTTGAAGGAGTTTCAGAACTACGGTTATGACACCCCCAAACACAGCAAAATAAAGACATGTACCCCTGTACACGGCTCAAAATTGCTGTGTACCCCCATACACGGCTCAAAAACGCTGTTTGCCCCAGTAAACAGCTCAAAACTGCTGTGTTTGGGGGTTCACAACCCCCCCGCAGTCATGCCAGAATTTTGGGCACCCAATGGACCACACTTAGGTTCCATCAACCCAAATTTGGGATCAACGCATACTTTGTGCAACTGTCTCTCCACACCTAGCAATCCCAAAGAGACTTTAAAGTGGAACCAAAATGAAATTAAGTTGGAAATTGAAATCATATTAAAATTTTCAAAAAGTTCTTTCTTAACTCAAAAATGAGCAAAATTTGTTTGATCAATTGAAAGTTGGATTGAATACTGAAATATACCATTGCATTTTTTTGTATGCTTCTGACATGGCTGCGTGGAAGTTCTACATTGATAGTTCCATCAAAACAGCTTTGGAAAAAGAAGAAAAGGATTTGGGTAATGAAACATTGGAAGCCCCAATTGCATCCTCATCAAGGGTGACAACTGAGGAACAAAGTTTTTCACAGTGGGATTTGACCTCTGTTTTTGAGTAAACTTTTATGTTACTGAGTTCTTTTCTGGATTTAATTTGATTGAAACTGATGGGTGCATGTAACTATGAAAATATGACTCAACCAATGAATTTTTACTAGATCCACTTGACCCACCTCCCTTGAGAGCTTTTCCTACTAGGGAAAAGGCACAAAACTATTGTCAAACACGGGCAATGAAGCATGGTTATGCTTTAACAGTTTTAAACTAAAAGTGTGGCCAATATGTGGATTTAGCCTGTGATAGACATGGTTCCTATACATGAAAACTTCTTACCAAAAGGTCTAGACAAACTCACACAAGGAAGGTTGGGTGCAAGTTTTTAATCTATGCAGGTTGCACAAAGGCAGAACCCTGGTGGAAAATCTCCTATAAAGAGACACAACATAACCATCAACCATCTGAAAATCCCTCTGTGCATCCTCAACTGAGGAGAATCTCTGGGAAAGCCTTGGATCTACTTAAGGAAGGCATTAAAGATGGGCTCAATAAGTTACAAATTAAAAGAAAATTGGGAAATATTGATGGGCTATTGTGTTGATTACCAAACAATCTATAACACTAAGCAGAAGGTAAAACTTGCAGATCTAAAGGGTAAAAGTTTTATGGAGGTACTCTATGAACAGCTTGAAGAAACAAGTTGGATTCACCGGTCAAATTTCAGTGGAGAGGGTCACTTGGAGGCCCTGTACTTAGCACATCCTGAGGCAGTAAATCTTCCAAACAAATTCCATCATATTGCTATTTTGGATTGTGCTTATAAGACAAATAAGTACAAAACCCCACTATTTCATGCTGTAGAAATGAAAGCCAATTGGAAAACTTTCACAAAATCTCTTGTTTTTATAACAAAAGAAACTTTTGAGTTCTACAGTTGGTCTGTAAATGCATTAAAGGAGTTGGCTTATGATCCTGAGAGACTTCCAAACGTCTTTGTGACGGACTGTGAAAAATCTCTGATTTGTGCTATTGGATCTAGTTTCCCTGAGTCATCAAGACAATTTGGAACTTGGCACTTGTTGAAAAACATACAAGAAATACAAGCAAACTTTAAAGTGCGATTTGTTAATGATGTTGAAGGATGGAAAAGCTTTATGACTGTGTGGGCAAAGTATGGGGCCTCAAAGACCAAGGAGGAGGCAGAGGTCAATGGGGCAGAACTCAGAGCAGGTCCAAATCACTGCTTCTTATTCTTCCTAGTTTTGGGTTCTGACCTTTTAACTTGAATAGTGTTTCTTGAAAGACTATGAGGATGTACTTGAGTATATGGAAAATAACATCTTCCCTATCAAGGAGACATTTGTAACAGTGTGGACTTGTATAAAACCAGATTCTGAAACAAAACAACATCTTGGGTTAAAGGGGCCCATGAAACTCTCAAACAATTACTTGAAAACTCTTTGGGAAACATGTTGGATTTTTGCAAAACCCTTGAGGGAAAAGTTTTGAATCAAATTAAATAGGTTCATGCATCACTTTATAACTGTCAAATTATGTCAGAGACAGTTTTTCCACCTGAAATGATATGATTGGGTTACAAATTGTGTTTAGAAGAAATTCATCTTATTTGGGAACAATTTGAGAAGCCCAAACGTGATCATGATAGCAAAGTGGGCACCAGGTCATACTCCAAGACTATGGGTTTGCCCTGTTACCACCAAATTGGTGACCGTCTGGCATTCAGAGGATCTGTGGTAACCAAAGATGTTAATCCTCAGTGGAGGTTGGACTATGACCCTTGCAGCTCTAGGTCTGTAAGTTGGCTTAAGTTGGATTGGTCAAGTTGGATTGTTCAAATCACTATGTGATTAATGCTTTTTGATTAATGATTCCTAATTCACCAATGGATGATCCTTTCGAACTTTTCAACTGTGATGTCAAGGAAATGCTATGCATTGCTCAGTTATGTGAAAAAGTGAATGCAATGATCTTGGGATCCCCAGATCATGAGAAAAGCGGCCAATTGAAGTAAATCATTCAGAAGATTACAAAATATCACTTGAAGCCAAGACTTGAGCCTAAATTCTTACAATGAAGTAGGGGAAGGCAAAAATTGATAGATACGCGTCAAGAACCATCTTGGTTTGAGTGTTCTGAAAAATAACTCAAGGAGGGAAAAAGGACTAAAAGGACTCCAAACAAGAAAAGACAGATATTGTAAGTCTTTTATTTTGGGAAATTTTAATTTTTTTGGTTTAATGAACTTAGTTACTAACTAATGATGGATTTTTAGTCAAATTTGGCAGAATCTGAATCCAAATCTCATAGTTCAGAAGAAGAGACTGAAAGTGAATTGGGATCACTTAATTTGAAATCAGAATCCTCTTCAGAGGAAGAGAATGCGCAGAAAAGCTCAACCAGAAGCTCATCTTTGGTGAGTATTAATTTAATTGATATGGTTAAAGAAATGAATACCAAGTTCTTTTCATGGTAGGAAACAAAGGTGAAATACCTCAATCAAATACCCAAGAGATTCCATAAGTTCTTGGGTGAGGTTTGGGATCCAATTGGAGATGTTAATTGCGGATTTAGAGTCATTGCTAAATCTCTTGGTTATGAAGAACATGGTTGGTTTAAAGTTAGGAAGGAAATGATTGAAAAATAAGAGAAAAATAAAGCAGGCTACATTAAGATGTTTGGTGGTTCAAAGGAGGTTGAAAAGATTAAACAAAGACTTGATGTTGAAGACATCAATGAAAAGATTCCATCCTCAAAATGGCTGACAAAATGAGATATGGGTCAAATCATAGCAGACACATATTCCAGACCTATATGTTTCATTTGATTGGAGTCATGTGATACTTATACTCCAATGAAAAATGGTGTTACTGATCAATCAGATCCAATCTTCATTTCCTTTGTAAAAAATAACCACTGGTTTCTATTAGTACTTGAGGGAGAAATGATTCCAATCCCGCCCATTGTAGCAAAACCATTTTCCTTGATTTCTAAAAAAGCCTCTGGTTGGTTTGATCATCTAAAAGATCAACCGTAAATGTATTCTAGATTTTAATAGACTTTGACTTGATTTAATCATTGGGCTCTATATAAATTTTAATTCTAATGCAGCTAACAAGTTCTATAAATGTAAAGCATTATCACATTTTTAACATCATTATTTTGAGTGTTTTGAGTTAACATCATTATATTGAGTGTTTTGAATGAGAGTTTGATGGTAAGCCAGTTCACCTTGTGTTGGGCTGATTCCATCAAAAGCTTAAATTATGTTAAGCTTGGGATGGGATCAGCTTAACACAAGTTGAACTTGTTTTTTTGTTGTTTTTAATTTAGGGCTGGTCAAAAGACTTGTTTTTTTTCGGGTACTTTAACTTTAGGGCTGGTCAAAAGACTACTTTAATTTTTAGGATCTTTTACTTTAAGGCTATTCAAGTTGAACTTCCTTTAGGGCTTGTCAAGTTACTTGTATTTTTTTTGTTGTTTTTACTTTAGGGCTTGTCAAGTTACTTGTCTTTTTTTTGGTGTTTTTAGTTCAGGCCTAGTCCAGTTAATTGTGTTTTTTTGGGTCTTTTTATTTTAGGGCTAGTCCATTGGATAGTCCCAGTTCTTATTGTTTATTGTTTATTTTTTTTTTAACCAAAAAATGAACTTTATTTGATTTTTTTGTTGGTTTCTGTTTTTTTGGAAGGTTTATTTAGTTTATGAGTTATTTTAGTACCCTTTCATTCCTTTTTTTTTCTTTTTTTGGCTCACCGCGGTCCAGTGGCGGGTGGAATCCCACACACCAGCGGACCAGGCTGGGTTGGCCTTGCAAATATTTGAGCCATGGGGTGTTGTACAGGGCTTGGATGGGACCATGTGGCATGCAACAGGGACCCTTTTGAACCATGTGCACGCATCAATGAGCTGTGAATTTAACACTTCCCTTACTTTTTACATCACAGGGAGCATTGTTTTGTAAAAAAATGATTATAATCACACCTTTCTCCAAAAAAAGGCTTGAATTTAGCTAAGGAAATTCTAAAATTATGCATTTCTTCAAAGAAGAGGATGGATTTAGCTATTTTGAAGGCTTGATTTTAGCCTAGGCCTAAAGAGCCAATTTTAAATTTTTTGCAATCATACATGAAAAATTTCAAGATAATTGAGGTCTATAATCATTTTGCCTGAATTTCAGAATCATCAATAAAATCCAGCTATCTAAATTTGAGTGGGGCTTTGACTGTTGATTTTGGGCTCCTATTTTCTATGCCCCTTTCTCATTTTTGAATAACAGAGTGATGGTAAAAAAGAATGAAATGAATCAATCCAAAAATGAATTATAAATTCCCAAGAATACAAAAAAATATTATGAGTGAGATCACAGAATTATTTGGTTTGTATTTTAGTATTTCAAAAATACAAAAACATTGAAATAAATGTGCCCTGACATATAAGCCAAATATGGGTGTAATCCAAATGGGATGCAAGTATGGGACTCTACAGCCTATTGGACCATAATGCAGACCATGTGTGCCTGCATGGATGTAATTTATTTGGGGAAACCAGCTCCAAAACAATTGAATTAACTCAGTTGGTGGTACATGGGCCTTTACAGGCCCATTGGGGTGGATGAGCTACCACAGCCAAATAGGCTTGAAGGGCCATTATTGGGCCTCTGCTGTATTTTGGACACACTGGGCCAGCTGTGATGCCCCCTCCAAAGTGGTCTTATTGGATTTGGGTCCAGGACGGCCCATGTTTCAGCCCACTTGAGGTTGCTGTGTTGCATGTTTGGCCCAAAAGTGAAGAGTTGAAATTTTCAAATCTCCTCAGACTAATCAAATTAAGGAGAAATGAAATATTCAATATTTATCAAAGTAAGAAATTAGAAAGAGCAACAGAAAAGAAAGGAATGAAATAAACAATAATCAATAATGATCCCACTTCAGTTGGGATTCACTCTAATGACTTGTTAAAGTTATATGCTGCTGTTTTCAAGTTATTTTCAGGTTCTTCTTAATTTCAAATTTCTCCCATCAACTTTGTCTTCCTTCCTTTATTCTTTTCTTTTCCTTTTTGTATCCCCAAACTCATCCTATCAAACCATCAACCTCAAATCCAAGATGCCAGATGAAGATAATTTATTTCAAGAGAACTTCAATTAAAGAGAACCTCAAGGAGTGCTTCTTGCAGCTGCCTGCTCCTTGGTCTCTGATCCAGTATGAATCTTCACCATAAACCTATTAGACTCTCAATCTTACTTGTGTATCATCAAATAACATGCAAACAATTTCATCAACCTTGATAACCACCAATCAATCAAGAACAGGCAGCCAGCTTGAACCTAGTAAGATCTCTGGGACTCAACTCAACTTGTTGCTCAGTCAAGTCATGCACTGACTCATTTATAAAGCTCCTTCAAGGCACCTTAAAAACATTTCATCAACCTTTCAACCTTTTCAACCACCAACCAATCAAGAATGGGCAGCCAGCCTGAACTTAGTAAGATCTCTGGGACTCAACTCAACTTCTCACTCAGTCAAGTCATTCACTGACTCATTGATACAGTTCCTTCAAGGCACGTTATTCAATCAAATAAATTGTGTTTCTGGCCTTGTCTTCCTCAGAACTGGCCACTATTACTTTAGTCTATGTCAATTTCTATTTCAACATTCCTGTGACTCAATCTAGAATTGTTTCCAGTTACTAACACATTGGTTTTGTCTGCTTGTCTCCTTACTAATAATTGTCTCTCAATGTTGTTTTCTTTTGTTCTTGAAATCAATTTAGTTTGGTCTTGGTCACCAATTCAAATTTTCTCACGGTCAAAAGACTCTGCCCCTATGGACCAACCAGGACCTTCTTCAAAGCCAGGACCAGGGGGAGAAATGAAATATACATCACTCAAAATCAAATAATTAATTGAATCCACACCTCAATTAACAGCAAAAAACTAAAGCATGTTGCAGAAAAAATTTGAGAAACTCTTTGAATTGCAAGGCATATTTGAATTCTTGAACAATCCTGAAAAAAACATACAATTAGATTAGGATTTCAACCAGGAATATGTTGCGCACATCATAGCCAAGTTTGGCTTGAACACATAAGACAAATTTGTTGAAAATGTCAAAAAAGACAATGCAAAGCTGATTTGTATTTAAACTAAAACCCACTTTGCCTCCTCACAATTGGCAAACAGAGCAAGATTATTCAATGGATTTTTTTTCCTGACCATGGAAAAGGACATAGAATATTTTGTGAAATCTTTCAGAGTACAACTGAAGAAAATGTCTGAATTTGGCATTGATCTTCCCTCCAATATAATCGTGTATTTGGTTATCTTCAAATTCCCCTTGAACATGCAAACTATGAAGTCTAAAATCATGCACTACACAAGCAAAATGAAAATTGAGGTTGTCCTAAATCACCTAATCCAGCACAAAAACAAGGAAATTGCCCAAGCTGATCAGACCAAAACCATTGGTGTAGTACTATACAGAGGACCCAGGTGTGAAAACTTAAAACAAAATCCAACAGTATCATGTCATGCTGCTAGTTTGTGTTGGTTCAAATTTCCAGAGTTGAAAACTCTGAACCACCCTAACCAAAGCAAAAAAGGAAAACCCAAAAAAAAATGACAAGGCAAATTTCAACTTCTATTTGTACTTCTGTGGAATGAGCACAAACAATGATATGCTATCTAGACAATTCATTCTCAATTTGGGTTGTTTGGTACATATGATTGTGGATTCTGACTTATTCATTAAAATTCAAAAATCCAGTGGTTCCAGAAAAATCCAAACCAGAAACAAGGACGTGGCCATAACCATTAAAGTTACTGGTGAACTTGCTCTATCAACAAAAGATGTAAATTTAAAGCTTACAAATGCTGAATGGGTGCCCAAATCTACTTTCAATCTGGTCTCACTTGGCGCTCTCATGAAGCAAGGGTCCAGTCTCAAAGTAGAATCTAAATTTTGACCAAATACCTTCACCTTAAACACTCAATGGAAAAAAATTATTTCAGGCTTCATAGTCAACAACCTATTTGGGATCAAAATGACTGTCAAATTGAATAAGTCCCACTACTCAAATGATGAGCTCCTCTCACTTCATTGGTCCCTTGGAAATTCTGGGATCAAGCAAATTGAAAAGTTTCTCAATCACAGTATACCAAATTCTCAAAAACAATCATTTGAATTTCTTAGCTGCAACAAAGCCAAAATCACTCAAAAACCATTTACCAAAAAACAACAAATTGCTGGTAGATGCTTTGAAAAGATACATCTGGAAATTGTAGGAACCATAAATCCAACTTCAAAAAAGGGTTTCAAATACATTCTCAACCTTTCCAACTCACACTCTGGATATACTTTGTGCTTTCCTTTAATATCAAAGAGAAAAACTTCTGAAATACTGATTTTCATCATCAAAAATCATCATAGAAAAACCAGTCTTTATCCTGCCAAGGTATGTTCAGACAGAGGAGGTAAGTTTTTAAATGAAAAAATGCAAAAATACTATCGATCTCAACACATCAATCAAGTCATAAGCAAGCCTTACAATTACCAAAACAACTGACAAGTGGAATGTACAAATGGAACAGTCATTGAATCGGCCAGAGCTATCATGTCCAACAAAAACTAGCAAAAATACTGTTGGGATTAAATTTTAAGAGGAGCATGTCTTATTCTCAATCATATTCCCAAACAGAAAGGTGAAAAATCTCCTTGGAAAATGATGCACTCAAAGAAAATACCCAAGGGCTAAATCAAGCCAATTGGTACTCCAGTCACTAACCAATTCAACAACACAGAAGTGAAATCAAAAATGGAAAAAAAAGGAGCACCCGGCATCTTTTTGAGTTTCAATCCAGCTTTACTTTCCTAAAAATTTATGACTGCCACTGGAAAAATCATCAATACAAAGCATGTTATCTTCAACGTTCATACATCAATCAAAATCTCACTTGATGACAATAACAAAACCAACAATCAGATTAAAAACATACCCGCTGTTTCTTCCTCTTACCAACTCCCCACCTCATCTCCTGGCAGCACTACTCTAGTCAAAACCAAATAATTGCAGATTTTCAAAGTAGGATCAGACTCTGACTCCAACAGCAACTCAGTGTTTGAACATAACATCAGACACAATCTACGGAATCAAAGAACCATTTTGAAACAAAAAAACTATGGATTCTTGGCTGAAACACTACTGATATCTCTCAAAAAAAAATGAAAATTCCCAAGTGGAAATAATTGGCAATGAAAGGATTCAACACAACCAAAGGTCAAGGGGTATGGGAAGATGCCAACAATATTATTGTTACCAATCCTCCTGATAAATTACTGGTATTCAAAATCAAGACAAAAATCCACAGTGAGGCACCTATTTTCAAGACTTGTTTGTGCCTACAAGGCTTCAATTAAAGATGTGGCCTTGACTATCTTGAGACATATGATCCCACTGGCAAGGTGGCTTCACTGAGAGGACTGCTTACTCTTTACATTGAAAAAAATCTGGAGATTCTTCAGCTCAATGTCAAGGGGGTGTTTCTCCCTTGAGAACTTGAGAAAGAAGTATTCATCAAGAAACCATACAATTTTAATCAAAAATTAAAATTCCTTAGACTAAAAAAGGAATGCTGAGTGAATGGATTAGGACTCAAGGCTTCAAAGAATGGGACTGAAACCCCTGTCTCCCTATCAGTGATGACCAAATCTTTGTTGTGTTTTTTCATGCCAAAAACTTGATTTTCACTGGAAATGTCAGCAAGTTCAAAGAAGCCTTTCTCAGCAGGTTAAAAAACTCCTCTGCTCATCCACCCAATACACTTTTAGGGATGAAAGTAGTTTGAAACAATGGTCTCATTCATTTTTCTTTGCTGCTTAATATCAAAAAATTACTCAAAGAGCTAGGGTTGACCAAATGCAAACCATTTTCCATACCACCCACTCCAAGATTACATCTTAAATTGGCCAACAAAAAAGACCCCAAAAAATTTCTTTCACTAAAAATCAATCATAAATCACTAATTGGGAGACTAAATTTCATTGCTGGAATGGCAAGACCCAACATCAGTTTTGCTGTCTCACGCCTGGCCAGGCACTGCAAAAAACCCAAAGCTAGCCATTGGGAAGAAATTTGACATGTCTGGCAATATCTTGCAGGCACCAAAGACCTAAAACTTGCAATTGGTTCATTCTTCATATCCAATTGGCTGGTTTGCTTCAGTGAAACGACATAGGCAGATGATCCATAATCCTGTGTATCTCAAAGCAGGTTCATCTGATAATTTAAAGGAAGCCCTTTATATTGGACCAGTAGGTGCCAACAAAGCATTACCAACTCATTTACTGAATCCAAATGTGTGGCACTCATGAGTTTCCACTTGGAGGCTCAATTTCTCCAAAAGCTTGTGGAAGAGTTGTATCAATGCAACTTCAAATCTCCACTACATCTGATTGAAAACCAGGGCCTGGAAGACAAAATCAAGAAATTTTCCTCCTTCTCCAAAGCAAAACATATTGAAATAAAAAAAAAAGTCTTGAAGACAAGTTCAGACTTGACCTGATTGATATCAAATTAATTCTGCCCTTGTCTATGAAAGCCAATGCACTTACAAAAGCAGCTAAAAAAACGTCAAATGACCGTCTTGTACATTCCTTTAGCTATCTAGCTTGCTGAACTCAAAGTTGTGGGGGAATTTTAAATTTATATGCTGCTGTTGTCATGTTCTTTTCAGGTTATCCTTAAGTTCAAAGTTTTTCCATCAATTTTGTATTCCTTTCTTTATTCTTTTCTTTTACTTTTTTAATCCCCCAACTCATCCTATCAAAACATCAACTGCAAATCAAAGATGCTGGATGAAGATACTTCATTTCAACATCACTTAAATTCAAGAGAAGCTCAAGCAGCGCTTCTCTTGACTCCCTGCTCCTTGGTCTCTGATCTAGTATGAATCTTCACTATAACACTATTTGCCTCTCCATCTCACTTGTCTATCATCAACTAAATTGCCAAAAAATCATAAACCTTATCAACCACCAATCAATCAAGAACTGGAAGCCAGCTTGAAGGTTGTAAGATCTGTGGGACTCAACTCAACTTCTCACTCAGTCAATTCATGCACTGACTCATTCATACAGTTCCTTCAAGGCACCTTATTCAATCAAATCAATTGTGTCACTGTCATTGTCTTCCTCACAACTCGCCATTAGTAAATCTCATGAGCTCACATAAACTTTTCCTAACAAACACTGAATCTTTTCTTAATTCAGTTAATCAAGTCTATTTCAATTTCTATGACAACAGTCCTGTAACTCAATCTAGACTTTTTGCCAGTTAATACCCTGTTTTTTTGTCTGTTTTTCTCCTTACTACTCATTGTCTCTCAAGATAATTTTATTTTATTCTTTAAATAAATTCTAGTTTGGTCTTGGTCACAAATTCAAATTTTCTCATGACTGAGAAAATTTTGAAAGTATTTAGGGTGATGTTAAATTCATGGCTACAACTGTGTGTAGGGCCCTACAACGCTCAAATGAGCCCTGGGGTCCCAAAGACGACTACAAAGGGCCCTTTCAAACATGCGCAACCCCCGGGGGGTTGTTTAGGAGCCGTATAACCCCCATACACGGCTCAAATAAGCCTTTTTGGGGGTGCACAACCCACCAGAAGCCATGCCAGAAATTTGAGCACCCCCTGGACCACACTTGTGTTATTCAAACCCAAATTTGGGATTAAAAAATACTTTGTGGGACTGTTGTTCCACACCTAGCAATCCCAAAGAGACATTAAAGTGAAAAAAAACTTGAATTAAAGTGATAAATCATATAAAAATCTGCAAACAATTCTTTCTCAACTCATAAGTGAGCAAACTTTGTTTGATCAATTGAAAGTTGGACTGAATAATGAAGTATACCATTGCATTTTTTTTGCATGGGAACAGTGGCAAGCCCTCCTCCTTCTGACATGGCTGCATGGAAGGTCTACATTGATAGTGCCATCAACAAAGCTTTGGAAAAAGAAAAAAAGAATTTGGGTAATGAAACATTGGAAGCCCTGATTGCATCCTCATCAAGGGTGACAATTGAGGAAAAAAATGATTCACAAATGGAAATGACCGCTGGTGGTGAGTAACATTTTATGTTACTGGTCTTTTCTTTATTTAATTTGATTGAAACTGATGGAGGGAATGCCATCAATATAACGATGTAACTATGGCAAATCCACTTGACCCAACTCCCTTGAGAGCTTTTGCTACTAGGGAAGAGGCACAAAACTATTTTCAAAAATGAGAAATGAGGCATGGTTACACTTTATCATTTTTCAACCCAAAGAGTGACCAATATGTGGATTTAGCCTGTGATAGACATGGTTACTATTCAGGAAGTCTTCTTACCAAAACATCTAGACAAACTCACACAATGAAGGTTGGGTGCAAGTTTTTAATCCATGCAAGTCACACAAAGGCAGGCCCCTTGTGGTGCCTCTCCTACAAAGAAACCCAACATAACCATCAACCATCTGAACATCCCTCTGTGCATCCTCAACTGAGGAGAATCTCTGGGGTGGCCTTATACAATCTAGTAGAAGGCATGAATTATGGGATAAATACTTTAAAACTGAAGAGAAAATTGAGCAAGATTGATGGGCAGGATTATTTTGATGACCAAACAATCTATAACACTAAGCGGAAGGTCACACTCACAGAACTAAAGGGAAAAAGTGTTATGGAGGTACTATATGAACAGCTTGAATAAACAAGTTGGATTGACCGGTCAAATTTCAGTGGAGAGGGTCACTTGGAGGCCCTGTACTTAGAACATCCAGAGGCAGTAAAGCTTTCAAAAAAAATTCCATCATATTGCTATGTTGGATTGTACTTATAAGAAAAATGTTGACTTTCCACAAATCCTCTTACCGCGCGGGCCTCCACACTCACCCTGCCATGGGGAACCATCAGCTCACCACGCGCGCGCTCTGCCTTGCCCCGGAATGGGGAATCCCCAAATGCCTTGCTCTCTTGTCTTGTCTTCCTATTCTCAGTTTCTCTTCTGGTTGTCTTTTCTCTCAGTCTCCTCTCTTCTTCTCATTCTTCATTCTCTCAATTTTCTTTCTCTCAGTTTACTCCTTGCGAAACCTCTACTTCTCATTCCGACTCATCAACATACAATTGCAAGTCCTTCAACAAAAAGTCTCTGAATGGTAAGACTCTAAATCAACCTCCTATCTCAACCATACAATCTGACTCTCCACTCTGTCCAGCCTATCTCCACCACTTCCATCCTTATCTGATTTGATCACACCTCAAAGTCACTCTTGAACTCAAATGGCCACCTTTCCTTTTGACCTTTGATTATGGTTTGACTTGTATGGTTTTCTTTTCATTCTACGTCATCTTTTCTCATGTTCTCTAGTTTCTTATTTCCTTTCTACTACTTTGTCTAGACACTGGTTTTGTGTCATCTAGAAATCTAAGATTATCTTATCACGGTTAAAAGCCAAAGATCTACAAGCAAACTCAATCAGCAAGACATGAACAAACCAGTGGGAGCAAACAACTATTTCCACCAAGTGGCCCTCAAGGCATCTGTTGACGCCATACCCCCCCTTAACAAAGAGAATTTCTCAATATTGTGAGACAAGATGCTTATGCTATTTTATCTCAAAGATATCAAGGAGGCTATTACTCAGAACTCCGGCCCAATCTCATCAAAACAAGACCGCAAAATACAAGCAATCATCCTGTCAAAACTCAATAGTACAACACATGCAAATGTCTTCAACTCATCCAATATCAACTCTTCAAAACTTTTATGGGCAGAGATCACTCAAAGATTCACGTCTTCAGAGACAGAAAACCAAGCTAGGGTATTCAACTAATTCCTTCATTTGGCATTCAAAAAAAATACCATTGAAGGATTTATCACTGAAATGCGCAAGGCCATTACAAGAATGACGGATGTTGGTATAGAACTACCTAAAGATATACCAGCTTATCTAGTACTCTTCAAATTTCCCCCCATCCTTGAAAAACTAAAACAAAAAATTATGCATGTCAAGAAGAACTTGACTACGGAAGTTCTTTTTAACCATCTCACTCAATACAGTAACAAGAGGAAAGCACAAATAACCACCTCCAAACCCTCAATTGACTTCTCTCTAGTCCCTACTGGAACTCAAAATAATAAAGATGAGAAGAGAATCAAGATGAAATGCCAAGAGGAATACCACAACCCCAATGCTCCTCACCCAGAATCTTTGTGCTTCCACCTACATCCTCAGATCTCTCCGGACTGGTGGATTGAACAGCAGAATGATTGGAAAAACAAGACAAAACAAACTCCTATGATAAATTACCATGCACTACTTATCCTGTGGATCAATGCAGACAACACCCCTAATCTTCTCCTGGATTTGGGAGCAAATATTCATATCTTCAACAATCTGAAGTTATTTTCTACTATCAAACTCCAGGAAAAACCGGATAAAATTAAGATGGGTAAACTGGAGGCTAGTCTGAAAATTTGTGGTATGGGAACTGTCAAGCTAGAATGGAACAACTCATTAATCACCCTTGAAGGTTGCGCGTATGTTCCGGACATTTTTGTCAACTTAATTAGTCCCGAACTCTTAGCCAAAAAGGGTTGCTCCCTTTTTCAAGTTTGGGACACATTCTCCGTAGTCCGCAATAACCAGCTTGTGCTGAAAGGCCTAATTCAAGACAATCTATTTGTTCTCAAAAGAACTCAATCTGCTGAATCACATCAAACTTTAAACCTATTGAATATGCCTTCTAACTCAACTCTTCCTCTTCTCAATATTTACCACATGTACAGACACGCCTCTCTCTCTACCCTCAAGCCTCTGATAAAAGACCTCTATACCAACAAGGAACTCAATAGTTTTCAATGCAATAACTTCTTGAAGAGCAAAATTACAAGATCACCGTTCTCTAGCTCCTCTACTCCTTCCAATAAACCCCTAGACAGGATTCATCTCGACTTGGTTGATCCAATCAGTCCTCAATCTAAAACCGGCCATCAATATCTTCTCACCCTGGTTGACAATCACACTGGCTACTTTGCAGCTTTTCCCCTTACAATCAAAGACAAAGCACCTGAAACCATCATCAACATTCTCAAAACAGAGTATAAGAGGTTGAATTACTACCCTTCCGAAATATTCTCTGATAAAGGTACTGAATTTACCAATTCTACTCTGAAAGACTTTGCTAAAAAGAAACACATCAAGCTTCTAACTTCTGAACCCTACCACTCCCAACATAACGGACAAGCAGAAAGGGCAAATAGAACTATAATAGAATCTGCGCGAGCTACATTCTCATCATCTTGACTAGCAAAGAACTACTGGCACATTGTAGTACGCAGTTGTTGCTTCATGCTCAACCAGATCCCAAGAGAAGGTATTCAATCTTCTCCCTGGGAACTTATATTTGGTAAGAAACTTCACGCTAATTATTTAAAACCCGTAGGCTTGTCCGCTATATATCTTGCCAATCGCCTCCAAAAAGGTCTCAAATTTGACAAAAAGGGCCTCGAAGGAGTGCTGGTTGGATTTAATCCCACCTTCCACTCGTATGTCATTCTCAACTTGCTTGGAGGAATCGTCAAAACAAAACACGTCAAGTTTCTTAAAAATCTCCTAAATGAATTTCCTTTCTTGGAGTCACTCGGATCAGACATCTTCTCTCAACCCGGCTTGGATCCTAACAAGAACAAATTTTTTTCTGTTGATAAGCAATACTTGATCCAAGAATCTGACTCCCAACTAATTGAATCCAACTGGGATCAAGACAAAATTCAGTCTTCCAATTCTCAAAGTTCTGACTTCAACCCTGTCGTCGCATCTGAACCACCCACTCGAGAGATAAATCTAAGACCCAGATGTGAAATTTGGAAACCACAGAGATACGGGTTTCATCACTACTATGAACCCCCATCATACAAAGCTGCTTGGAAGTGCCCCAAATGGCCTAAATGGAAAACAGCATCTGAAGAAGAACTCACCCCTATTGAAGCTCAAGAAGTCTGGGAAGAGTATTGCGACAAACCTGACAATATCTTGAATACTACCTGGGTATTCAAGGTGAAGGAGAACTGTCATGGAGAACCAGTTAAGTATAAAGCCCGTCTATGTGTTCAGGGTTTTGATCATATCCAAGGCGTAGATTTTGACAAGACCTGGGCACCAACCAGCAAACTGGGATCTCTTTGACTTGCAATTATCTATGGACTCCTGAACAAGATTTCCTTCAATCAATTTGACGTGAAGGGGGCATTTCTACATGCTCCACTGAACAAGACCATGATAATTAGGACCGCTGAGGGCTCTACTCAACAATTGCCCTATCTCAAATTAAACAAATCTCTATACAGCCTTTGAAAATCTCCTAAAAACTGGTACAAGACTTTAATCGGGTGGATCAAATTGCAAGGTTTCTACAAATCAACCAGTGATCCATGCTTATATCTCCATTCAAAATTGGGAGAGGTCATTTACTTTCACGTCAATGACCTCATCCTTGTAGGGAGATCAGACGACTTTGCTACTAACTTCTTGAAAAGGTTCTCAAACTAAGCCTGCCATTCTCCAAATACCATTCTTGGTATGCTGATGGAACTCAAAGGTGACAAGATCCATTTGAGCCAACCCAAACATATTGACCGGGGGCCAGAAGAATTGGGAATTACTGACTGTAAGAACATCAACTCTCCTCTCACCCAAAATCACCATCTTGAACTGGCCTCCAAAAAAGATCATGTGGAGTTCTCTCAGCTCAAAATCAACTACCAATCTGCCATTGGACTTTTGAATCATCTCTCTCAATACATCCAGCCCAACATATTTTTTGCTGTCTCAAGTCTAGCTAGGTTTAATGCCAAACCCAGTATGACACATTGGAAGGAAGTACGCAAGGTATGGAAGTATCTGAAAACAACAAGAAACCTCAAATTAACGCTTGAATACAAACCTTCTAAAGGAATCATATCCGGTTACAGTGACGCTACTTGGGGAGACAAACCTATCCTCTGCAAATCTCAGACAGGGTATATCATATTCCACTATGGCAGCCCGGTCTTTTGGAACTCATCCAGACAGAGGGATATAACTTACTCTTCAACAGAATCAGAACTCAATGCAATGCTAGACTGCTACCTTGAACTGGATTGGATCACTCACCTCATCAGCAAAATAGATCCTTCCACCAAGGTAAGACCTACAATACATATAGATAATAAGGGATTAGATGATAAAATAAAAAAATTTTGCTCTCATTCTAAGTACCGCCACATTGACATCAAGACTAAAGGGTTGCGTGAAGACTTCTCCTTATCTAAATTTGACCTTATTCTCATCCCAACAGAGAATATGATAGCAGACCCTTTGACTAAGGCCACCTCTGTTGGCGCCCTTAAACTTCTACAGCAGAATATCTTCACCAATTCCTCTGATTCTTGAATTTCTCTTCTGACCAGACACGGAGGGTGTTGACTTTCCACAAATCCTCTTACCGCGCGGGCCTCCACACTCACCCCGCAACAGGGAGCCATCAGCTCACCACGTGCGGGCTCTGCCTTGCCCCAGAACGTGGAATTCCTGAATGCCTTGCTCTCTTGTCTTGTCTTCCTATTCTCAGTTTCTCTTCTGGTTGTCTTTTCTCTAAGTCTCCTTTCTTCTTCTCATTCTTCATTCTCTCAATTTTCTTTCTCTCAGTTTCCTCCTTGCCAAACTTCTACTTCTCATTCCGACTCATCAACATACAATTTAAAGTCCTTCAACAATGAGTCTCTGATTGGTAAGACTCTAAATCAACCTCCTATCTCAACCATACAATCTGACTCTCCACTCTGTCCAGCCTATCTCCACCATTTCAATCCTTATCTGATTTGATTGCACCTCAAAGTCACTCTTGAACTCAAATGGCCACCTTTCCTTTTGACCTTTGATTATGGTTTGACTTGTATGGTTTTCTTTTCATTCTACGTCATCTTTTCTTGTGTTCTCTAGTTTCTTATTTATTTTCTACTACTTTTTCTAGCCGCTGGTTTTTTGTAATCCAGAAATCTAAGATTATCTTATCAAAAAATAAGTACCAAACCCCACTATTGCAAGTTGTAGGAATGAAAGCCAATTGGAAAACTTTCAAAAAAGCTCTTGTTTTTATAACAAAAGAAATGTTTGAGTTCTACAGTTGGTCTGTAAATGCATTAAAGGAGTTGGCTTATGATCCTGAGAGACTTCCAAAAGTCTTTGTGATGGCCCGTGAAAGGGCTCTGATTCTTGCTATTGAATCAAGTTTCCCTGAGTCATCAAGACAATGTTGCACTTGGCACTTGTCTACAAACATACAAGCAAACTTTAAAGTGCACTTTGTTCATGAAGTTGAAGGATGGAAAAGATTTATGACTCTGTGGGAAAAGTATGGGGTCTCAAAGAACAAGGAGGAGGTGGAGGTCAATGATACCAAACTCAGAGTAGGTCCAAATAATTGCTTCTTATTCTTCCTGGTTTTGGGTTCTGACCTTTTAACTTGAATAGTGTTTCTTGAAAGACTATGAGGATTTACTTGAGTATATGGAAAATAACATTTTCCCTATCAAAGAGACATTTGTAACAGTGTGGACTTGTATAAACCTAAATTTTGGAAACAAAACAACTTCTTGGATTGAAGGGGCCCATGCCACTCTCAAAAAATTCCTTGCAAACTCTTTGGGAAACCTGTTGGATTTTTGGAAAAGCCTTGACGGATCAGTTTTGAATAAAATTAATTCAGTTCATGCATTCCTTTATAACTCTTGTTTTAAGTTAGTGACAGTTCTTCCTCCTGAACTGTTACCATTTGGTTAAAAATTCCCATTAGAGGCAATTTACCTTTTTAGGTAACAATTTGAGAAGTTCAAACGTGATCATTATGGCAAAGTCTGCACCAAGTCCTATTTAAAGACTATGGGCTTGCCCTATTCCCACCAAAAAGGTGACTGCCTAGCATTCAGATGATACATGGTACCCAAATATGTTCATACTCAGTGGAGGTTGGACTATGACCCTTGCAGTTCTAGTTCTGTAAGTTGGCTTAAGTTGGATTGTTCAAATCAAGTGCAATGTTGATGAAATGCTAAGCATTACCCAGTTACGTGAAAAAGTAAATGAAATTATCTTGGATTCTCCAGATCATGAGAAAAGTGGTCTATTGAAGTATATCATTCAGAAGATCATAAAATATCAATCAAAGCCAAGACTTGAACCTAAAGTCTTATGATCAACTAGGGGCAGGCCAAAATTGACAGATAAGCGGCAAGAACCATCTTGGTTTGAGCTTGTTGAAAAATAACTCAAGGGGGAAAAAAGAAATAGGAGGGATCCAAACAAGCAAAGACAAAAGATTGTAAGTCTTTTCTTTTGGGATATGTTCATTTTTTTGGTTTAATGAACTTAGTTACTAACTAATGATGAATTGTTAGTCAAATTCAACAGAATCTGAATCTGAATTTCATATTTCAGAGGAAGAGACTGAATGTGAATCAGGATAACTTAATTTGGAATCAGAATCCTCTTCAGATGAAGAGAATGTGCAGCAAAGCTTAACCAGAAGCTCATCTTTGGTGATTATTCATTCAATTGATCCAATTAAAGAAATGAATACTAAGTTAGTTTTCATGATAGGAACCAAACATGAAATACCTGAATCAAATACCCAAGAAATTCCATAAGTTCTTTGGTGAGGTTTGGGATCAAATTGGAGATGGGAATTGCGGATTTAGAGTCATTTCTAAATCTCTTGGTTATGAAGAACATGGTTGGTTTAAAGTTAGGAAGGAAATGATTGAAACATTAGAGAAACATAAAGCATGCTACATTAAGATGCTTGGTGGTGCAAAGGAGGTTGAAAATATTAAACAATGAATTGATGTTGAAGACATCAATGAAAAGATTCCCTCCTCAAAATGGCTGGCTAAATTGGACATGGGTCAAATTATAGAAGACAAATATTCTAAACCTATATGCTTCATTTCTTTGGAGTCATGTGATACTTATACTCCAATGAAAAATTGTGTTACTGGTCCATCAGAACCCATTTATATTTCCTTTGTAAAAATTAACCACTGGGTTCTATTGGCACTTGAGGGAGAAAAGATTTCAATCCCGCCCATTGTAGCAAAACCACCTTCCTTGATTTCTAAAAAAGACTCTGGTTGGGTTTATCATCTCAAAGATCAACTGCAAATTTATTCTAGATTGTATTAGACTTTGAATTAATTAGGTCATTGGGTTTCATATAAATTTAAATTCTAATTCAGCTAACAAGTTCTATCAATATAAAGTAATATAAAGGGTTATCACATTTTGCACATCATTATGTTGAGTGTTTTGAGTTAACATCTTTATATTGAGTGTTTTGAATGCAAGTTTAATGGTAAGTCAGTTTTACTTTTGTTGGGCTGATTCTGTCTCAAGCTTAAATTATGTTCATCTTGGGATGGGATCAGCTTAACACAAGTTGAACATGTTTTTTTTTTGGTGTTTTTACTTTAGGGCTTTTCAAAAGACTTTTTTTTGTTGGGAACTTTTATTTCAGGGCTTGTCAAAATACTTCTTTCATTTTTTGGCCCTTTTGTTTATTTCTCTTTCTATCTTGCCCTGTCTCTTTTTCCTGTAAAGTCTTCATTTTTCATCTATCTTTTTCCCACTGTACTCAAACCCCAAACTTGATTGGGTAGTCTCTACATTCTTGCAGCTTCTCCTACTAAGCCTACTCTCCACAACCTCAATCTCTAACTACAACATACAAGGTGCTATCCAAATCTCCTCAACTTCTTTGACTAATCAAGAACTTGATCACCTCTTGTCCGGATTACTTGTAGGTATTCTAACAATCTTTAACTCCACATCAAGGCTTATCTGGAAACCAAACCTTCTGCTCCAGATTGAATCCCTACCAGGTCAGATTGGTTACTGGATGTTCAAGATTTAAGAGTTATAGCATCAGAGCTTTTTAAATCTGTCCCTTCACAAACTCCTCTATAATGGTTGCTTTATTTATTCTTTCCTTTCTTCTTATCAGCCTCAGTCTTCTTGGTTCTGTTCAAACCTCATTGGCCATTGTGCTACCTACAGAACCCACCTCTGCGTTGGTATTTTTGTCCTCTCTGATGTTCTGTTAAGATTATTCTTCTTGTTTGCTCATTACTTTTGCAATCCATTGAAACCAGTCTGTTTCAGGTTTCTCAGTCTACTTAACCTTTTACACGGTTTAAAGCCAAAACTTGAAAAGCTCAACCATCATGGCACCACCCTCTGAAACACCTGGACCAGGCGGAGAAAGCAACTTCAAGGCATTAGCTCTTAAATCCCTCATGGAATCAACTCCTTTACTCACTGATCTCAATTACTCAGTCTAGAAAAAGAAAATGGAAAGGTTTTTCAAAATCCGCGGCATTCTTCATCTCATCAACTCTGATAACCCTCACGAGGAGATTCCTGAAGATGACCAAATGGCCAGCTACTTGATGTCCAAGCTTGATCCAGCTACCCACACTAACATCATCACTTCCGATAACAAAGATTCATCTAAACTCACCTGGATGGCTGCAAAAAATCACTTTTCCTCCAGCCAGGCAGCCAACAGGGCTCGCATGTTCTTCAAATTTTTTCACCTCGGATTTGACCAAAACAACATTGATGGATATGTCACGTCTGTAAAGCAACACTTGGGTAAACTTGATGAAGTTGGCATTGACTTTCCCTCCAATATTCTCAGTTACCTAATACTGTTCAATTTTCCTGACTCGCTCAAATCCATTTGCTCTCAAATAATGCACTCTGGCGCCAACCTCTCTGTCACTCTGGTTCTCAACCACCTGGTTCAACATTGAAATGAAGTCCAATTCAAAAATCAAGAGACCTCTGATACCTCCACTGTCCTGTACCATCAAAACCATCAAGATCCAAATACTCCTTGTTGCAAAAACGGCAAACACAATCCTTTGGTCAAATCTCATCCTCCTTCCTCTTGTTGGGTAAAATTTTCTGATCTCTTTCCAGAAAACCCGCTGAATAAAGCCAGACGCAATGCAAAAAAGAAGGATGAAGCTCACTTTCTTTCATTCTTCTGCGCTCTCAACCACAATTGTCAACCTGGAAAAAATTTTTTCATACTGGAAAGTGGCTTCTCAATCCACATGTTCAAAGATAAGAGCCTCTTCAGCAATCTGATATTCCAATCTGGTCTTGACACAATTAAGACTGGTAAGAAGGGGAGCAACTTGACTATCATGGGATTAGGTACCACCAATCTCTCAGTCAAGAATTGTACCATCTCTCTCACAGACGCTGCTTGGGTTCCTGAGGCTACGGTCAAACTTATACTCATGGGAGCCCTACTGAAGAAAGGGTGTATTCTGTCTTTAAACACCAATCCTACTATCCCTACGTTTTTGGTCAAATTCAATGGGAAAACAATTCTAGATGAATCTATTCAGAACAACCTATTGATCCTCAATCACTTGCCTCCTCTCAGCAAAAAAACCTGCTACTTAAACCAAACTGAAATTTACAAGCTTCATACTAAGCTCAGTCACGCTAGTCTGGATAGAATCAAAAAACATCAAGGCCATATTCTTTAAAAAGAGGCCAAGGACAACCTTGAATGCGTGGCCTGCAAGAAATCCGTTCTGCTTCAAACAGACGCAAGCCTTTGAAAGACTGCATCTCAACCTGATGGGGCCTCTAAATCCTATGAGCAAAGGAGGAATGAGATATACCCTTACGGTAGTAGACAACTTCTCCGGTTACTTGTTCAGTTTCCCCTTACCATCAAAGGACGCGACTGCAGCCATGATCATGTTCATGATTGACAATGAAGCCAAGAAACAAGGCCACTATCCTATTGAAATTGTCACTGAGGTAGGCGGTGAATTTGTCAACAACGCCTTATCCGCATATTTCAAACAAAAATCAATCCTCCATCTGATCAGTGAACCCTACCATCCTCAGCATAACGGGAAAGCAGAACGTGCAAACAGGACTATCATGGAGTCCCTTAGAGCCCCTTTCAGTGAATCTCTCATTCCAAAAAACTACTGTCATGTAGTCATCTAAAGCTGCTGCTTTGCCTTGAACCAAATCCCTGCAAATAAAGGTGAAGAAAGTCCATGGAAGCTACTGCAGAAGACCAACATTCCATCCAATTATCTCAAACCTCTCGGTTCAAGAGCAATATACCTACTTAGAAACACTAAAATTCCCTCCAAACTGTCTGAAAAAGGGGCAGAAGGCATCATAATTGGTTACAACCCCAGGTTTTTACTCTATAAACTGATCTCAAAGTCAGGTAAGATAGTAGATACCAAGCATGTAGAGTTTCTGAAGTCCAAGGCCTTGCCTCTGGAAATTCCTAGTGACTTAGAGCTCTCTCCTGCCAACTCCGCCACAGCTGAGCCCATTGAAAGGCCCTTGACCTCTGAGGACTCAATTAACACCAAAGACAAAAAACCAGCTATCTCTGACTCAACTTCTTCCTCTGGATCAGATTCAGACTCTAATGAGACTGCTCAGTCAATACAAAACTCTCGGCTACCTAATCTAAGGGATCTTAGATTGATAAAACCTTCTGTTAGATATGGTTACTTCAAGTTCAACAAGATCCCCTCAAACAATCACAAGGCCCTAGAATGTCCGGAGTGGATCCCATCCATCAACAAAGAGCTCAACACTGCTGAAGACCTTGAAGTTTGGGAAGATGCGGAAGACTCTGAGGTTACCAACCCTCTGGATACTACCTGGATTTTTAGGTGCAAAGAAGACCTACACACAGGTGCTATTACACTCAAATCCAGAGTTTGTGTCCAGGGTTTCAAACAAAGATATGCCATCGACTACTTAGACACCTTTGCTCCCACTGGTAAAATAGCCTGACTTCAAGCTCTGCTGGCCTACTCAATCAACAAAGATCTCCCCATTCTTCAATTTGACTTCAAGGGGGCATTCCTGCACGCTCCACTTGAAAAAAATGTATACATCAAAACACCAGTTGGATTGAAAAGAACATGTAAATATCTCAAACTAAAAAAATCCCTGTATGGCCTAAAAAAGGCTCCCCTAAATTGGTATAAAACCCTGGTCAACTGGATCAAGAGTGAAGGATTCAGAGAAAGCAACTCTGATCCTTGTCTATATATACATGAAGACTCTTGAACCAGCCTATTTTTCCACATGGATGACCTGGTTGTAGTTGGTAATGTTGAAATTTTTAAAGCTGCCTTCTTAAAAAAATACAAGGATTCATCTGCACACGAGGTTGACACTCTCCTGGGAATGAAAGTGGATTGGGGGAAGAACTTCATCAGTCTATCACTTCCCAATCACATTAAAAAGGGCCTTGAAGAACTTAACCTAACCAATGCCAAACCGTTGAACAAACCCTGTACTACGGGACTCCATCTCTGACCAGCCTCTGAAGAAGAAATTAGAAAGTTCAAGGAAATCGATGTAAACTATGGCTCTCCCATTGGATGGCTTAATTTCATTTCAAATCTTGCCAGGCCGGAAATCAGTTTTGCTGTGTCTAGCTTAGCTCGATTTTCAGAACAACCAGGTATAACCCACTGGAAAGAAGTTATTCATGTTTGGCGATACTTCCTGAATACAATTGACTTCAAACTTGTGATCAGAAGCAAGTCTGACGCTCAACATCTGAAAATCTACAGCAATGCCACCTGGGGGGATGATCCTGACACTCGTCTCTCCCAATTGGGTTTCTTATGTTGTTTCAAGGGAAGCCCTATTTATTGGAGGAGTTGCAGGCAACTTTGCATTGCTCATTCCTTGACTGAAGCCAAGTATAATTCTCTTTCTGCGAGCCATCTTGAAGGGAAGTGGCTCCATCACTTATTGAGTGAACTATGGCGCAAGCCTTTAAATCCTCACTTTCATCTCATTGACAACAAAGGTATGGACAATAAACTAAAAAAGTTTGGCACAAAATCTCATGCTAAACACATTGATATAAAGTTAAAAAGCTTGCGCAACAACTTGAACAAAGGAATCATTAAAATAATTCTGATCCTCTCTCAAGATATGCTTGCAGAATCCTTAACCAAGGCTGCTAGCAATGCCTCTGTAAAACGGCTGACTGAGTTTGTCAATCCTTAACCTCTCTTGATGTAGAGTTGAGCCGGTGTGTTGATTTCTCTGTCTATCTTTCCCTGTCTCTTTTTCCTGCAAACTCTTCATTTGTCATCTATCTTTTTTCCACCGTACTCAAACCCCGAACTTGATTGGGTAGTCTCTACATTCTTGCCGCGTCTCCTACTAAGCCTACTCTCCACAACCTCAATCTCTAACTACAACATATGAGGTGCTATCCAAATCTCCTCAACTTCTTTGACTCATCAAGAACTTGATCACCTCTTGTCCGGATTACTTGTAGGTATTCTAAAAATCTTCAACTCCAAATCAAGGCTTATCTGGAACCCAAACCTTCCTCTCCAGATTGAATCCCTACCAGGTTGGATCTGTTACTGGATGTTCAAGAGTTAAGAGTTATAGCATCAGAGCTTTGTAAATCTGTCCCTTCACAAACTCCTCTATAATTGTTGCTTTATTTATTCTTTCCTTTCTTGTTATCAGCCTCAGTCTGCTTGGTTCTGTTCAAACTTCATTGGCCATTGTGCTGCCTACAGAACCCACCTCCATGTTGGTATTTTTGTCCTCTTTGATGTTCTATCAAGATTATTCTTCTTTTTTCCTCATTACTTTTGCAATCCATTGAAACCAGTCTGTTTCAGGTTTCTCAGTCTACTTGACCTTTTACACCTTTTAATTTAGGGCTAGTCAAGTTGAAATTACTTTAGGGCTTTTTAAGTTAGTTGTATTTTTTTTTGTGTTTTTACTTTAGGGCTTGTTAAGTTAGTTGTCTTTTTTTGGTGTTTTTACTTTAGGGCTTTTCCAGTTACTTGTGTTTTTTTGGGTCTTTTTACTTATTGGATAGTACCAGTTTTTTGATTTTTATTTATTTATTTATTTATTTATTTTTTTAACCAAAAAATGAACATTCTTTGATTTTTTGGTTGATTTCTGTTTTTTTGGAAGGTTTATTTAGTTTAACAATTGTGTTAGTACTCTTTCATTCCTATTCCTTTTTTTTTTGCTCACCGTGGTCCAGTGCCATGTGGAAGTCCACACAGCGGCAGACCAGGTTGGGTAGGAGGCACAACTCCATGAGCTGTGGGGGGCTGTACACGGCCTGAATTGGACTGTGTGGCATGCCACATGGCCCCATTTCAGCCATGTGCACGGCTCAATGAGCAGTGAATTTAACATTACCCAAATATTTATGATGTTGGGATACTGGCAGATAGGACTCAGAAAAATAAAGAAAATGAAGAATAACAGAAATAGGGAAGTTATTGTTTGACTCAGCAGAGCTGGGATAGAAGTGGTTGAGTTGAAAGGATAGTATTGCATTGGAAAACTATAGGTTTGAGATAAACAAACAAGAAAAATTGACCAAAATAGTAATAGAAAATACCTATGACAGCAGTGGGTTGAGATGGAAGGATGAGAAAAGAGTCCTTCAACAAGTTGTCTTCCATCCCAGATAAGTCTCTGAGAATAAGGGCATGTGAGTGACAGGCCTTTAGAAAAGGTAGAATGAAGAGGACTTAGTAAAAAAAAGACCCCCCTTGCTGATAGCCTGGAAGAAAAAAAGTAGAAAAGAAAAAAGGAAGAAAAGCAGAAGGAAAAGGAGAAATAAAGAAGCAAAGAAGTGTTAAAAAAAAGCTAAAGGGAAGAAGTCTGATAAATAAGTAAAGTTTTGCTAGGAGAATACAATAAAGATGCTTGGTGAGTATTTTGACAACCATTTCCTTGGTGGAAACATGCAGAAGATGAAAATTGTTGTGGTGAAGGCATTCATGGATGAAGTGATACTGGGAATGAATGTGTTTTGCTTGGGTTTGGTGTTCATGATTTCTTGTCAGAAAATCAGCCCCTTTTCTGTTGATTTGAATTGGTATTGGGGATTGGGGCCCAAGGGCAAGTTCTGGGAGGAGGTGTCTCAGCCAGAAACCCTGTTTACGGGAAATGCAGTGTAAACAGTGAAAATGCACTGAAAAATTTCAAATTCACTGAAAGAAGCCCAAATTCATTGAACAAAGTGAAAATGCACGTAAAATAGTGAAAATTCACTGAAAAAGGTGCAAATGCAGTCTAAAAAGTGCAAATGTGGAATAAGCAGTGAAAGTGCACTCAAAAAAGTGCAAATGCACTGTAAAATGCGTGAATGCAGTGCAAAAAGTACAAATGCATTGAAAACAGTGAGAATGCAGTTCAAAAAAAGCAAGTGAATTGAAAACACTGAAAATCAAGTGCAAAGGGTCTGTTTGCACTGAAAAAAGTGAAGATGCCCTGAAAATACTGCAGATTCATAAAGGCAACATACATGTAAAAAATTGAAATGAACTGAAAACAGGCAGGTTAAACAGTGCATATGCACCCAAAAAACCAAAAATGTAGAACAAAAAGTGAAGATTCACCAAAGGCACTGCAGCAGAACTTTAAATTTGGCAGATGCACTGAATACAATGAAAATGAACTGAAAACAGTGATTATGCACTGGAAATAGTAAAAATGCACTGAAAAGAGTAAAAATGCACCAGAACCAGTGTGAATGCACTGAAAATAGTAAAAATGTATTGAACATAGTGAAAATCCACTGAAAATAGTGCAAGTGCACTGAAAATAGTGCAAATGCACTGAAAACAGTGAGAATGCACTGAAAATACTGGAATTGCACTGAAAATACTGGAATTGCACTGTTTTCAGTGCAAACGTACTGAAAAAAGTGAACCTGCACTGAAAGAGGTGAAAATGCACTGAAAACAGTGAAAATGCACTGGAAAAACTGAAATTTCACTGAAAACAGTGCAAACGTACGGAGAAAAGTGAACATGCACTGAAAAAGGTGAAAATGCACTGAAAAAAGTGAAAATGCACTGAAAACAGTGAAAATGCACTGAAAACAGTGAAAATGCACCAAAAACAGATTAAATTCACTGAAAACAGTGCAAATGGCCTTCAAAGATTGCAAATGCTCTGAGAAGAGTGAAAAGGCACTCTGAAAAGTGAGAGTGCACTGAGAAAAGTGCAAATGAAGTACAAACAGTGCAAATGCACTGAGAACAGTGCAAATGCACTGAGAACAGTGCAAATGCACTGAGAACAGTGCAAATGCACTGATAACAGTGCAAATGCACTGATAACAGTGCAAATGCACTGATAACAGTGCAAATGCACTGAGAACAGTGCAAATGCACTGAGAACAGTGCAAATGCACTGAGAACAGTGCAAATGCACTGAGAACAGTGCAAATGCACTGAGAACAGTGCAAATGCACTGAGAACAGTGCAAATGCACTGAGAACAGTGCAAATGCACTGAGAACAGTGCAAATGCACTGAGAACAGTGCAAATGCACTGAGAACAGTGCAAATGCACTGAGAACAGTGCAAATGCACTGAGAACAGTGCAAATGCACTGAGAACAGTTCAAATGCACTGAGAACAGTGCAAATGCACTGAGAACAGTGCAAATGCACTGAGAACAGTGCAAATGCACTGAGAACAGTGCAAATGCACTGAGAACAGTGCAAATGCACTGAGAACAGTGCAAATGCACTGAGAACAGTGCAAATGCACTGAGAACAGTGCAAATGCACTGAGAACAGTGCAAATGCACTGAGAACAGTGCAAATGGACTTAAAAGAGTGCAGGTGCACTCAGAAGACCAAAAAGGCACTCAGAACAGGTAGACTTCACTGAAAAAATTGCCAATGAACTGAAAAAAGTGCAGGTGAAGTACAAAAAGTATAAATACAATGAGTAAAAATAAAATGCAGGAGAAACAGTGGAGATGCACTTAAAACAGTACAGATGCACTGAAAAAAGCAAAAATGCACTGAAAAATGTGCAAATTTAATGAAAACAGTGCAAATGCACTGAGAAAAGTTCAAACGCACTGAGAACAGGGAAAATTCACTGAAAAACATGCAAATGCTCTGAAAAACATGCAAATGAAGTGGAAACAGTGAAAATGGACTGAAAAAAGTGAAAATACCAAGGAAACAGGACAAATGCAGGGTAAAAAGTGTGTCACACAACCACCCCATTTACTATAGGGCAATATTAGATGATTTTGAATACAAATGGGACAGTGCTGGTTGCAAGGAAAGTGTTAGCATAGCAAGGCTAACTTCAAATTTAAAATTTTGTGTTTGAATTCTTAACAAAATGCAAGAAGAAAGGGATTTTTTCCAATGAAAGGAAAGTAAGGCATAGCCTGATTTCATATCTTTTATCTCAGCAAAGGATGCATAGAGCTCATGAAATCAACTAACTGAGAAAAAAAATTCAGGTGGACTGCATTTTTGTTATGAGGTCACCAGAGGTGGCTAGATACAACCTAAGGGAAATTTGTATACAGCTAGGCAGAAATGATGCAATGAAAGACAGGAATGGAATGGATAAATTAAATTTATATTACATTTTTTCTGAAGTTTTAGCGTAAGTGAAAAAAATAGGCAATGCAAGTACATATACATAATGTGATAAATGAGGGAGGTGCAAGTGTATATGGGTAATTCAAATGGATGGATATAGTTATGCAGGGTGTGGGACTAGTCCTTAGCTTTATGTTTCAACTGATATGGATTTCTATACAACATGCATGGCAATATGGCTAGCCTGACCAAGAATGGAATAGCTAAGTCCAAAGATGGAAGAAGGGAGGTTGATTGGATGGTTGACTGATCATTGGGTGGAACTGCAAGGATTACAGGGATAGAATGATTTATTGAAGTTGGTAGGTAAGTGGTGTAAAATCCAGATGTAGTAAGCAGATTTAATAAAAATATTGTGTTTGCTTGTGTCATTCTTATAGACTGTGGTAGATTGTACTGATGAGTAGGATAAGTGGAAAAAATGGTGTAGAAAAAAAACCTTGAACTTTGAGTGTGAAAGTTTTGCAGGAAACCTGCAAGCATTCTTTAAATTTCCCATCAATTCTTGAGTCTTTAATTTTCAGTTGATACCCTCACATACTACTTATTTATTCAAAATTATAAGTTTAAAATTTTGCCCTCCCTTTGTGGTTGTGATAACTGTATTTGCCGCAACTATTGATTTATACCCGGTACCACTGCTTGGGGCATTCAAAATAAATGCAATTCTTGTTGACTTTGAAAGTTTTTTTTTTTTCATTTTCCCTCAGTGATTCGCCAGTTGATACTCCAGTAGCACTCACAAGCAAGGGTTGCAGTTGGTTCTTTGAGCCAAGGGTAAATTATCAAATATCACCATTACCAGAGGCTGAGTTTATTGGGCAGAAATCCTTAGGTGAGCAAGGATTTAAGCAATGAAATAATAAAAATAAAATTAGAAATAATACATGATTTTTTTTCTAGTGCTACCAAGGTTCCAGAGGTACACTGCAAATACACCACCAACTGAGAAAAAGATGAACCAGTTTTGCAGCAAGGTGTGATTCAAGGTTATTTTGGTTGAAGTAATGGAGGAAGGAAAAGGAACAAGACAGGAGGAGATGGGAAGGGAGGATTGAATGGAAGGAGGAAAGGAAGGGATTGAATTGGAGGTTCAAAGAGGAAATACCAAGGCCAAGGTTTGGATTACAATCAAAACTTATAGGAGGCGGTTAACAGGAGAAAAAGAAAAGGGATCTTCTTTGCAGGTTCAATGGAAGAGGCCATACAAAAACTTTTTGGAGGAGAATGGATGGGATTTACAAACATAGAGGGCCTGAACTGCAAATTCCAAGGAAATATTTGGGAGGAATTTTGTGCGCAAGTGCATATTATGAAAAGGATGTCTAGATTTCAAAATGAAGAAGATAGGGAGAAATTTATTTCAATTTTACAGGATTCAAATGAGGGTGGGGAAAAAGAGGAGGATAAAATGAAAGATAATTTGTAATTATAAGATATATTTTAATATTGTTTTTTTTTTTTTGAAAAAACACACTATATTTCTTGAAATTTTTGGAAAATAAAAAAAACAGAAGAAGGAAGGAATTAAAGTATAAATAAAAATTTCATTGGTGAATAGTAAATAGGAGGAGTTAAGAGTAGATTGGTTTGAATAAAAAAAAAGAAAGATGAGATTGGATTGGGGAAATGAGAATGGATTGGATTTGATGGAAATAAAACTAAATTGGAATTGGATTGGATGAGATTAAGATTGGCAAGGTTTGCAAGGGTAGTTGGGATGAAAGTCTGAAACCAAAACTGGAGAGTGGCAAAGGGAATGGGCTGGTTCCCAAGAGGTGCAATCTTTTTGAGACTGAAAGCCGGCCCATTTGACAAGGTATTGAAGCTTTTCTTTGCATAAACTGGAATCTAGAATACAGCTTTCTTCCCACTCTAAGTGATCTTGAAACTTTACAGGATCTGGAGGGGGAATAGCCTTGCCTGGGTATAGGACTTGAGCTTGCTCTAGGACAGAAACATTAAAGACCAGATGGATAACTTTCCATTTTTCAGTTAATGAGAGTTTAAAGGTGTTAGGGAATACAACTGATTTGAATTGAAAAGTCTCAAGTTTCTTCTCAGAGAGTTTCCTGGTTAGAAAAGTGCTGCAAATGTTGCAAGAATCAAGCCAAACCTGCTCTCCTACTGCAAAGGTTTGTGCCAAAATGCAAAGCAAATCTGCTTGTTCCTTGTAGCACTTGTTTTCTGATTCAAGGTTGGTTTGAAGTTGAAATTTAGGAGAGTGAATGATTGTGAGATAGTTGGTAGATGGGTGTCAAGTTACTATTTTAATAGTCTTGAAAGTTGGGTTCCTTCCATAAAGAGTTTGAAAGGGTGACTATTTGGTGGAAGAATGAGTGGAGTGGTTGTATGCAAAGTTGGCTAGTGGAATCCATCTTGTCCAGTTGTCCTTCTGATAAAATAACTAAATTCAAAGATACTTTTCAAGGATCTTAACAAAACTTTTGTTCTTCCAATCTGTTTTCTGGTGGCAGGAATTTGATAAATTTCAAGTAATCTTCAAATGCTGGAACAGCAAGGTTCAAAAGCTACATACAAACAGGGATCCAAAATCACCAACTATAATATCAGGGATGCCATTCTTCAAGAAGAAATGTTCTATGAAGAGATTAACTAGGTCTTCTGAAGAATCTTAGACAGTAATGCAAATAAATAAATCCATCTTTCAAAAGGGATCTAATAAAACTAAAATAGCATCATAACCACTAGAAATAGGTAATTGTGAAATGAAATCCATAGACAGTGAGTGCAAAAGAATAGGTGGGATAAGAAGTAGCTTTTTGACTATCTAGTTGCATCTTTATTTCTTTCTTATGTTCTTTCTCAGTGTCTTTCTTCTATTTCTTCTATTTCTTTTATATTTCTTGATTTCTTCTCATTATGCTATTCTCATGTGTTCATGAAAAGACTGGTTTGTCGCGCGCCAAGCTATATTCATTATTCAATATTCATTCTCATACCTCTCGCGCGTTGAACACTACTTAATCCAACATCTCCAGCAACCCAGAGAGGAGGAACTTGTCGATTTCTTCTTTTTACTCGTTTAAGTGTTTCTTACTCCTTCAAACATCAAACACCAAACACTTCAAGAAGAACAACCATTGACGAGGAACATTTTCAGTAATTTGGTGCAATCATTTCTCTGGAAAGTACCGCCAATCATCTTCATTAAATCACTTTTATTCATGTGATCAGCTCAGTCTACACAAGGGGTGTTTCAGCTTTAACTGAACTTGCCGCTGCTTAAGTCTCAGTTCTCATTTATAATTTTGGCATTTTTCCTGTTTCTGGGTATGATTCTCTTAATTTCTTTCTTTCTCTAGTTGAATAAACTTGAACTGTCTTCTAACTGTATTTGTGTGTTAGTCATTGGTCTTACATATATTCAGTAATTCAAGTTATTTCAACACGATTAACAGTCAAAGAAGGCGCCAATCAACTTCAACCTTTTTGCCTACTGAATCAATTGACCAGCCATGTCAGAATCCATGACTGCTACTATTCTCAAAACGGCAATCAAAGCTATTCCCCTTCTGACAATGGAAAACTTTTCCATCTGGCGTAATCGCATGGTGAATATGCTCAATCTTCAAGAAGACCTGTTTGACAAAATCACCCAGAAGAAACTGGACAGCAACAGCAATCCTGTAAAGCTCAGTCATGTGGAAAATGTACAAATAAGAACAATCATGACCTCCAAGTTGGATACCTCAGTTCAAGCAAATGTTATCAATCCTGAAAATGAAAAAGACGCGCATTGTATCTGGGCTAGTATTAACAAATACTTTGCTTCCAATCACGCTTCAAATCGCGCAAGAATCTTCAAGGAATTTCTCAGAACTACATTCTCCATCTCTAACATTCTTGGCTTTATGACCAATACCAAAACAGCCATCTTGCGTCTTCACAAAGTTGGAATCGATCTACCCATCAATATCATCGCGTACCTTATACTCGAGAAACTTCCACCCTCCATGGACACAGTTGTTCAACAAATTACACATTTGGACAAGAAGGTGACTCCCAATCATGTGCTGGATCATCTTAGAATGTTTCACAATAACAAGTGTCTTGGAAACGGATCAACAGTCGACAGCAAAAAAGAAGATTCCACAAAGGTATCTTTTTTTAACAAGGAGCTAAAAACCTGTGAAAGCAACTGGCATAATCCAAAAGCTGCCCATCATGAAGGTCGCTGCTGGAAGCTCTACCCTCAACTCAAGCCAGCCTTTCCAAGAAAAAAGAGAGTCAATGGAAATGACTCAAATCCCTCAACCACAAGTGTTAGATCCTTTTGATCCTTTCACTCCAGTCTTCATCCTTCTTCATCTCTCTCCTTTATTCTTGACTCAGGGTCATCAACACACATGGTCTCTGATGCATCATTCTTTGATCAATTAGACCAATTGTTAGGAGGAGTTATCACTACTAGCTCAGGCGTGGACAATCTTTGGTACTGTGGGAAGGGAATCATGACCTTCAGAGATGACAAAAGTCACGTGGTAACCCTAAACAACGTTCTGTACACACCAAACTCCACGGCTAATTTGATATCTCTTCGCTCATTGCTGTTGGATGGGTTTGATGTTTCCTTTTCTGTTGATGAAATGATCCTAAAAAAGGGAAAGTGGTCGGTGACTGGGTATTATGACTGCAATATAACCGTTTTTCATTTTAAATCCTTGCGCAAAATCTCTCATCTAAGTCATGATGAAGTCCTTTATAAGTCTCTGGGACACGTTAGCTATCATTGCATAAGGCAAAAATTGGGAATCAAAGTCTCAAAACCAAGGGAACGTACTGCCTGTGCAATCAGCAAGATTACTCATGCTTCATTCACCTCAAAGCATCAACAAGCAGAAAGGCCGTTTCAAGAGCTGCATTGCGACCTGATTGGACCCATTAAGCCGAGAAGTATTTACCATGACACTTACATACTGACCATTGTGGACAGTTGTACAAGATTTTTAGCTGCGATTCCGATCAAAGACAAGAGTCAAGCTTCCTCGACCATTCAATACCTCATTAATCTGGAATCAAAAAGGTTTGGTTACACACCTATGATTCTCCATTCGGACAGAGGCACTGAATTCCAAAATGAGTCAATGAAAACTTTTTGCTTGGAACATAACATCAAACAATCCTTCTCTGATCCCTATACGCCGAAACAGAATGGCCTAGCAGAAAGATATAATCAATCTATACTTGAATCACTTTGCTTGGTTCTATTTGACTCTAAGCTTCCAACCAAATACTGGAGCATAATTATCAAGGCATATATTCTCACTCTTAACCAAGTCCCTGCTCATAAATCCAAAATGTCACCCTATGAGCAATTCAAAGGTCGAAGAATTGAATTGAGCTACTTTCACCCCATTGGTAATCCTCTTACCTTTGTTTCTGGGGAAAAACCTTCGTTCACAAAACTTGAACCACGTGGAGAATTTGGACGACTGATTGACTACAATGAAGAACTGCTGTCGTATAAGGTTCTCACGGAGGATAATTGAGTTATCAACACTAAAAGCGTCAAACCTCTTTACTTTGACGCCTCCCTCAATCGGTACTCTTCGGACAATGTGTTAGAAATAGAGGATGATTGTGCTGTTACAGGGGATGAGACGACTTTGACCGTGCCTCAGGCTGATGAATTAAACAACGAATGGATGGTATCCTCAACCACCTCTTCCACGCCACTAGAAACTGGTGAATCTCTCTTCAGTCCAACATTGGAAGAATCCTTATCCTCCGCAACGACTCCAGCCTCCAATCCAATGGAAAACTTGAGCTCAGCTGGTCGTTATATTCTCAGAGAGCAAACGGAAAGAATCAAACCCCTGCAATACTCCCACTCAGCTAGGTTGAAGAAGGACCCGGGTTATTGGAAAGATTCGCGCGGTACAGAGATGGAAGACATAGAAAATCAGAATGTCTGGGAAGATTACGAGGGCACGCCGGATCACTTTCTCCGAACAATGTGGGTCGAAAAGTTAAAACCGGCAACACTCTTGACGCCGGAAAGAAAAAAATCTTGCCTCTGCATCATGGGGAACTTGCAAACACCGGGTATAGATTTTACTAAAACGTTTGCCCCAACTGGGAAGTTTACCACCCTTCTTCTGCTGCTAATACGTGGACTTAGCTGTAATTTGAGGATTCGTCAATTTGACGTGAAAGCAGCGTTTTTGTTTGCTCCTCTAGACAAGGACATTTACATTGTGAAGCCGGATGAGTGCAATCAAAAATCACGTTTCTTGAAATTAAATAAATCTTTAAACGGGCTCAGACAAGCTCCCGCGAACTGGTTCAAGACTCTGACATCTTGGCTGGAATCTATTGGGTACAGAGAATCCAACTCTGATCCTTGTCTATACATACACATGCTCAAAAATTTGTCCTTGTTCTTTCACGTAGACGACCTCATAGTTGTCGGGGAGGTAAAATGGTTTGAAGATTCCTTTGTGGAACGCTTCCCTAGGTCTACAGCGCATGATCCGGACACGGTGCTAGGGATGAATGTCACAATGGATAATGGAAGATTGGCTCTCAATCAGAAGACTCTCATACTTGATACCCTTGAGGAACTTGATCTGGTTTCTTGTTGACCGGTGTGTACCCCTCTCACTCCCAGATTGCATCTAGTACAAGCAATGGACAGCGATTTCAAGGAGTTTGAGAGACTGAATATCAACTACAGAAGATTCACTGGAATAATAAATAATCTTGCCTGTAGGACTCGACCCGACTTATCTGCTGTGGCCTCTCTACTCTCCCGATTCAACCAACAACCCGGTCTTACACACTGGAAAGAGTTAATTCATGTATGGAAGTATCTCGCAGGAACTGCAGGCCTTTCTCTGGTGCTTAACCCCTCTGGCTCTAGTGATAGTTTGATTGCTTACTCTGACGCAACCTGGGCTGACAATCCAGAAACTCGACTGTCTCAATCTGGATTTCTCGTGGAGTTTTTGTCTTGCCCAGTTGCATGGAAGAGTCTTAAACAAACCAACATTAATCTTTCAACAACGGAAGCCAAGCTCAATGCTCTGACCGACAGCGCTCAGGAAAGTCTATGGATAAAATCAATCATTGAGGAAATCTGGCGAAAAGAACTAGCGCCTACGACTTTCTTCATAGACAACAAGGGTCTATTGGACAAAATTAAACAATTTGGAGCCAACTCAAAAACAAAACACATCGACATGAAGATGAAATGGCTTCGGGAACAGTATGGCAAGAGAATATTATCTGTTCAATTGATCTCGTCCGAAAACATGGTAGCGGATGCCCTGTCAAAGTCCTCTAACAGGTTAATGCTTGATCTGCTTCTGAGTCATTGTTTTCAGTGATTGGAACCAAATTATGGGGTGATGTTGACTATCTAGTTGCATCTTTATTTCTTTCTTATGTTCTTTCTCAGTTTCTTTCTTCTATTTCTTCTATTTCTTTTATATTTCTTGATTTCTTCTCATTATGCTATTCTCATGTGTTCATGACAAGACTGGTTCGTCGCGCGCCAAGCTATATTCATTATTCAATATTCATTCTCATACCTCTTGCGCGTCAAACACTACTTAATCCAACATCTCCAGCAATCCAGAGAGGAGGAACTTGTTGATTTCTTCTTTTTACTCGTTTAAGTGTTTCTTACTCCTTCAAACATTGAACACCGAACACTTCAAGAAGAACGACCATCGACAAGGAACATTTTCAGTAATTTGGTGCAATCATTTATCTGGAAAGTACCGCCGATCATCTTCATTAAATCACTTTTATTCATGTGATCAGCTGAGTCTACACAAGAGGTGTTTCAGCTTTAACTCAACTTGCCGCTGCTTAAGTCTCAGTTCTCATTTATAATTTTGGCATTTTTCCTGTTGCTGGGTATGATTCTCTTAATTTCTTTCTTTCTCTAGTTGAATAAACTTGAACTGTCTTCTAACTTTATTTGTGTGTTAGTCATTGGTCATACATACATTCAGTAATTCAAGTTATTTCAACATAGCTGAAGTAGCTCATACTTCTAGTGATTCAAGGACTTGTTGCAATTGCAATCATAGCATGGGCTAAACATAGTATTTTACTTCCTTGGTAATGCCAGGCAAATAGAAGTCATGGGCAACCAAGTGGTAGGTTCTTTCCTGACTATAATGAACAGTGAGCCAACACTCAAAGGTATCCAACTTAATTTAAATATTTCTGGGTGCTATTATACAATTCTTATATAATAAATAACCATTTTTGTAAATACCTGAACTGCTTGTTGTTGAAGTTGCATTCTTGAAAAATTTTTTACAATTGAGATTGTTGTCAGCCTACTAGATGCCAAGGACCTCACTCCTTCTAGCTACTAGAGGTGATAGAAAGTTTGGATCAAAAATAAGATAAAATGCCAGGTATTTGATTTGGCTAAAAGGGTTAAATTTATTTATATATTTATAAAATAAATTTAAATGGAGGGGCCAAGACCTTAATGGGGTTGTTGAGCCCTCCGGAACACAGGTATATGTCTTTTAAGGACAATATAGGAGCGATTGTGGTGCCTGTGGGGTTGACAAGGATTCCTTTCAAGAAGGGTGTGTGTAATTTCCTTGGGGCATAGGTTATGCAAAACCTACAAAAAAGGGTATAAGTCAGCAGGATCACTTACTAGGTCTATATCCGGACTTATTCTTGATGAATGGGCCAATATTCAAGGATTCAGGGTGCTGGAAGTTGGTACTGGGGCAGGCTGAATGGTTGGTTGTTCAATTTGGCCAAAAAACAGGGATTCAAGAATTATGGTCTACAATTTTATCAGAAAGTGGTCCAGGATCACACACTTATTTCTTATAATGGTTTTATGGCTTGAGGAAGAAAATATCCGAAGCAATAATGACTATATGACAGGATGAATGTGGTAGAAATAGCTGGGGCAAGGTCCTTTATTTATATCTTTTGGGTCCCCTCATGGTACAGTCCTTTTACCAGCCAAAGGAGGGTGACCCAGGCTAGTTCTGAGGCCAAGGAGCCATCAGTGTGTTCGTGTGGACCTGCTCTAGTCACTAAATAGGTACAGGAAGCCCTATGTCATCATGCTTGGGGCTTGATACACGTTTCCAAGCCTCAAGTGATATCATTGTACCAGCCATGTATCCTGATTTGAGGCTAATAATTTAAGTACAGGCCCTTGTTTACTGAGGCTAGGGACTTGGAAGTATGTCCTAGACCTCTGAAACCTGTTTGAAACTTTGATTTTGAGGCCTTATTGGTCATTATTGGTTGTGTATGGGCTAATTTGTACTGTAACAGCCACAAATACATACAGGGGCCTTTCTTCCTTAATTGGGTGATACAGGGTGTATCTGAGGTTTGGGGACTTTTTGGAGTGTTCTGGCCCAAAGCAGGGAATCTACTGTAGCTATTGTGACTGTCTTGGGGTGCTACAGTATCTTCTTAGCACTGCAATAGGGCTGTAGCATTCCTTTTTGGGAAAATTACAGGAGCCCTGTATCTTCTAATGTGTACATATTACATTTAGGTTGATACAGGGTTTATCTGAGGTTTGGGGGCTTTGGGAGTGCTCTAGCCCAAAGCAGGACATCTGCTGTAGCTATAGTGGTTGTCCTGGGGTGCTACAGTATCCTCTTAGTACTGTAATAGGGCTGTAACATCCCTTTTTGGGAAAATTACAGGAGCCCTGTATCTGCTAATGGGTACATATCACAATGGGTAAATATTAAATTAGGGTGCAGGGCCCTAAATTCCGAATTTGTGGTGGTTAAGCTTACATAATTATGGTTTTCTGACCAAACTTTTGGTCAGAAACCAGTACTTGCGGATATTACAAGCAAGGGTACATGAGTGAGCATAGTTCTACCTGAAGGAGTCAGAAATGGGTGGTGGTGCCGGTGGGTGACCCTACCTAAATTGGCACCACAAATCCATTTTTTAAATAATATTTTTGGATTTCTTACAAATTAAGTCTTTATTCCTTATTTTATTTTATTTCATTATTTCCATATTTATTTATTAATTCATTTATATTTTAATTGTTTTAGGCTTTAGGTAGGTTCTGAATAGTAGCCAGCTGAAAGTTGTTGAGTTGGGCCTGTTAAAGTTTAGAGGCAGGGTATTGAAGTTTGTTAATAATCAAAATGTGTTATAGGGAAGACTGATTTGAGAAGATTGTCCTAAAATTTTCAGGTTTGTTATTCAAAAAGGTACTAACCCCCCAGAGGTAAAAATATTCCCAATGTTATAAAGAATTGGGACTACCCCTTGTTTCTTGGGGAAGTAAGTGATTGTAAAGTTGAAATTGGAGAGGTATTCGGCCCATCGTGCCTTTCTGTGTGTACGGGATCTTTTGCTAATGAGGTGCTTTAGAAAATTGTGATCAGTTAATAACTTGAAAGTTTACATAAGAATTAAAATGTATGAAAACTATTGATTTGAGAAATAAAAAATTTAAAGAATTTCCTTGACATTAATCTCATAGTGCAGCTCAGCTACAAGCATTTTGCAAGAATAAAAGGCTAAAGGGTGAAAAAGATTGGAAGAAGAAGAAAAATGTTAGATAACTGCTGAAATATAATATTTGCTTTTGTCTTTTTCTACAGTATTGCAAGTTAGCTCATCAAAGTGAGCAAGTATTGTAGCAGTGGTAAAAGCTTTTTTCACAGTTTCAAACTTCAAAGCATCATTTCCAGTAAAAAAAAATGAGTTTATTTTTGATGTAGATTATTAAAATTGATGATCCTTCTGAAATAATTCTCAATGAAACTTTTATATAAATTACTAAATCCTACAAAAACTTGTAAATATTTGACTGAAGTAGGTGTGCGCCAGCCCAATATGGGTTGTATTTTGGCTGGGTCCATGGATACTCCTTTTTTCATAAATACAACCCCTAGAAATTGCAGTGAATGAGTGTGAAATTTGCATTTGGAGGGTTTCAAAAACAGTTTATTATTTCAAAGTTGCTGTAGCACCTCTTGCACATGTGCAATGTAATTTTCAAGAGGCCTTGAGTAGACTACTATTTTGTCAAGATCCACAATGAGTTATCTCTCTACAAGATCAAAAAAAATATAAATAAAAAAATGTTGAAAAGTAGAAGGAGAATTGCAGAGGCCAAAAGGCATAACGGTATAATCATAACTGCCAAGAAAGGTTCTCATTTCAGTCAGACACCCATTTCCTTTTGCAATGCAAATCAATTTATAGGCACCTTGATTTTCTAACTTCAAGAAATAAGTAGTTACATGGAAGAGAGTAAGGAGGTGCAACATAGGTGTTACTGGATAGGAATTCTTCCTAGTTACCTGATTCATCTTCCTGTAGTAAACAAAAAGGCAAAGGCCACCATCCTCTTTGGGGAAAAAATCACTGGAAATTCTGGGTTTGAATGGCTTGTCAAAGAAATCCTTTTTATAAATTTTCTGCAGTGTATTCTTGAAGCATGGTTGATTCCTTCTTTGAGAGAGCAAACTGGTCTGGGTGCCAAAAGGGGGCCAGTAACTTTGATCTTATGATCATTGGAACAGGAAGGAGGTAGCTTATTTTCCTTAAAAGCTGAAAGGACTTCAGCAAAGTCATGATAAACTAAAGTTAAGGACTCTCAAATCATTTCTAAATTTTCAACCTTTTCATCATCTTTGAGCACAGAGTTTGAAGTATTAGCATTGTGCAAGAGGATTAAGGATCTAAAAAAACACTTTTTAGCAGGTACCTTCTTCTATTCAAAGACAAAAGGAAGAGGGAAGTAGGATAACTCAGTAATAAATTCTGAATATGAGGGGGGAACTTGGGAATGGAAGTCTGGATATTGAAAATATCCTGGCGGAAAAGTGTCATCCAACTCAATGACAGTGTCATGTAGGCTTTATAGTTCCTGGTTGATGGTATATTATCTTGTGGTTTCAAGGCTTTAAGTTAAATTAATGCTTCTTTCAAATTAAAATACAGATTTCAATAGACTAGAAATTCATGGCATAGAATGGTATCATCCATTTTGGCAATTTATCCAAGAAAAATCAATCTCATTCAAAGGAGGGGAAACTGGAAAATGTGAAAGTTCATTTTGTCTTATTGGTAACCCAAAAAGACGGTTCAGATGCAATACTTAATAAATAGATGGGAAATTTTTCTTTCTTGTAACACATAAGATTTTTCAGAGTGGCAAAAGTCTGATTTATAAAAACAATTTTAGGGCTGGAATCAAGGAGTTTTTGATAAGTCATTTTTTTGGAATGGAAAAGAATATATCTTGAACTTTGAGTGTTAGCAGTCTCAAAAGTGGAAAGATTAACTTTCAAATGTTTAGATAATGTGCAATTTTCCTTGCAAGTATCAGAAAAACTACAAGTTTTTTTTTGGAAAATAAGTGGCTTTGCACAATTATTCACATCATTCTTTCCTCTGCAATAAATACAAAACCCTTACTTCTACCTGCTCTGTTATTCCTTATTCTGGAGCAACCCAGTTTCTTTTTCCAAGAAGCTTGGAGTTTTGGAAACTGGTTTTCCATTATGGTTGGAGTTTGAATTTGGGCTTGATTTGGAATCCTTTGGGTTCTTCAAGTTTTGCTTAAAAGATTATTCAGTCTTTGGGGCAAAGGCTGATGATCCATGATTCTTTTTTTGAAAGTGGTTGTTTTTTTGGTAGAAATTATCAAGCTTAATAACCCAATATATCAACTTCTGAAGGGATTTTTCTGTGTGTCTCCTAACTGTAAGCTGTTTGATTAGGCATGCAGGCAAATCATTTTGTAAGTGAAATAAAATTGCAGCCTTGTTCCATTGGATAGAAGACTTCAAAGTTTGAAATTGAGAAATATAAATAGAAGCCCCAATATTATCCTTGATTACTAGGCCTTTGAGTTTTTATTTGGAATTTTTCACTTTGTTGGCGTTGCCAAACAGAGTGAAGAGTGGTTTCTCAAACCTATTCCAATTGTTTTGAAAACAATGGGGATATTTTTGGATAATATTTTGAAATATTGTTAGCTTGCTACTTGTACAGAGCAACCTTTAAAAGTAGAAAAATTAATTAAAAACAAAAAAAATATATAAAATACCAGAAGGAGCAAGAGGTCCCAAAGAAACATTTCAAATTGGGATTTTTCACACAAAATAAGTGAGAGTCACTCACTGAACACATCATGGAATTCCATCTCCTTATATTTTTAAATAAATAAATAAAAAAATAGCCCAAAACCAAGGCACCACTACAATTTTTTTTGGGCATTTTGATATTTCATTTTCTTTTTCATGTGTAAATTTCACATCCCAAATTCACTCAGAATGGTAGTGTTGTGTGTAGTTTAGGAGTGACAGCTGTTTTTGTGTTCCATCACAATTCTCCCACATAGCCCCACATCCCTCAATTGCAAGTTGCACAACTGACACTCAAAAATGCAGAAAAATGCCAGAAAACCTGCATTCAATATGTGTCTTGCCACAGATACCAGACTCCCCCCCTGCAGATGTCAAGCACATGCACTTTAAAACTGCCAGGAAACCTTCTGTCAACCAGGTACCACAGAAAACTGCTATAACCTCTATGCGTATGTAATGCATACTTAATAAATTAACAGATGGATCAAGTAAATTTACAAATTTCTAGAAACTGAATGAAATTATAGAAAAGTCAAAAATAAAAATAACAAATCAAATAAAATAAAAATAAAAGTTGTCCCAAAAATGACATTAACCAATGTTTTATGACCACAAAAATCCCCAAGGAGTTTGCATAAAAATTATTAAAAATTACCAAATGTTCAGCAGTTATCAGAGAAGCTATTGATGTCCTCCTCTGACCACCTGAATCAAGTAAATATAATAAAAAATTAGGAAATATGCCAGAACTATAGAAATAACAAATTAAGATTAAAACAAGCTCTGAAAATAATTTCACACGTAAAGAAACAGACAGCTACATCTGAGTGAAAGAAATAAGAATTACTTTCAAACTAGCCCTGGCCAGCCTTCTATCCTTATCCCACAAGCACAACCCTATCTATATGCTTTGGGAAGGCCCCTCCATCCCAAAAAGGTATAAATACAGTACCTTGTTGGTTGATTTAACCCCAGTAATCTTTTATATCAATCCAGACCCTTTGCCCTCCATGATCAGGTGCTTATGAAGAGATAAGCCAGTAATTTATGGCCTCATTCTGATAGTAAAATTATCAATTGTGAAAAAATTTTTCATTCCATTGAAGAAAATCAGGGAAACACCCCAATCATTGATCTGAGACCCTTTTAAACTTCAATTCCACAGTACCCTTGTGAGAAAATTACTTCAAAGTAAGTTGGTTTCTCCCTGAATAGGAATTTTTGCTGTTAATTCCAGAAATACCATCATTCCCTTGTTTTTTACCCCTTCCTGAAGTAATTCTGAAGGAACCCATTGTAACAGGGCTTTATATGGTCCAAAGTGATCCCCTGAAGAGAGGTTATTTAACTGTAAATATCCCGAGTTTTTTATAAGCTGTGGCCCCTCTTGAAACATATTGGAAAATTTTCAAAAAAACCAATTCAAAAATTGCACTTGCTTCCATTATTATTAACACATTGGAGCATTTATCATTCCTATTTTTGGAAATATTATTATTCCAATAATACATCACTTTCTGTAGCTAAAGGAAAGAAATTTTCCTGGAATCATTAATCTGACACATATGGCTCAAAACACTGTGAGGCTCAACCTCCTAGAAAGGAAGATTTGTATATGAACTTGTGTCTGTTGGAGGGGAAGTTCATGGGATCATTTGAAAAGATGATTTTACAAGACTGCAGATAGGATCTAAGCTTAGGGGCATGCTTGCCCATAAAGTTTTCAGATTTCTTCATTCCCAGAGTGAAAAAGACAGGACTAATTGTGCTAGGTTGCCAGGCATTGTGGTTAAGGGCATGGATCAGAGAAGAAACAAGGGTCAAAGCCTCCAACTTGAAAGAATTACTGCAAAACATTGGTTTACTAAAATCCAGGTTTTAATTGGAAGAGTCTTTGGAATCCTCAATTTATTTGAGAGGATTATACAAGGCTTTGGAGGGGTTCTGATGAGCAAGTGGATGATCAAGATATTCAACCAAAAGAGATTTAGAAGAAGGAACAGGACCTAATGGTTTTTGGGCCCATGGAGAACTGGAACTCCCTACCCCATTGATATTATCATTACAAGGGGTAAGGGAAGAATTCCCTGTCAATAAAGTACGCAAAATCAAGAAATAAATATATTATGTGTTGCAACTACAATAGAATGTGTTGATTCAGTTCATTTAATTTAAAAAAACACCCCACATACTATAGCGCAATCTTAGATGATTGTGAGAAAAAATGGGAGAGTACAATTATAGCAAGCCTAACTGCAAAGTGCAAACATTGGGTTTGAATTCTCAACAAACTGCAAGGAGAAATGGATTTTTCCCAATGGAAGAAAAATAACGCAAAGCCCAATGTGATGAATTTGATCTCAACAAAGGATGTGTAGAGAATATGAAATTAACTAACTGAGGAAAAAGTCTTCAACAAGACTGCATGGTCCTCATAACCTAACCAGAGGTGTCTAGACACAAACTGATGGAACTTTTTCTACAGAAATGGAGCAATGACACAATTAATGACAGGAACAGAATGGGTAGATGAAATATATAGTAAATTTTTGTCCAGGAAATAGCCTCAGTGCAAATAATAGAACATGCAAGTACATAGATTTAATGGGATGAATGAGTGAAATGCAAGTGTCTAAAGGTAATGCAAATAGATGGATATATTTAAGCTTGCTACTATTTACAGAGAAAGCTGTCAAAATACCAAAATACCAAAAAAAAAAAAAAAAAAAAAAAAAAAAAAAAAAAACACACAAAAACAAAAAACACAAAAAAACACTAAAAAAACAAAAAAACAAAAAAACAAAAAAACAAATCAAAAAATTTCTTAAGTGTAGGAGAGCCCAAAATATCACCAAATATTTGGAATTCCCACACTTCAAAACATGAATTACTGCAAAACTATGCAGAAATTCTGGCACAACCACACACAAATCCCTGCACTACTGTGCACAAATTCCCACACAACTGCATGCAAATTCCTGCACTTCTGCACTTCGGCAAAAATTTCCTGCAGGCTTAATTGGTTGAGGAACCTGCAGGAAAATACCTCAACTAACATGCTGCATGAATAATTGACAAAATAATTCAAAATATCTTCAGGAAAATTGCCCAATTGGATCATGCACACAGAATATCTGTCAGCTTGCTACTATTTACAGAGCAATCTGTCAAAATAAAAAAAATTAAAAAATAAACAATATTTCAATAAAAACAAAGAAGGGGTAGGAGATCCATTAAAATTATTACAGAAATGGATTTCTCACCCAAAATTAGATAGGGTCACTCACTGAACCCACCCTTAAAATCTCACTCCTTCCTTGGATCACCCATGCATATGTAACAACATGGCATATGCATGGTAGATGATCTAAAAACATTATGTATCAGATAAATTTATTATAAATCAAATTGAAAATAATTTTGATTTTTAAAAAAAATATTGAGGATCACCACAACATTAACAGATCTAGAGCTTCAAAGATCACAAAACATATCTAGAAGTAGTCATAAAAAATATTAAAAATCATCAACTTGATCAGCAGCTGAGGGGAATAAATAAGAAATCACTAGTAATCAATTTAGTCAAATAATAATGGTACAAAGAAAAGATACATGCAGAATCACTAATATGAAGAATTTACATGATAATAGATCTGCAGCTATAATAGTGTAAAAATCCTACAAATCTAAGATCTTCTGATTGAAAGGACCAAGGGGAGATGCTAGGATTTCCCTGGCTGGCTTAATAGCTTTAGAATGTGAGAACTACCCTCTCAAAATGCCTTGAGGAGGCTTCCTTTCACCCCAAAAAGGTATTTATGCAGACCCTTCTTGGCGCTTTCAACCCCAGACTTCATTAGTTATTATCCAGGCCCTCTTACATCTGTTCTCAGGTAATTTTAGAAGATAAGCAAGTGATATATGGACTTAGTTGTATTTATGATCAAAAATTCCAAACCATTATTATTCTCATTGAAGTAAATCATCAAGTACCCCACCTCTGATCTGAAACACTTCAACTGTGAATCACTGCAGGTACCCTTTGTGAAATTAATAAAAGAAGTGAGTTATTGCCTTCATTCAATTCCTTCCTTAGCCTGTGTGCTTTTTTGGCTGGCCAATTTTACCATTAAGTGAATAATACTCCCTTCTTTAGTTATTCAAAAGGTCCCCAAGTTTCCAGGTTCTTTACATGGTCCAAAGTTGATCCCCTGAAGAAAGTTTGCTAGTGTGAAAATTATGGCCAGCAATTATTTTATTGGCAGGAGGAGCAGGAATTAAGGCAAAATAAATACTGGAAAAACTATGTCTATAATAACTAATGGGATCTCAAAATGGGGAAATATTTCCAATTATTGATTGGATGAATTTGAATGGATGATGGAAAACTGCAGGAAGAAGGGTTCCTTAAGTACAAAAGATCAGCCTCTTGTGAGCCCATGATACAACAAGAGAAAGGGAAAAATTTAAGCCCCAAAAGAGCTCTACATGCTCTACAAGTCTTGTTACTTGGTTTGGGCTGTATCAGCCCACATGGCAAAACACCCTGAAACCTTTTGACTGTACTGTTCCAGTTGATTTTGGAGTTCCCACCCTTAAATGGCTGAACCAGCCACTTTTTTTTCAATTTCCTGGCTTGTTGCCTACAAAACAAGTTCTGTTACCTTCATAGCCTCACTCACAGGCTGGTTGCCTCACACAACCAGCACCTGGAACCACAAATGGGCCAGGTGGGACCCAGCACTCACCTGGGTCTGGTATATACCTTTCAAGGGGGGGGGGGTGTAACCAACAGACATGCCCCCCCCTCTTTCCTGACTAGGTGACCAGCAGTGGTGGTCCAATCCCCCGCTGGTCACCTTGGAAACGGTTTTCCCCAGGCAAACCATCAAAAAATGGTGGGATGGAGGGGGATCAGGTCCGCCCAGCCCTTGGCGCCTCCCTGTTGATAACAGGGAGGGGGGGGGGGAAAGCGCCCTGCTTCTTTGTTGCTCCCCACCTTGCACAGGTGGGAGTGTGATTAAATACCCCCAACTGCCAGTTGCCTTGCTGCAAATGGCCTGGTTCCAACCAGCCAGCCATCTCCCCCTCCCTTCAAAATGACAAGCAAGTGGAGGGGAGGAAGCCGGGACCATTGGCCCTAACCGCCTGCTGCAACTCAACTTTTCAGCTGCAAACAGGGTGGGGAGACTCCATTTCGGTCCCTATGCCCACTACAATGGCCCTGCGTGGGGTGTTGGGCCCCTAAACAGGCCAGGTACATAAAAAAGTGGCCCTGAGGGGGCTGCAGCACAGGCAATGGCCCCAATAGGCCGTCCCAGACCAATAACCTAACTATACACACCTTGGCAAGCCAGACCATCTGGAAAAGTGTCCAGAATGAACCTTGGGATCCGTAAATCCCATAAAAGCCCATTTTTCCAGAGTGGCCAATCCATCCAAACAGGTCCATGAGGCCCTTTGTTTCAAATGACTTTCTTCACATGTTTTGAGGCCATTTTCCTCAAATCAGTGACATCCACACAAGCCTGCATGGTCCATGTGATTGTCCAACAGGCCTTAGAGGCCCATATGTGCATCCCATTTTGATTAAACTCATACATGGCGCACACATCAGTGCCTACATATTTTAAAAGCTTGAGGGATCCCCAGTATTTTATGAAATATAAAACTGTGGCCTCTCTTAAAATATATATTGAAAACCTTTAAAAAAACCAATATAAAACTTGCACCTGCTCCTGTCATATTTATTCTTTTGAAGATTTTCCTTGTTTATTTTTGGGAATATTATTATTCCATCACTGCATCAATTTCTGTGGATAAAGTACTGCAATTTCCCTGGTATGAGGGAGCTGAAAAGATCTAATTACCACATGAATCTGTCAGATCTGCATTCCTAAGACCAGCAATACCCTCCTTCTTCAGCAATGTACAGCATATAATTACTGAAACACGCATGGATCCATCATTCATATGTAATAGTGTGACATATGCATGCAGGAGTATTTTAAAATGCACAAATATCAAATAAAAATACATAAAATCCAAGTATAAGGGTCACATCTTTGATAAAAAATGATAAAGATCCTCAGAAAATTAACAGATCCAGAACTTCAGAGAGTATGCATAAAAGTAATTAAAAATAACCAAAAGGATCAGTAGATAGTGGATAATCAATACAAACATGCCACTAATAATCTTAATAAAATAATTAAAGCAATATATTTAATTAATTGCCAGATCTAAAAAAAATAACTGATGCATTGATGGATCCTGCAGGTAAAGTTATACACTGATTCTACATATCAAAAGTAAGGTGGCTTACATCACCAAGAGGATGTGCTAAGAAAGCCCTGCCTGACTGCCCAGCCTTAGCCTATAAGCCCTACCCTCTCTATTACACTGAGGAAGCTCTTTTTCCCTCAAAAAGGTATTTATACAATGCCTTCTTTGGCTTATTATCCCCAGTTTTCCAGTAATTGAATTATTATCATCAGATACTGTGTAATTTTTGATCAAGTTCTTATAAATATTATAATCAAGTGATTGATGAATTTGGTATGAAGTATTAGTTTTTTTCAAAAACCCATTGTTGCTTTTTTCTGAAGAAGGATCAATAGACCCCCAACCTTCAATCTGAAACCCCTAAATGTGAACCACCATAGGTACGCTGTGGTGCTCCAAAACCTAGCCTATAGCCATCAGACTCACTTTTCCCATATAAGGACAGCTCCAATCATCAAAAAGACCTTAAAAAGGGATTCTACATCAAGAAAATCCTATATTTACCCAGCCAAAGTAGCCCTCAATCTCTCATGGTTTAGAAGATACACCTCAAACCAACCCTGGCCTACCAATACCCCTATCAGGTGTCACAGCTCAGGAAAGGACATATGGACATACTCTGGAAGACTTCAAGTACATAACACATAAATCAAACCCATGAAACACCAAACATCATCACCAGCCTATATAGAAGCAATTAATACAGAACCAAAAAAATCACCTCATCTGTACAAAGGAATATATGCAAGCAGGCACATGCAGTACAGAAGAGATTAATAAAGCACCAAAAAAATCACCACACAGCAATATATGCAAGCAGGTACATGTAGTACAGAAGCAATTAATACAGCGCGAAAAAAAAATCACCACACAGCAATATATGCAAGATCCTGCATGTGTCAGTAGAGAAGAAGGCTGTGCACCACCACACAGAAGTAATGGGGCGTATGAAAGTTAACCAAAACCACCATTTTTAATGGTGGGTTTCAAACCAAATCCACCACTTCAAACCCGCCATTAAAAACCAAAAAGAACCCACTTATTTCACATCAGACGTTTCAAATTTAAAATTAAATAAATGGGTTTTTTCAAATAAAGTATTTAAAGGCTTCTGCCACCTGTCCAGGTCATCCACCCCTGGCTTCCCACCTCCTTCTACCTCCAACCTCCTTGAAAACTTTTTTACCTCCAGCCTCATCATAAAAAGATTCACCACTCTCATCACTTTATCAATCTTATCAATTTATCACCCTCATCACTTGCTCACTCAACACTTTATTTCTCTCATTGCTTCATTTCTCTGATCACTCTACCTCCAACCTCATCCAAACAATCCAATCATTGTTTTATTGCTCTTGTCAATTTATTGCTCTCATCACGTCATATCTCTCATCACTTTATCTTGCTTTTCACTTTATCGCTCTCATCACCTTATTGCCCTTACTCTTTCCAAATGGCCCCTCAGCAAACCTCCCCCTGCAATCCACACAGAAGTCCAACACACCAAAGCAAACATTGCCAAGGAACTCCACAAAAAACAATACTCCCTCATCAGCTTCCAAGGGCTCAAACAATCCTCCCCCATCAGCATCCAAGGGCTCAAGTCAACTCAAGAGAGCTGATCACATAATCCTGGTCAACTGGCTCAAAATTCCCTCCAACTATGATGCCTGCTTTGGATCCAACAATGAAACACGTGTTTGCCAACCTCCATCCTCAAAGGTCAATGGCTATCTCATCATGGCCAATGAACTCAAGAACAAAAAAAAAGGTAGGCTGGATCTTCCATCAAAACAGATGAGGGAGTGTTTCAAGAATTATCAAGCAAAGTACAAAAAGGCCCACTCCATATCAATCTCCACTGGCTTTGGTATCACTGACTCCAACAAAGCCAAGGGAATCAACTTGGTGGTTGATAAGTTGGACTCCATTTGTTGTTTTTTTATTCAAATGGATGAAATCTTTGGAAAGAAGGCAAGCATCACCACTTTAGCCGCTTTTTATGCCCAACAATCCAATTCAGTCCACGCTGAGGACTTGGCTAGGGATGCTCAGCCTAGAAATGGTTATCCTGAAGAAACTTTTTCCTTGGAGTGGCCCCCATCTGATTCCAAGGATGATATACAAACGCAATCAGCTCCAATGACGTCTACTTCCGCGTTGATTGATGTGTCAAACCATACCTTGGACCCCTCCTCTCCTTCTTTGGATTTTTCTCTTCCTGGGTTAGCAGATCTCATCACACTTGCTGATGCAGAACAAGATGCTCCTCAGTCTCCATTACCCTCCAAATTGGTTCAAGTAAGGAACAGAGCTCTTTTCTCTTCTGTCTGGTTAATCCTGACTGATTTAGATTGTAAAAAAAAGGCTCATTGATTCCAGAATGGCCAAACCCTCAAGCCAATGGGGCCTCCCACATTGCTTTAAAACACAATTGAAAACTTTCAGACTCAAACCTCCTCTGCCAAGGGTAAGCAAAAGGCCTCCAATTCCATCAATATCAACCCCAAAAGTCATCAAAAGAGGAGGAAAACTTCCGGTTTTTCAGGCTTTGAAGAAATCATGGAGAAGCAATATTCATGTAAGTCCATTGGCAGAATATCCTTGCTTTCAGAATCATGCTTATTGCTTTCCCCCTGCAAAAAACAGTCAAATCACAAATTAAATCCAAAAAACTTGAGTTTCAAAAGAAAAAGTGGGATTTTCAACTGGCCATGGATGTTCAAAAGCAGAAAGCCTAGAGTTTGTCTCATCAACAAAAAATGGTATTCCAAGTGGAAGTTGAAACAGGCTGAGATAGAGTTTCAAAAAGAGGAAAAGGAGAAGGATTGACATCAAGCACAACTGGAAAAGGAGAGGGAAAGACTTTGAACCAAAAAGAAGGATAAGTTATGAGTAGCCTTGGCTTGCATTGGTAGCAGTATAAACGTAGATGAGATACAGCAGATAAATCAAATGCTGCGCTTTTAAGTATATTTTCATGGGTGAAAGAAAAACAAAAAAAATGGTTTTGATTACAATGTTTGAGAGTATTCTTAACCCCACCAACATACAAATCTTTTTTGTTTTTATTTATATTTTTTTTTCTAAATTAAATTTGGCCATTATTCAAGTCCCTACAAGTTTTTCTATTTGTTTTATAAATTTGAAGTGACATGGCCATTGTTGTATAGGTTTCTGTGTCCACTGCAGGAAAGGTACAGTGCTTGTACTTATTAGCTGCCCAAAGCATTTTGAATATACATTTTTCCTTGGAATCAATTCCAAAGCCAAGGTCATGAAAAACAAATTGGCCATCCAATACTTGATATTTGTCTGTATCTTCAATGAGTCCACCATTTGATTTCTTGGTTGGAACCACAAGTAAAAAGGAGTAGCCAGGGATTTTGCCTTTATAGATATGAGGAGAGTTGTAAAAAGAATTCAAGGTGAAAGTGATGTGTGGGGAGAAATCAAAAGTTGTAGGCTTGGAACCAAATTCCAAAAAAGAGAAAGAGGGGATTTTGTTATCCTTCATGTTATCCTGGTTAGCTTTGAAGGAAAGTTTGGCCAAATTTCAAAACATTTGTCCTAGAATTCAGGATACTTTGTTGGCCTTAAGGTTGAGGAAAGCATACTCTTGAGGAGAAGATCTAATAGATGATTTATTTACGTAAAGTCCAAATAACTCCAAAGGGTGCATCAATTTTTGCCATCCAACTGCCTAAATTTTTCCACCCCAATATCTTGAAGGACCAACTGGGTTGACAAATTTTTTTGAATGGTGAAGGAAAGTGGTGACAAAGTTGATGTCCTTCTTATCTTTTTCTGAGAGTTTATCCAAGAGCAAAAATTAAATTATTGCAACCAGGGCTTGATGATCAGATTTATCAAGGAAAATTACTTTTCCACGGTGGAAGAAATGGAACTGTTTGATTTTTTGTTTTTCTTCCTCAAACTCTTCCTTGGTGGGTTTTTGAATTTTCTGTTTCTTTTTGGCAAAAATTGAAGGTTAAAGATCCAAAGGACGCAGTTTCCAACTAGACCAGACAAACTTTTCATTAATAACTTCCTCAGCAACCTCCAAAGATATTTCCAAATCTCTCACTTGAATCCTCTTTTGGCAAGCAGCCCTACTATTCCCACCTCTCTACATTTTTTTCAAGCCATCTCCTTCCATCTTGTTCTCTCCCAATCCTATATTTAGATTGGGGTGAGGAAAAAGGCAAGATTAGATTGTTTGTGTAACATTTTGAGGGGGTGGGAGAAGAATGGGATGTTCCCCAAAAGCGGTCAAATGTTTTCTAAAAAAAAAAAAAATATCAGTCCAATAGACATCATTGGTGAAACATGATTGAATAAAAAAAAGAAACCAAACCTGGACTTGAACCCAGCAAAACCAGAAGCTGAATCCCCCCCAAAACAATTGCCATGAGTGACCCATGCAACACACCAACAAAGCAAAGTTATCAAAAAAATTAAAATTAAAAAAACCTACCTTCCTGCAAACTTTTAGGGTTGGTCACCAAGACCAAGCTAACATAGGTTTCATTCAGAATAAGTAAGTTAGAGATAGAAGTTTCACAAAAACAAGAACAGACTTAAAAAAATTATGAAATAACCAACAGGTGAGGAAACTGGCTAGATCAGGAGTCTTGTGGAAGATTTATTGGTCAGAAGAAGGGTAAGAAGACTTCTGGATAATCGCAGAGGCACAAGTAATAAGAAGCTGAGCAAGTTTGAGTCTGATAAGGCGATTTACTTAAAGCCAGAGATTGAGGAGCCAAGCCAGTTGCAATACTTCGAGGTGAGTTGTCCTTGCGCCTGGAACAAGCTGTGTGAAGAAATCATGAGTTCTCTTGATTGATGAGTTGGAGACTTCAGAGGATCGTACTGGTGTCAAGATGGCTGCGAGAGACGGTTGGATTGATTAATTGATGGATTCTTGCGTTTGTCTTGTTCTTGTGAATGGTTGTCTTGATGGTGAATTTTTGAGTCCTGTAGAGACATGGCGGTTGCAAGCTGATGGTGTCCATGGTGGTGATTGATTGCGCCGCACAGTTGCGCGTCTTGAAGATTGGAGGTTGTGCACCCGGACATTGAGCACATCTAGTGAGACCGCAAGTACAACCAGTGACATAATGAATCAGAAAGTAGAAGAAGGAAAGAATGAGATACAACGCAGATAAATAACAAAGAAGAACACACACCAACAAGTTGGAGTGCCTTAATATTTGTGAGATTGATTAAATATGGCAAGAAAGAGATCTGGAGTATGAAATGAATGAGAATGAAATTAGTTTTGAGAATTGTTTTAACACTTCCATGGAAAAGAACACCTGAAATAACCAAGGTGCAGTCCAGAGACACCTAAAAAGAACAAAAGAACAAAAAAAAAGAAAACCAGAGGCCAGCTCCAAAGAATTCTTCAAAAAAAGGCGCAGGAGACATTGAAAATTGATTGCTTGATTGATTGCAAAAACATTGCGTGATCAATTGCAAAACAATCAAAAAATCAATTGCAAAACAATCAAGCAATTGAATGAGAATTGATTGGTTGATTGAATTGCAATTGATCAATCAACTTGGTTTTTATCAATTGATTGATTGAAACCAAATAAATTTATTGATTGATTGAAACCAAATCAATTTATTAATTGATTGAAACCAAATCAATTTATTGATTGAATCCTGATTTATTGATTTGGTTTAAATCAATCAATCAAAACCAAATCAATCAATTAATCAATTGGAATTCAATCAACCAATTGATTCCTAATAAATTGGTGGGGGTTGGTCGAGCAAGGCAGGAGGAGGAGGAGGAGGAGGAAGGGGGGGAAAGAGAAGGGAGGGGCTTACCAGATGAGGAGGGGGATGCAATTGAGATGAGGTGGAGCTGAAAGAGAAGACCTTGGGGAAGTTCAAAGGAGAAGTAAGCAAGGGTGGTTTAGTGAGTGGAAAGAATGAGGGAAGGGGACTCACTGACTCTGTTGGTGAGTTGGATGGTGGATGTTTTGGGGAGCTTGGCGAGGTAGGTTTCATGGTGAGGTTGATGAGGCTGGTGAGGTTGGTTAGGTTTCTGGGTGAAGGAGGTGGTTTGATGAGGAGGAGGAAGGAAGGTGATCAGTGTGTGAGTGGGGTGAGGTGGAATTTTTGGGGCGGTGAGGTGGAGGGGAGAGATGGGTGGGCTGGCAAATTGTGGGGTATGAGGTGGAGGTGTTTTTTGATTTTGTCTTAGCCCACTAAAAAAAACCAACTCAGCCTGGAAACTTGGGTGAACAACCAAAAAAAAACTTCCTTTGAAATTATTTTTCACCTATTTAAAAATCAAACATTACTCATCAAAGCAAGCAAGGGTGAGAGAAAGAATCTGCTCTCTCATAGAAGAAGATGAGGGACAAGATGAGACAGGGATGACTTGAGGTGGATCAGGAATATCATCTTAAAATATTTCATTCCATTCATCTTTGATTTTGGCCAAAAGATTGTGAATGATTACACAAGTGATAATCCAGTTGATGAGGAACTTCATTTCTTTGGGGTTTTGAAGCTGGTTTTGCATTTCCCTTAAGCTGGCCAAGCTTACTTTCAGGACTCCTGTGGCATTCTCAATCCAAAATTGGTATTGGGAAAGATGATAGTTGAAATTGGGTTTTCCTTGATTTTTAGATGAAACGTTCATGTATGCTGGTACCACGTCTTTTCCACTAGCACAAGCTGAATTGGCCAGAAGGTATTGATCTTTTTCAAAGTAGTTTGCTGGTTATTGGGCAATTCACATCCAATTGAACACTTATGAATCATGAAAAGAACCTGCAAGGCCAGCATTGAGGGATATGACCTTCTTGTTGTTATCACAAACAGGTTTTAGGGCCATGGAGTATCTAAACAAAAATATGAAACATATTTGGTCAGTGGTTTGATCAAAGGTGTTATCAAAGTAATTGTAAAAGAAAGAATCAGTTGCCTTTTCATGCAATCAAAATAGTGGTTGCCATCTAGCTTGGTTTTTTGACTCAAGGGGATGGTGGTTCCATCAACAAACCCAATGCAACCATGAAAGCTTTTGGTCTCCATTACTTGAGATATCTCCGTGCTTCTTCTTTGGTTGGCAAAGAAAGGACTGAGCAATGGAAAGATAGGATATAAATCATGACTCTTTTTGTGTATAAGTAAGTGCTTCCATAACTGAATGAGAATAGATTTTCCAATTGATGTATTTCTGCTCCATTTCCATTTGATACCAATCTAGAAAGAGCAATAGCAATTTGGATGGCTTGATTACATTGAGGATTCCAAGAATTTTTCTGGAAGATGTGGTGGTCTTCAATCATCACCAAAATTTTCATGAATGAAGGCAACAAAGTTTGGAATAGTTGCTGGAAGCTTAAGTTGGGGATGAGATGAAGCTTTTCCCTTTCATACATAGGGTTGTTGAGGGTGTGTATTCTTGGAACAATGTATTGCTTTCCCAACAGAGAATTGAAAGCTAACCAAGTTGATTCCAAATTGGAGTCTGAATCAGAGTCTGAATGGGAGTCAAAAAGTAGCAAAAGTTCAGTCAGCTTTTTTGCGTTTTCAACTTGCTGGCAGGAAGTTTGATTGGACATGTTGAGAAAGATGTTGATGTGATGTGGGGTAATGAGATCATGATGGGATTTGATTTGTGTGAAGATGGAGATGTGAAAATTAATAGAGATGTGAAGCAATGGACATGAGATGTGTGTGATTCAATGGACATGCAACCAGTATGGATTTGCTGAGGTAGATGGGTCTTTTTGATTTGATGGATGGTGGATGGATGATAATTAATAAATGGCAGGTTTGATGGCGGGTTTGATTTTTTAAATCTGCCATTTTCATGAAACCCGCCATTTTGAAATACAACAGTTAGGGGGTATGTGTATTTCAGAAACCCTCCATTAAAAATGGTGGGTTTGGTCAAAAAAATGGCGGGTTTCTAATGGTGGGTTTGCTAACTTTGATATGCCCCAATATATGCAAGAAACTGCATTAATAACCAAACAAACAACCAACCACCACTATAAAGAAGAAATCTATGCAGGGGAAACCTGTAGCAATGCAGCACAGCAAGGCATGCAAGGGTGTACATGCATGTGGATCCTGCATAGCCTCCTCCTCTGACCAGCCAAAATGCCTCATGAACTGTCAGCTCTCTGATAATAGGAACCTTGCAGTACTTTAGATACAGAGAGTGATAAAAATACTGGAATAATAATAATTATTATTATTCCAAAAATAAACACTTAGAGGCTCAAATAAATAATATAATAGGAACAGTTGCAAGGTTTAATTGGCTTGGTAATAAAAGTTTTTCAATATATATATAAAAGAGGGGCCACATTATTATACTACTGGGGGTATTTACAGACAAATCAACCTCTCTTCAAGGGGCCTCCTTAGTGATAGGATTTCTGGTAATGTGATTTCAGGCCAAAACTGGAAGAAAGCAGAACAAATAAAGAAAATGAAAAAATAGATAAACAACATAGAAAGCTTAAGGGCAAGCTCTATGGGTTTAAGGGACGTACCACCACAACTGATCAAGAGACTAATATAGACCCAGAATAAGAGTAAATAAGGAGAAGGAAGAGACTAGGTGGTACAACGAGTAATGATAATTTAAAAATACTTCAATAAGAACCAGAGAGCCTCTTAAGGAAATTAAACGTAAGAATCATATCAACAATCATAAGGAGGAACACAGAACAAAGTAAAAACAAAGAGCCAGAGAGGAGATCTTTAATCATACCAAAATCGGAAAACGTTCTATTGCAGAGTTCAGGAAGGTGGGGACTTGAGGTCAATTTTGGTGGGAGTTTGAGTTTGAGGTTTGGGGCTGAAGGTTTGAAGCGATGATTTGAGACAGTACAAGATTGAGGTTGGCTTTGAGTGATTAGTTGTAGTAGGGAAATGATTTAACAAGGTAGAGTTTAAGAGATGGTCGAGTTCAGATGAGTTTGAGAAAACAGGGAGTCAGGAGTAGGAGGGTAGGGTTTTAGCAAGTATGAGGTTAGGTTTGAGGCCAAAATTAGGTTTGAGGTCAAGATGAGTCTGGAGGTCAAACAGAGATTGAGTGACAGGTGGATGGAAGAGACATGTTCTGTAAGGCGTGCGGCGTCTTGTGAGGTCAAAAACTCAACACTTAGGCAGTTTAAGAACCTTGGATTTGAGATGGGTGCCTTAGAAAGGGCTTATTCACTAATATGGCCAGGCTATACAGCACAAGGGCCAATACAGGAAGGGAAACACTCACTCAGAGTACTACACCACAAAAATCCTGCAAAGATAGGAAGGGTTTCAGAGCAGATGGGGTGTATTTGCCTTCCTAACTTCAATGGTTTGATTGGTTTAAGAAATAAATAATACTACAGACTAAGTCTCAAATCACTTGCTTAGAATCTTCATAAGCACTTGGCAAAAAATGACACGGATTCTGATTGATAATAATAATTCCTGGTAAACTGATAATCTCTGAATAATGGATCCAAAGAGGTCTGTATAAATACCTTTTTGGGGAAATTTTGAGCTTCTCAGGGCACTTAGAGAGGGTTTTGCTCATGGGCTGAGGCTGAAAAGCCAGTCAGGGCAAGATTAGCACGTCCACTTGGTGCTGTCAATCAGCTGACTTTAGATCTGCTGTATTTCTGTACTGTTTTAGCCACAGGATCTGTTGATCTATTATTGCGTAAATTTGATCATTATGAACTCATCCTTTATTTGTACTATTATTCTTGCTTTGAAGTGGACAGATGTGGGTGTTTACGAATTTTTCATCATTTGATGATCACGTAGATAATTTTTAATAATTTTTATGAAAATTCCTTGTAGTGTTTTGTGTTCTTCAAAGATCAGAGTCAATGATTTATGTGGTAATCCTTGATCTTTGATTTATTATTGAAAAATATTTTAAACTTAATTTTTATTAATTTTATTTGGTTCTTTATCTTTTTAGACTATTACTAATGCATATGTCAACTTGTTACATATTCCAGGCAACCCCAACTAGGTTGTAGCTCTTCTAAGCGGTACCTGGTTGTCAGATTAGTCACTATGGATCCAGACGCGGGGATCATTCAGTACAGATGCGCGCGGGGTAGGATCCGCTGCGTGCGTGGCAGAATTAGCTGCGCGCGGGTCTCTAGTACAGGGGAATTTTCTACTGCAAGTACGTAGGGATATGTAAGGATGCGGGGCTGCGCGCGGGAATTGCGACATAACACATTTCCGCGTGTAACTCCTAAAATATACACAAAACCTCAATTCTGAGTGAATTTTAGGTGTAAAACCTATACCTGGAAACAAATTTAAAATGTTAGAATGGCCAAAAGGTGCCATACTGATGTCGTGATTTTTATTACTTTTCTTTTTAATTATTTTAAAAATGTAAGGACTTGGATTTCAAGGGTGGGGTCTGTGAGTGACCCTACCTAATTTTTGGCGAGGAATCCATTTTGTCAATAATATTTATGAATTTCTCACTCCTTCTTTTGTTAATTTAGATATTCTTGTTTAATTTGTTTTTTTATAGTTTTGTGTTGCTATGACAGTTTGCTCTGTACATAGTAGCAAGCTGACATGAATTGTACTCACTGTACCAGGGAGACCCTCAGGGGCAGCCCTGAGGGCAGGATTTTCTATAAATAGAGGGCCTCTCTCCCTCAGGAAGATTGTATCATCCCGTCAGGAATCCAGCCTGAGAAGGTAATCCCTTATAAAGACTTTAGACCTTTATAAAGCAAAATTGGACCCTTATACAAGATATTGGACCCTTATACAAGATATTAAACCCTAAAAAAAGATATTCAACCCTTCAAAAGGATAATAAACCACTGTAAAAGGAATTTAGTCATCATCCATCACCCACCATTATCACAAACCTTGACCATCATCACCCATCATCATCATCATCCATCATCATCATCCATCATCATCATCACCATCCATCATCATCACCATCCATCATCATCATCATCCATCATCAACATCATCCATCATCATCATCAAAAATCATCATCACCTACCTCAACCATCATTTTCATCCATCATCATTCAACACTCATCATCCCTCATCAACATCCATCATCACCTACCTCAACCATCATCATCATGATCAACCATCATCAGTATCAAGTATAGGCTCAACAATTTCAAATTTATCAATCATCACCTGTAATATCAAAGGAGGATTCATCAGTAACCAATCAAACAAGAATAAAGGATATATATAAAGGGATAAGACAAGATAAAAGATTCTTACCTTAATTATCTTCTATGGCCTCAGTCAACTATCTTTTTCACCATTTCTTCTTTATCAAGCTTGAATACATTGATCCAGGGTCTGATAGAGACTAATATAGTAGCAACTCTATCTGAAAATCAGCCACCAATCTATTTTATTTTATTATTGTGAGACTACTATATTACTTAGACAGGCAGGAAATTCAAAAACACCCTTACTATTCTTCTATCTTATCAATAGTTGTAGTACTAAATTTCCCCTCAAGTTATTGCCAGAAAGCTATTTTCTACTTTTTACCCAATGCCAAAGGAGTCTCCACAACACTGTGATTAATTTCTCAAACAAGTGAGTTATTTCCCTCACTCCTTGGCTTGTGTGCTGACTCTCCCAGCCATTAGGGCGTATCAAAGTTAACCAAACCCACCATTTTTGAATGGCAAGTTTCAAACCAAATCCACCATTTCAAAACCTCCATTAAAAATCAAAAAAACTCACTTATTTTACATCAGACGTGTCAAATCTAACATGAAATAAGTTTGTTTTTTCAAATAAACTATTTAAAGGCTACGGCCACCTGTACACATCATCCACCCCTGGCTTCCCACCTCCTTCTACCTCCAACCTCCTTGCAAATTTTTTTACCTCCAGCCTCATCATAAAAACATTCACCACTCTCATAACTTTATCACTCTCATCATCACTCTCATCAATTTATCACCCTCATCACTTGATCACTCACCACTTTATCACTCTCATTGCTTTGTGACTCTCATTGTGTCATTGCTCTCATTGCTTCTTTGCTCTCATTGCTTCATTTCTCTCATCACTCTACCTCCAACCTCATCCAAAGAATCCAATCATTATTTTATTTCTCTTGTAACTTTATTGCTCTCATCAATTCATATTTCTCATCACTTTATCTTGCTTGTCACTTTATCCCTCTCATTGCTTTATTTCCCTTACTCTTTCCAAATGGCCCCTCAGAAAACCTCCCCCCGCAAGTCCACAAAAAATTCCAACACACCAAAGCAAAATTGGCAAGGGACTCCACAACAAACAATCCTCCCCCATTGGCTTCCAAGGGCTAAAACAATCCTCCCCAATCAGCTTCAAAGGGCTCAACTCAGCTCAAGAGAGCTTATCACATCATCCTGGTCAACTGGCTCAAAATTCCCTCCAACTATGATTCCTGCTTTGGATCCAACAATGAAACACATGTTTGCCAACCTCCATCCTCTAAGGTCAATGCTTATCTCCTCATGGCCAATGAACTCAAGAAAAAAAAGGTAGGCTGGATCTTCCATCCAAACAGATGAGTGAGTGATTTAAGAATTATCAAGCCAAGTACAAAAAGGCCCACTCTGTTTCAATCTCCACCGGCTTTGCTATCACCAACTCCAACAAAGCCAAGGGAATCAACTTGGTGGTTGATAAGTTGGAATCAATTTGTCCTTTTTATATTCAAATGGATGAAAACTTTGGAAAGAAGGCCAACATCACCCCTTCAGCCTCTTTTCATTCCCAACAATCCAATTCAGTCCACGCTGAGGACTTGGCTGGGGATGCTCAGCCTAGCAATGGTGATCCTGAAGAAACCTTTGGCTTTTAGTGGCCCCCATCTGATTCCAAGGAGGATATTCAAAGGCAATCATCTCCAATCATGTGTACTTTGGCATTGATGGATGTGTCAAACCATACCTTGGACCCCTCACCTCCTTCTTTGGATTGCTCTCTTCCTGGGTTGGAAGATGTCATCAATCTTGCTGATGTGGAAACCAAGGTCTTTTCTCTTCTGTATTTTTAATCTTGACTGATTCAGATTGTAAAAAAACAGGCTCATCCATTCCAGAATGGCCAAAAACCCAAGCCAATGGGGCCTCTCACATTGCCTTTGAACACCAGTGATGACTTTCAGATTCAAACCTCCTCTGCCAATGGGCAAGCAAAAGGCCTTCAATTCCATGAATATCAACCCCAAAAGTCATCAAAAGAGGAGAAACAATTCTGGTTTTTCAGGCTTTGAATAAATCACAGAGGATAAAGATTCATTTAAGTCCATTGGTTGAATATCCTTGCTGTCAAAATCATGCTCATTGCTTTTGTCACACAACCACCCCACGTACTAAAGGGCAATTCTTAGATGATCGTGAGCGCAGAGGAATGCTGAGTGTGAGGGCAAGTGCAAATAGAAAGACTCAGTTGCAAAGTGCAAACTTAGTTATGCCACTTGACAAACGGCAAGAGGAATGGAATGTGTTCCAAGGGGAGAAACTCAACCTGAGTCCGATGTGATAACTAGGTTGTAGCAAAATGCAAGAACGTATGAAATTAACTAACTGAGGAGACAATCATCAGGCAAGGGGGTAGCCCTTATAAGGTAATCCAAAGTGACTAGATACAGCCTGGTGGTGAGCTAACTACAGTTGAAGGCGGTGAGGCAATGAATGACAGGAACGGGATAGGAAATAAAGCAGTAGTACAATCATATCTGAGGCCATGGTGTAAGTGTGAGACAATAGAATCTGAGCGTACAAATTTATGATGAATTGGGACAGGAGCAAGTGACGTTGAAAGTAATGCAAATGAGAAGTAATAGTGTATGCAGGGTAAGGACTAGTCCAATTGCAAACTGTACAGTAATGATGGCTTAGTTAGACATAGATGCGAACTAACAAACAGTGCTTGACCAAAGATGGAATTCCAAGGCTGTTGATGGGCCAGGGAAGGAGATTGGATCTCATAATGGATGGACGACCGGTATGGGGTTAACCGCGAAGTTCACAAGTATATACTGAGTTGGTCGCCGAGATTGGAAGGTCAACGGGAGCCAGAGGAAGTAGCAGATAGCACCATTGATGTTGTGCTTTATTTGTGTCATGCTTATAGACTGAGGTAGATTGTACTGAGGAGAGGACATGTCAAAGTGATGAAGACAATAATTCCTAAGTGCAAGGCGTGACAGTTACCCGGGTATAAAGACGCGAGCTACTGCGAGCATTGAGATAAATTTTCCCATTGATTTCAAGTCGTTAATAAATACTGTATACCCTTTACTTATTATTTAATTCATTACTGGTTAGACTTATAAATTATATAAAACGTTGTAATCATCTTCCCGTCGTTGCAAAAACTGTATTTTTCAAAACAAGCAATGTATCCCTAGTACTGCCGTCCAAGGCCTTTGAGGCAAGTGCAAGAAATGTTGTCTTTGCAAGGTCTTCTGTAATTTCCCAATAAATATTGAGTTGACTGTCAATGGTCCCGCGAAGTCATTGAGGGGGATGCGGAGTCTTAGATCCGCGCCAAGGTTTAATTACAAGATACCACCATTGCCGGAGATCAAATACTTGGGGACTTGAGTTCCTGGTGAGTACTAATTGGGACTGACTAATGATAATAAAGATAGTAACTAAATTTTGCTTGTCTCGCTAGTGTTTCCCCGTTTCCAAAGATACACCACGAACACACCACCACCACCACCACCTTACTGGGGTCCCCAGATGAGTGCCGAGGTGCGAGATGAATTGCCCGGTGCGGAACTGGGTGGGGTTATAACCGAGGAAGCGAGGGAGGAAGAAAGGAACAAAGTGGAAATAGAATTGGGAGCTGGAGAAGATGGAGACGGAAATGGAGGAAGAGAGGGAACGGAGCAAGAAGAGGCTATAATGGAAGAAGCAGGAGAAGGAAATGGAGATGGAAGGGATGGAGTAGATGCAACGGAAGGAATGGAGGGCCGAGGAAAAGCGGATCCATTGCAAGTCATAGGGCTGGTCAAAACTGATGCAAGGCGGTTGACGGGTGACATTGGAGAAGGTTTGTCAGAGGCCAAAGGAAGAGAGCGTACAAAGAGCTCTTGGAGGAAGGTGGATGGAATGCTTGGCTGAAGCAAGCTCGAATTGCAAGGTGCAAGGAAATATTTGAGAGGCACATTGTAACAGAGGTGCTGGTTCTCCAAAGGATGTCCGCGCTGATCAATGATGAAGAATTGGATACATTTTGATCCACGGTTGCGGAGTTGACTGCGAATTGGGAGGATGCGGAAAAAGAAGTGAAGGAAACTTTGTAACTTATTATTATAATATATATATATTATTGTTTTTTTCTTAATTATAAATAAAAAAAATTTTATATATATAAGGAATGGTATTTTATTTGATAGGAATGAGAGGGGAATGAGAAGAAGGAATAACACTGTGAGATGAAGGAATTTACTGATGGAATGATGGTGTGAAATGGAATGGGGTTAGATGAGATGGAATGTGGAATGGAATGGGATTGGATGAGATGGAATGTGGAATGGAATGGGGTTGGATGAGATGGAATGTGGAATGGAATGGGATTGGATGGGATGGAATGTGGAATGAAATGGTTTTGGATGGGATGGAATCATGATTGTCGAGGTTTGCAAGGGTATCTCGCATGGAAATCTCAAATAAGATTGGGAGAGTTGCAAAGGTGATGGGCTGGTTCCCACAAGGTGCAAACTTTGTCAGACTGGAAGCCAGACCATTCAACCAGGTATTGAAGTTTTCCTTTGCGTAACCTGGAATCCAGAATACGGCTCACTTCCCACTCTTGATGATTGAGGACAGTGACCGGTTTGGGAGGGGGATGAGTCTTGCCTGGGTATAGGACTTGAGCTGGATCTAGGAGAGACACATGAAAGACTGGGTGGATACCTTTCCATTCTGCAGTTAAGGTAAGTTTAAAGGCCTTAGGGGAGATGACTGATTCTACTTTAAAGGAGCCAAGCTTTCTTTTGGAGAGTTTGCAAGTTGGGAGAGTGCTACAAATGTTGCAAGGATTGAGCCACACTTGATCTTCTACTGCAAAGGTTGGAGCCATAGTGCAAGATTGGTCTGCTTGCTCCTTATAGCGCTGGTTTGCTTCTTTGAGGTTGGTTTAAAGTTGCGATTGAAGGGATTGAATTTGTTCAAGGTAATTGGTAGCAGGTTGAGAAGGTGCTATGTGAAGGGAAGAGAAAGTTGGGTTTCTACCATAAAGAGTTTGGAAGGGAGACTGTTTGGTGGAGGAATGAGTGGAGTTGTAGGCAAATTCAGCTAGTGGGAGCCATTGCGACCAGTCGTCTTGTTGATAGGCGACATACATTTGAAGATATTGTTTGAGAATCTGATTAACTTGCTTGGTTTTCCCATCCGTTTCTGGATGGTATGCCATTGATAAATTGCAAGTGATCTTCAAATGTTGGCATAGCAAGGTCCAGAAGCTCGAGACAAACAGAGATCCACAATCACTTACTATATTATCAGGGAGACAATGTTTTGAAAATACATATTCTATGAAAAAGTTAGCTAAGTCTTCTGAAGAGGCCATCACATTACTGCGCAGAAATAAAGCCATATTTGAGAAGCAATCTACTACTACTAGAATAGCATCATATCCACTAGAAGAAGGTAATTGAGAGACGAAATCCATAGAAAGCAAGTGCCAAGGACAAGGCAGAATTGGAAGTGGCTGGAGCAGCCCATACTTCCTGTGTTTTGAGGACTTGTTACAATTGCAATCATAGCACGCGTTAACAGAGTCTTTTACTTCTTTGGTCATACCAGGCCAGTAGAAGTCTTGTGCAATCAATTGGTAGGTTTTATCCTGCCCATGATGACCAGCAAGCAGAGAATCGTGCTGTGACTTGAAGATATCTAACTTAATGCAAGGATTATCTGGTACTACTATACAATTATCATAGACTAAAAAGTCATTATCATCAATACTGTAACTACTATCCAATAAGTTCGCACTCTTGCAAAGTTTGATGCACTTGGGATTGTCGCATTGAGCTTGTCCAAGTTTGGAAGCCAAAACTCGTAAGTGAGCAATGATCAAACTGAGTTGGGCAGATTGGGTTGAGAAGAGTGTCCTAACATTTTCAGGGTTGTTTTTGGCAAAGGTGCTCCCCCCCCCCTGGGTAAAAGTCATCCCAACGTGATAAAGCATCAGGGACTGCTGCTTGTTTCCCAGGGCGGTACGTGATTGTAAAGTGGAACTTGGAGAGGTATTTGGCCCAACTTTCCTGTCTATGTGTGAGGACTTTTGAGCTCATGAAATACTTTAAAGAATTATGATCAGTTAAAACCTCAAAGGATTCCCTAAGGCTCAAAAGGTATGAACGCTGTGGTGCCCCATCCTGGACAACCTGGCCGCCTTAAGACCTCAATCCATAAACTGTTGCGCAAACGTACCATCCGGCCGAACAACTTATCCTCAGGCTCATCCAAACCGTCCTCTATCCGCGCCCATTGCGCAACGCGCCTTGCGCGCTGCGCTTCCTTCATCCACGCACGTTGCGCGTCCTTTATCCACATTGCTCATCATCCTTGCCGTTGCGTGTTGCTTGTCATCTCCGCCGTTATTGCGCGTCCTCATCTTTGTTGTTGCGCGTCCTCATCTTTGTCGTTGCGTGTCCCAATATCCTCATTGCTACCGTTGCGCAGCGCTCATCCATGATTTACCAAATCCATCCCGACCGCACCCACAAGCATTTGGCAAATCCTTGGATCCGTCAAATCTCCCATCTCACTTGATCTATCAGTTGTGAATCTCAAGGCCGTCAGGATTTACTCAACCCTCTCAAGCCAATCTCCTATCCGCCCATCCGCGCTCTCATGGACTTCATCTGTCACCTTTCCTGGGGCTCTCCCACCTGCTTCCACCTTTGGAAGGGGTGAAGAGTGCCAACTACCGCCCGCGGACATCTGCGGCGGTTTGGTTCATTTCTCTTTCCCACCCCGTCTGCCTTTGGACAAGGGGTGGGTCACTCTGGTATTGTTATGCGCGCCCATCCACAGACGGACGCAAGTGACCACATGGTTGTCTTCCCTTTTCCGCTTTATTTGTAGAATCCATTGTACATAGTCTAACAGGGCCTCCTGCCCATGTGAGGAGGGGCTCTCCCCTGCCTTTTTGATGAATAAGGGGAGCATGGAATGATCCAGCATGAAATCAGCACACCCTTGATCCTTGAGCCTCCATAATCAAATCCTTGATCCCTGATCCTTATCACCAATCAATAGCCTTGCTGGTTGAAGAAAAATTCTTTGTGTTGGAATTTTTTTGAGTGTGTTATACCACTACTTGATCCCTTTCTCTGACCATACTGGTCCTGATCCCTGATCAGCTTTCTGGAGCCAATCACGATTGATTGAAGAGTTCTTATTAAGCTTAAGAACTGGAGTATTATACCTCCCCTTAGCTTCTATGGAGTTGCATTCTGCCAGCCTACTCTTGAGTCCCTTGAGAAGTGTTGAGGTTATCCTTTCTTCAAATCAGTTACTGTTTGTTTTAGAGCTCCTTAAAAATTGTGCTTTGTCTTGTACAGCCACCCTCAGTTATCTTGTACCCTTCAAGAGCTTGATTGCGGAGAGTTGGGCAGGTTCATTGAGAACCTGGAGGTTGCTTGGGTTTGAGTTGATCATCCCAAATCTTCTGCTGACGACCAGAGTTATTAGCTTGTGGGCGTTGTTTACATACAACAGCTTTTGTTCTTTGAACTCTAAGAAGACTTTAACTTCTTTTGTTCAATTTTTTCCCTGCATAATCTTGTCTCAGATAGTGCTGTTCGGTTGCTACCAAACTATTATCATCCTTATCCTCTACCCCTTGATTCCTCATTTACCAGGTTCTGGACCTTGATCTTGGTTACATTTAAATATTTTTGTAACACTCAGGAGGGCAGCCTAAAACAGAACCTTTCCCCTCCGCAGAACTGCCACGGCCTAGCCCTGTTTGGAGTCTTACATTTGGTCCCCCGGGCCAGGATTGAACCAGCAACCTTGGTATTTACAGTCCCAACTTGAAGAATCAACTCCAAAATCCAATCTGATTTTTTTTTCTTTTCTTTTTCTGTTTGTTCTTTTTTTCAGATCTGATCCGTTGAGGCAACTTGGTCCAGAAGTAAGTCCTCCCAATTGTGCACCATCTGGGCAAGATCCTTTTTTTTTTGTGAGAAACTCTACTCTTGCCACACTTGTGAGCCACCTTGGAACTCTGCTCGTTTGGATCTCTTAGGAACCCTTCAACATGGAATCTGCTGGATCCTCTTTAGCTGTTCAGGCCAAGATGGTCAAAATCAAACCTCAGAACAAAAATTTTAGGCTTCAATGGGACCAATTTCAAACGATTCCTGGACTCCTATGAGACAGCTGTGGAAGTGGATGGTGCCAGTGAATATGATATGGCTTATCAGTTACCGTTTTTTATCTCTTCTGAAAAAGTTATGGAGGTTATCAAATCGTTTGAGGGATTTGAAACTCACAACTGGCGGCTCCTGAAGGAGGCTATGCTGGCCTATTGGGGAAAAATAGATGTAGCCAGATTTACTTTGCAAGACTTGGATGCCCTGGTTTCTCAATGGATCTCCAATGGTGGTATCTCCTCATCCTCTGACTATCAGACTTTCAGAAAATCTTGGGACCCTATCCAGTCCTATCTTATCCGGAACAATCACATTGATACATTGGACAAAATTTGAGTGCGATTTTTTCAGTCTTTCTCTCCAGGAGTACAGGAAAGGATTAAGGATGAATTGGTGAAATCTGGATCCATGATCACGACAAGAGGCAATCGTTTTAAGCTCCCTGCTTTCATGGTTCTTAGGAATACTGTGGATAAAGTGATGAAAGTTCAAACAGCTCTCACCTTTGAAAAACCTAAAATCACTGAACCAGTCCTTGCCCCCTCTTTTCAAGCATCTATGGAAGCCAATTGCAGACCCAAACCCAATCCTCAGACTCACTGGGAAACACCTACTATAGATGAGATCACTAAATTACTTCAGGCATTTGAGAATAAAATAGATCAGAAAATATCCTCTTTAGACACTCCTAAACCTGCTAATTCTGTTCCTAAGTCTACTATAGTCTGTTATTATTGCCATAGGGAAGGCCATGGTACTGGTAGATGTCCTGAACTCCAGAAGGACAAGGAGGAGAAGTTAGTAGAGCAGAAGGGAAATAATTTTTTCATTCCTAACGGTGCTTTGATCCCTCTTGATTTGTCTCAACCAATCCGTCATGTGGTGGCCTCATACCAACCACCTACTCCTAAGAAAGCATCCTTGGTCTCTGTGGATTTTCGATCATCCTGTGGAACTCTGCAACCTTGGTATCCCCCAGCTATGACTTCTTCCAGCTTCCCTGGCACCTATCAATCCGATCCAGCTAGGAAACGCCATGAGGAACCAAAACCTCATAAGTCTCCTCCTGTTCCATCCTCCATTCTGCAAAAACCCGTTAAATGTTGATCTTCACCTGAGCCTCCTTCCTCTGATGTGGAAGACATGGAAGTAGAAAGGGAACCACTTATGGAAAGGTTCCAAGACAACGCTGATCCTCCCCCTCTTCAACCTGCCCAACCCTCAGATCCTCTTCCATCACCTATTTCACCTGATCTTCCTCCCTCCACCCAGCCCAAAGTTTGATTTGAGAGGGGCATCTCCAAGGACTACCCTAATGCTGTGGAAGGAGTATTAAAGAAAATTTCTTATCTCAAAATCCCCGATCTATCTGTGGCTGAACTCCTGTCGATCTCTCCATCTGTGGGAGAAGGGATGAAGAAATGGGTTTCTCGTCGACGTGTGGAGATTGGTCCGGACAAATTAAAAGTCTCCTCTGGTACTCTGATAGAGAATTCTGGTGGAACAGATCCCTCTTCAGATACCAACCTGTATTCCTGTCCTCTTGGTTTTCTTCCATGTTGTCTTGGTGAATCAACTAAAATGGTTTCTCTCCTTGTGGATTTGGGTTCTCAGCTCAACTTGATTTCAGACTCCATTGCCTGCAAGCTTAAACTTAGCCCAAGGGTCAGTTTCAACTCTGCGGTTTATGGAATTGGGAATCAGTCCTGTGAACTGGTTGGTATTGCTGAGGATATTCCTTTTCGAATTGGTCAAAATATTGTTGGCACCTGTCACTTCTGGATCACTTGTCTGGATGGTCCCATGATCTTGGGAAGGCCTTTCTTAATGGATTTTGGTGCTACCCTGATGTTTTCTGATCAAGTTGGGGAGAGAATTCTCCTCCCTGATTCTGATGGCAGAAAGATTGAAGTTCCCCTTTGTTCTTTGGATTCTGGTCGTTTGGAAAGAGACTTCCCTGGTCACCCTCCCAAGTCTGTCCTGAAAGGAAAGCAGAAAGAAAACTATCATTCCTTTCATCCTCATTTTTTAGCAGAATAGTTGGCCCTACTGATAGTTTTAGTTCTCCTCAGCCTCAGACTTCAACTCATGGACCAACTACCACCTCAGAGGCATATCTTTCTTTTTCCTCATCATTTTCTTCTCATACAAATAAGATCAAAACCCAAACACATGAAAAATCTGGAAAATCCAAAAATATTTCTTCTCTGTCTGGATCTGTTGTATCCTCTTTTCCTTTTTCTTTTCAGCCTGATCACTCATCCTCTATTCCGGTTTCAAATCTCTGCAATGAGTCTAAACTAGATCTCAATCTTGATTCTTTTCTTGGTGGCTTTGGTATGAAGGAGTTTGGTCTTAGGTGGAGGCAATTTGGGGTAGAAGTAAGTCCTCCCAATTTTGCACCACCAGGGGCTTCTACTACTGTTGTTTTCAAAACTCTACCCTGTGCCACACATGTGAGCAATGTGTTATCTTTTGGATCCTCTTTTATGGAGAAGGCACCTTTCAAGGACGTAGCAGAACATTGGACTTGGAAGATGTTGGAACATGGCCTCAGTTTTTGTAGTCAGGTCTCACTGGTCAATGCTTGGAGGAAGCAGGGATTCCTTTCCTTTGCCACCAAGTACGAACCAGTTGCCAAGAAGGTCCAGCCAGTCAACCAACCATTGCCTCTCAACCTCAACCCTCCTCTTATGCGTCCTCCGCTATCCCGCAATCCTTACTGTGGTCTATCCAAATCCCTCACTGGTCCATTTATTCCCTCTGGTTGGGTCACTGAAGAACGTCTGAAAGTGGTCAACTTTGTTCCAGATGGATGGCTTCTTCCTGATGAGTTAAATTTGATCAAAAATATTTTGTCTCTAAGGGAAAAATCTATTGCATTCTGTGAAGAAGAGAGAGGTCTCTTGAAAGAATTCTATGGTCTCCCTTACATCATCCCTGTAGTTGAACATGACCCTTGGCAAAAGAAAAAGATCCCAATCCCTGCTGCTAAAGTTGAGGAATTCCTCAATTTGGTCTGCGAACGAGTCCGAACCGGTTTATATGAACAATCAACTTCTAGCTATTCCAGTCCTGTTTTCTGTGTTCTAAATAGTAATGGTAAACTTAGAGTAGTTCATGATCTCCAACCTCTTAATAAAGTTACTATTAAAGACTCTGGCGCGCCGCCTGCCACTGAAGAATTTTATGAATCCTTCTCTGGGAGACCTTGCTATGGTCTAGGTGACATTATGGGTGGCTATGACAAACAATCCTTGCATCCTATTTCTCGTCCCCTCACTCCTTTCAATACTCCCCTTGGTTGATTTCAGCTTACTTGATTGCCTCAAGGTGCCACCAACTTGGTTGCAGTCTATCAGGCTCAGATGATGTGGATCCTCCAGGGCAAAATCCCGGATCATGCGGGTATCTTTATTGATGATGGTGGGATTAAAGGTCCAGTCTCTGACTATGATAAGAGCTGTTACCTTGGCACTCAGGAATCCAACAATTTATCTGGGAGTATGCTACTGTCTTGGAAAGAATTTTGTTTTGAATTGAGGAATCTGGACTTACTGTCTCTGGATCAAAACTTGCCGCCTGTGTCCCTGCCTTGGAAATCGTTGGTCATATAGTCTGCAAGGACGGAAGAAGGATGGCACCCTCTAAAGTCAACAAAATCATCTCCTGGCCTACCCCAATAAATCCAACGGAAGTTAGAGGTTTCCTAGGTGTTGTAACTTATGTCAGGATCTTCATTCCCTCATTATCCAAAATCTGTATTCCCTTGCGTCGCTTAACCAGGAAGGATGCTGAATGGATTTGGACCCAAGACTGCAAACAATCATTTCAGTTGCTCAAAACAATTGTTGGGAAAGACATTTTTTTGAAACAGATCACTTATGGACCCGGAGCCGGAAAGATCAAGCTGGCAGTGGACTTGAGTTATCAATCTGTTGGGGCTGTTCTTACCCAGGAAGATGAAAATGGTTTGGATTGTCCTGCTCTGTATGAATCTCTTCTTTTCTCAGATGTGGAATCCAGGTACTCCCAGCCAAAACTGGAACTTTGCGGTGTGGCCCAAATGTTGAAGAAGCTTCAGACTGTCCTTTGGGGTCAAAACTTTGAGTTACAAGTGGATGCACAATCTATTATTGAAATGATCAACGCCCCCAGCCTCCCAAATGCTCCAATGACTCGTTGGGTGGCTTTCATCCAGTTGTTCTCTTTTGATATTGTTCACAGGCCCGGAAAATCTTTCACCATGCCTGATGGCTTATCTTGACGACCTATTGGAGATGATGAATCAGAGGTTGGAATGGATTTTGATGAGGAAGAACCCTTGGTCCGCCCTGTCTTTGCCTTCTCCTCCCAGAATTACTCTGGTTTCCAGCAAGGTTTCTGGCTTAAGTTGGAGCAGTACCTTTCAACTCTCCAAAGACCCCCTGATCTCTCTGCCAAAGAATTTCGGTCCCGTAAAAGGAAGTCCTCCAACTTCTTTGTCCAAGGTTCTAGGCTTATGAAAAGGTCAACTCCTTGTGCACTTGTTGTGGTCACTATCCCTTCCAAGCAAGATTCAATCCTGGAAAATCTCCATGAAGGCCTTGGTCATTTTGGGGAAACCAAAACTTATTGACAAATATCCAAACGATTCTGGTGGCCATCCCTGAAGAAATCCGTCGCTCAATGGTGTAGGAGTTGTGAAGCCTGCCAGAAACGTGATCTTAGGCGCCCGGCCAAAATTCGTTACCCCACTGGAGAATCCACTTTCTTTGGGAGGATTGCTATGGATGTGGTTCACATTAAGGCTGGTGGAGCTAAGTACCTCATTGTGGCTAGAGATGATTTTTCTGGATGGGTTGAAGCAAAGTTTCTTAAGAAACTCAGCTCTGAATCAGTAGCAGATTTCCTTCATGAGACTTGGACAATGCGTTATGGCTTGGCCCAATCTTATTCTACGGATGGTGGCTCGGAATTTGGTTGAAAACTTGCTGAAATGATCCAATTGCTCCCTGGACAACATAGAGTTACTACTCCCTATTATCCTGAAGGACAAGGCATGGTGGAAAGAGGCCATGCTCCCTTGAAGGCTGCTCTTGTCAAATTGGCTGGTGAAAGTGGAAAGAATTGTTGAAAGTTTCTCCCCTTGGTCCTCTTCTCTGATCAAATTTCCACTAAGCGAACCACTGGTTACTCTCCTTATGAAATCATCTTTGGTCAGAGGGCTGTTCTTCCTCTTGATCTTGAAATGGAGTCTTTCTTGGGCATCTCTTGGGAACAAGTTTCCTCAAATACTGACCTATTAGTTGCCAGATCAAAGCAACTGGAGCAGAGTAAAGATATTTGTAACAAAGCTTATCAGAAGATGATGGAATCAAGAGCAAAATCAGTGCAGTATTGGGAAGATAAACACCGGAATTGAATCAGGGACCGTTTGAACCCTGGCGACCTGGTATTGGCTTATAATTGTTCCTTGGAAACTCAGTGGGGAAAGCTTTTCTCTAACCGCTGGAATGGTCCTTACAAAGTAGTCCGTCAAGTTAGAGGTGGATCATATCTTTTGGAGGAGCTGAATGGTACTCAGATGGCCAGAAGGTTCTCTGCTGATCAGGTGAAGAAATTTCACTCTTGTGGAGGCAATTTGCGGTAGAAGTAAGTCCTCCCAATTGTGCACCATCTGGGCAAGATCCTTGTTGTTTTGTGAAAACTCTACTTCATGCCACGCCTGTGAGCACTTGGGACGCCTCCTTCATTTTATCTCAGCCATTTCTAGGATTTTTGGTTGGATCAACATATTTTTTTCTCAACCACTCTCAAGATCAAAATGGCCATTCTTTGGTTTCAATCATCTTTCTTTCCTCTCTTTTTCTATGGCATCAAACTTGGGAGCAGACTAGGGACAGTCTGTAAGTTGGGGAGAGATGTGGTGCCCCATCCTGGACACCATGGCCGCCTTAAGACCTCAATCCATAAACTGTTGCGCAAACGTACCATCCGGCCGAACAACTTATCCTCAGGCTCATCCAAACCGTCCTTTATTGGCGCGTGTCGCGCCTTGCGCCTCGCGCGCTGCGCTTCCTTCATCTGCGCGCGTCCTTTATCCGCGTTGCTCATCATCCTTGCCGTTGCGTGTTGCTTGTCATCTCCGCCGTTATTACTCATCCTCACTGTTGTTGTTGCGCGTCCTCATCTTTGTTGTTGCGCGTCCCAATCTCCTCATTGCTATTGTCGCGCGGCCCTCATCCATGATTTACTGAATCCATCCTGACGGCACCCCCAAGCATTTGGCAAATCCTTGGATCCGTCAAATCTCCCATCTCACTTGATCTATCAGTTGTGAATCTCAAGGCCCTCAGGATTTACTCAACCCTCTCAAGCCAATCTCCTATCCGCCCATCCGCGCTCTCATGGACTTCATCTGTCACCTTTCCTGGGGCTCTCCCACCTGCTTCCACCTTTGGAAGGGGTGAAGAGTGCCAACTACCGCCCGCAGACATCTGCGGTGGTTTGGTTCATTTCTCTTTCCCACCCCGTCCGCCTTCGGACGAGGGGTGGGTCACTCTGGTATTGTTATGCGCGCCCATCCACAGACGGACGCAAGTGACCACATGGTTGTCTTCCCTTTTCAGCTCTATTTGTAGAATCCATTGTACATAGTCTAACAGGGCCTCCTGCCCATGTGAGGAGGGGCTCTCCCCTGCCTTTTTGATGAATAAGGGGAGCATGGAATGATCCAGCATGAAATCAGCACACCCTTGATCCTTGAGCCTCCATAATCAAATCCTTGATCCCTGATCCTTATCACCAACCAATAGCCTTGCTGGTTGAAGAAAAATTCTGTCTGTTGGAATTTTTGAGTGTGTTATACCACTCTTTGATCCCTTTCTCTGACCATACTGGTCTTAATCCCTGATCATCTTTCTGGATCCAATCACAATTGATTGAAGAGGTCTTATTAAGCTTAAGACCTGGAGTGTTATACCTCCCTTAATTTCCTTTGGAGTTGCATTCTGCCAGCCTACTCTTGAGTCCCTTGAGAAGTGTTGAGGTTATCCTTGCTTCAAATTGGTTATTGTTTGCTTTGGAGCTTCTTAAACATTGTGCTATGTCTTGCACAGCCACTCTCAGTTATCTGGTACCCTTCAAGCGCTTGATTGCGGAGAGTTGGGAAGGTTCATTGAGAACCTGGAGGTTGCTTGGGTTTGAGTTGATCATCCCCAATCTTCTGCTGACGACCAGAGTTATTAGCTTGTGGGCGTTGTTTACATACAACAGCTTTTGTTCTTTGAACTCTAAGAAGACATTAACTTCTTTTGTTCAAGTTTTTCACTGCATAATATTGTCTCAGATAGTGCTGTTCCATTGCTACCAAACTATTATCATCTTTATCCTCTACTCCTTGATTCCTCATTTACCAGGTTCTGGACCTTGATCTTGGTTACATTTAAATATTTTTGTAACACTCAGGAGGGCAGCCTAAAACTACACCTTTCCCCTCCGCAGAACTGCCACGGCCTAGCACTGTTTGGAGTCTTACAACACCATTTCTTTAAGCAATAAACAATTGCAAGAAGTTCCTTGTCATGAATCTCATAGTTAAGCTCTGCAGCAAGCAACTTGCGAGAATTGAGAGCTACGGGGTGAAAGAGAGAATTGGAGGAAGAGAACTGCAAGATTACTCCTGCAATTGCATAGTCGCTTGCGTCTGTTTTGACAATAGTACAAGCCAGTTCTTTGTAGTGAGAAAGTATTGGAGCAGTGGTGAACGCTTTCTTCAGAGATTTGAACTCCAAAGCAGCTTGTTTGGTGAAAACAAAAGGACTGTCTTTTTGAAGAAGGTTAGTAAGATTCACAATTTTCTTGGGGTAACGCTCAATAAACCTCCTATAAAAATTACTGAAACCAAGGAAAACTTGAAGGGATTTAACAGAAGAAGGTGGGGGCCAGTCCAATATGTGTTTGCCTTTGGCTGGTTCCATCAATAGTCCTTGCTGCAAGACTACAACACCTAAAAAACAAAGAGAAGAGGAATGGAATTTGCACTTAGAGGCTTTTGCAAACAGGTCATTCTTGCAAAGTTGCTGCAGCACCTCTTGCACATGTGCAATGTTATCTTTGAGGTTTCTTGAGCAGACTAGTATATCATCAAGATATACCACAAGGTATTTACCTACAAGATTGGAGAAAATGTCATGGACAAAATGTTGAAAAGTGGAAGGAGCGTTACAGAGGCCAAAAGGCATGAAGGTATACTCATAACTGCCAAACCGGGTTCTCATTAGGGTCAAATACTCATGACCTTTCATAATGCAAATTAGTTTATAGGCACCTCAAAGGTCTAACTTTGAGAAATAAGCAGCTCCATGGAAGAGGGTGAGGAGATGTGACATAGGCGGTACTGGATAGGCATTCTTCCGGGTTACCTGGTTCAGTTTCCTGTAGTCAACACAAAGGCAAAGTCCACCGTCCTTTTTTGGAACAAATAGGACAGGTGATCCGGTATTTGAATTGCTTGGTCAAAGAAATCCTTTTGCTACATTTTCCGCAATGTAGTCTTGAAGCGCAATTGGTTCTTGCGTCAAGAGAGAGTAAACTAGTACTGGTGCCAGAGGTGGGCCAGTAATTTTGATCTTGTGATTGTAAGGACGGGATGGAGGCAGTTTATCTGCTCTTGCAGCTGAGAAGACGTCAGCAAAGTCATGATAAACTGAAGGTAAAGACTCTCAAATGATTTCTAAATCTTCAATCTTTTCATCTTTGAGCACCGGATTTGCGGTGCTTGCATGGTGAAAGAGGATTAGGGAGCTCAAAATACACCGTTTGGTTGGTTTCTGTTTCTCTTTGAAGGAACAGGAAAGAGGTAAGCTGGATAGGCAAGCGATAACTCCTAAATCTGAAGAGTGAATTTGGGAATGAAGGTCAGGATATTGCAAATCTCCTGGCAGAAAAGTGTCATCCAACTCAATGACATTGTCAGGTAGGCTGTTTAATTCCTGTTTGACGGAAAGATTAGCGTTCTGGGGGTGCAAGGTTCAAAGGTTAATTACTCCTTCTTGCCAATTCACATCCAGATTCCAGTAAACTAGGAAATCATGGCCTAGAATGGTATCATCCATTCCGGATATAGCCAAGACAAATAAATCCCATTTGAAGCTGGGGAAATTAGAGAATGCAAAGGTCCATTTTTCCTTTTGGGAGACCCAATAAGACGGTTCAGTCGCACTACTTACTAAATAGATAGGAAATTTATCTATCTTGGAACGCGTAAGATTTTTGGAAGTGGCAAAAGATTCACTGATGAAGGAAACATTAGCGATGGAGTCAAGTAAGACTTGATAAGGGGTGTTGTTGGAATGGAATAGGAGAAATCTTGAACTAGGAGCACCTAGTGACTCACAAGTGCAAATATTTACTCGTGGTGATTTAGATAATGTGTAGTTTTCCTTGCGAGTATCAGAAAAACTACAAGCTAATTTTATGACTGCTTGGCCGCTTCACGTGCTAACCGCTTTGCACAACTTTTGACATCATGTTTTCCTCCACAATACATACACATCCCATTTTTCTCCCTCCGTAGCCGTTCCTTGTTCCGTAGCATCCCGGTTTCTTTGTCCAAGAACTTTGAAGTTTTGGTGACGGTCTTCGCTTTTGAGTTGGAGTTCAAAGTTGGGGTTAGTTTGGATGTTTTTGGGTTCCTTGCGTTTTGCTTTGAGGATTTGTCCACCCTTGGAGCCAAGGTGGACGGTCCATGGTCATTTCGCAGAGATCAATTCTTGTTTTGATAGCCATTATCAAGCTCAATCACTCAATCAATTAGCTGCTGGAGCGGGGTTGTCATATGACCCCCAACTGCAAGCTGTTCAATTAAGCGTGCCAGTAGACCCTTTTGGAAATGGAATAGAAGAGCAGCCTTGTTTCACTGGATGTGAGACTGCAAGGTTCAAAAGTGAGAAATATAAACGGAAGCTCTACTATTTTCCTTCATAACTAGACTATTAAGTTTGTATTTGGCGTTTTGAACTTCATTGGGGTTGCCAAACAGGGTGAAAAGTTGTTTCTCAAACCTGTCCCAGTTGTTTAGAATACACGTGGGATTGTTTCTGGACAAAAGTTGGAGGTACGGTCCAAACCACTGCAAGGCTCTACCTCCTAAGAAGGACAAAGCATACATAACCTTATGCCTATTGGAAGGGAAATTGTTGGAGTCTTTTTAAAAGATGATTTTACAAGACTTTAGGTAGGATCTAAGCTTATCAGGGTGTTCTCCTGTAAAGTGATTGGGTTGCTTCATGCCCGGGTTGCAAAAGCTAGGAGTACTTGGACTAGATCGCGGGGCACCATGAGTGAGGGCCTGGATCAATGTTGAAAGCAGGGTTGAAGCTTTGGGCTTGGGAGCAGTAGTGCAAACCCCTGGTATACCATGAGTCAAGGTTTCATTGGAAGAAGGGTCGGAATCTGCAAATTTGGCCAGAGGGTCCGCTGGAACATCCCGTGGAGGAGTCTGAGGATCATTGAGGGGTTCAACAGATGGCTATTTAGAAGAAGGAATGGGAGCTAAGGGTTGTTGGGCCCAAGGGAAACTGGTTCTCCCTACCCAATGGATATCATCATTGTAAGGGGCAAGGGAAGCGTTCCCGGTTGAGGGAGTACGTGACATTGAGAAGAAGAAGTCTACTATAGGTTGGCAAGCTACAATAGATGAGTTGAGTTAGTTAATTTACTGTCACACAACCACCCCACGTACTATAGGGCAATTCTTAGATGATTGTGAGCGCAGAGGAATTCTGAGTTTCAAGGCAAGTGCAAATAGCAAGACTCAGTTGCAAAGTGCAAACTTAGTTATGCCACTCAACAAAAGGCGAGAGGAATGGAATGTGTTCTGAGGGGAGAAACTCAACCTGAGTCCGATGTGATAACTAGGTTGTAGCAAAATGCAAGAACATATGAAATTAACTAACTGAGGAGACAATCATCAGGCAAGGGGGTAGCCCTTATAATGTAATCCAAAGTGACTAGATACAGCCTGGTGGTGAGCTAACTACAGTTGAAGGCGGTGAGGCAATGAATGACAGGAACAGGATAGGAAATAAAGCAGTAGTACAATCATATCCAAGGCCATGGTGTAAGTGCAAGACAATAGAATCTGAGCGTACAAATGTATGATGAATTGGGACAGGAGCAAGTGACGTTGAAGGTAATGTAAATGAGAAGTAATAGTGTAGGCAGGGTAAGGACTAGTCAAATTGCAAACTGTACAGTAATGATGGCTTAGTTAGACGTAGATGAAAACTAACAAAAAGTGAGTGAACAAAGATGGAAGTCCAAGGCTGTTGATGGGCCAGGGAAGGAGATTGGATCTCATAATGGATGGCTGACCGGTATGGGGTAAAACGCTGTGGAAACTTTGGAGGTTTTCCCTCATGAAGTTGTCGCTAGTTATGGAGCCAATGGTTCTAGCGTCTGTAAGACTTGAGGATGCTTCCTTCTTTTTTTTTTGGAGAAGATAGAATATGAGAATATATGAGGGGGAATCCCCCCAGAGAGAGATCCATTGAGACCAAAATATGAATCCCCCCCTCAGCCCTACCCTAAATACAAGCACAAAGACAAACTGACAACCATGAAGAAGAAACCCTAGACCCAGAACCCTAACCCATACCCTAACCCATACCCTATACCTTCAGCTTGCCTGCCATTACGCACATCCGGTTTGTCCTTACGTGGCGGGGCCCTCTGCCGCGCGCTACCCAAAGTTCACCGCGCTTGCCCGTATCCACCCAATGCCCCGTTGCAAATTTCCTAGCCCTGCGGTTGCCCCGCCTCTTCCTCCCCCGACTAACCGCCCAATAACCTGGTTGGCCCGGCTCCATCCATGAGTCAGATACCCAAGCGGGTTGCGGCCCGCCTCCGCTAGTCAGGCCCGGCGCGCAGCCGCGTGCTCAATCCTGCTGCGCCTACTGCTGAGCTTTGCAGAAGCTTCTGCTGAGCCCACAGCGGCTACTGCTGAGAAACAGCGCACCCCTGCTGCTGAGCCTAACCTACCAGATGCCAAGTGCGCAGGCCGCGACGCAGTCCCCAACCCAATGCTATATAATGACACCACACTGCAAAGTTCGCAAGTATATACTGAGTTGGTCGCCAAGATTGGAAGTTCAATGCAAGCCAGAGGAAGTAGCGGATAGCACCATTGATTTTGTGCTTTATTTGTGTCACGCTTATAGACTGGGGTAGATGGTACTGAGGAGAGGACATGTCAAAGTGATGAAGACAATAACTCCTAAGTGCAAGGCGTGACAGCTTTTCCCCTGCAAAAAACAGTCACATCACAAATTGAATCCAAAAAACTTGACTTTGAAAAGCAAAAGTGGGATTTTCAACTGGCCATCAATGTTCAAAAGCAGAAAGCCTAGAGTTTGTCTCATCAACAAAAATGTTATTCCAAGTGGAAGTTGAAACAGGCTCAGCTAGAGTTTCAAAAAGAGGAAAAGGAGAAGGATTGAGAGCAAGAACAACTGGAAAAGCAGAGGGAAAAACTTGAAACCAAAGAAATGAATGAGTTATCAGTAGCCTTGGCTTGCATTGGTTGCAGTAGAACAGTAGATGAGATACAGCAGATAAATCAAATTTTGGGCTTGTAAATATATTTGCATGGGTGAAAGAAAAAAAAAATATTTTTGATTACAATGTTTGAGAGTATTCTTAACCCCACCAACATACAAATCTTTTTTTTTTTATTTTTTTTTCTAGAGTAAATTTGGACATTATTCAAGTCCCTACAAGTGTTTCTATTTTTTTTATTAATTTTAAGTGACATGGCCATTCTTGTATGGGTTGCTGTGTCCACAGCAGGAAAGGTACAGTACTTTTACTTATTATCTTCCCAAACCATTTTACTATACCTTCTGGCTTGAAATCAATTCCAAAGCCAAGGTCAGGAAAAACAAATTGGCCATCCAATACTTGATATTTGTCTGTATTTTCAATAAGTCCACCATTTGATTTGTTGGTTGGAACCACAAGTAAAAAGGAGTAGCCAGAGATGTTGCCTTTGTCAATATGAGGAGAGTTGTAAAAAGAATTTCAAGGTGAGAGTGATGTGTGGGGAGCAATCAAAAGTTGTAGGCTTGGAACTAAATTCCAAAAAAGAGAAAGAGGGGATCTTGTTGTCCTTCATGGTATCCTGGTTAGCTTTAAAGGAAAGTTTGGCCAAATTTCAAAACATTTGTCCTAGAATTCAGGATACTTTGTTGGCCTTAAGGTTGAGGAAATCATACTCTTGAGGAGAAGATCTAATAGATGATTTCTTTAAGTAAAGTTCAAATAACTCCAAAGGGTGCATCAATTTTTGCCATCCAACTGCCTAAATTTTTCCACCCCAAGATCTTGAAGGACCAACTGGGTTGACAAATGTTTTTGAATGGTGAAGGAAAGTGGTGATAAAGTTGATTTCCCTCTTATCTTTTTCTGAGGGTTTATCCAAGGTCACAAAATCAATTATTTTAACCAGGGATTGATGATCAGATTGATTGAGGACAATTACATTTCCACGGTGGAAGAAATGGAACCATTTTATTGTTTTTTTTGCTTGCTCAAACTCTTCCTGAGTGGTTTTTTGACTATTCTTTCTCTTTTTGGCAACAATTGAACGGTACAGATCCAAAAGACACCGTTTCCAACCAGACCAGACCACCTTTTCATTAATACCTTCCCCAGCAACCTCCAAAGATATTTTTGAAGCTCTCATTTGATTCCTCTTTTGGTGAGCATCCCTACTCTTCCCACCTCTCTGTATGTTTTTCAAGCCATCTCCTTCCATCTTGTTCCCTCCCAATGCTATACTTATATTAGGGTGTATCAAAGTTAGGAAACCTGCCATTAGAAACCCGCCATTTTTTTTGACAAAACCCGCCATTTTTAATGGCGGGTTTCTGAAATACACATACCCCCTAACTGCTGTATTTCAAAATGGTGTGTTTCATGAAAATGGCGGATTTCAATCATCAAACACGCCATTAAACCCGCCATTTATGCATCATCATCCATCCACCATCCATCACATCAAAAACACCCATCCACATCAGCAAATCCATACCAGTCCCATCTCCATTGCATCACACACATCTCTATTGTTTTTCACATACCTTCACATACCCATCTTCACACAAATCCCATCATCATCTCATCACCCCACATCACTCACCACCTTTCTCAACATATCCAATCAAACATCCCGCCAGCAAGTTGAAAACGCAAAAAAGCTGACTGAACTTTTGCTACTGTTTGACTGCAATTCAGACTCTCATTCAGACTCCGATTTGGAATCAACTTGGTTAGCTTTGAATTCTCTGTTGGCAAAGCAATACATGGTTCCAAGAATACACACTCTCCATAACCCTATGTATGAAAGGCAAAAGCTTCATCTCATCCCTGACTTAAGCTTCCAGCAACTGTTCCAAACTTTGTTGCCTTCTTTCATGAAACGTTTGGCAATGATTGAAGACCACCACATCTTCCAGAAAAATTCTTGCAATCCTCAACGCGATCCAGCCATCCAACTTTCCATTGCTCTTTGTAGATTGGGGTCAAATGGAAATGGAGCAGCAATCCATCAATTGGAAAATCTATTCTCAGTCAGTTACAGAAGCATTGACTTATACACCAAAATAGTCATGATTGCTATCCTATCTTTCCGTTGCTTGGTCCTTTCATGGCCAACCAAAGAAGAACGCAAGGAGATATCTCAAGTAATGGAGACAGAAGGCTTTCCTGGTTGCTTTGGTTTTTTTGATGGAACCACCATCCCCTTGAGTCAAAAACCAAACCTAGATGGAAACCACTATTTTGATTGTAAAAAAAGGCAATTGATTCATTTCTTTTCCAATCGCTATGATAAAAATTTGGATCAAAAACTGACCAAATATGTTCCATCTCTTTGTTTAGATACTCCGTGGCACTACAACTTGTTTGCAATAACAACAAGAAGTTCATCTCCCTCCATGATGGCCTTCCAGGTTCTTTTCATGATTCATATGTTTTCAATCGGATGCGGATTTCCCAACAACCAGAGAACTACTTTGACCAAGATCAATACCTTCTGGCCGATTTGGCTTATGCTAGTGGGAAATATGTAGTTCCAGCATACCGGAATGTTTCATCCAATGATCAAGGAAAAACCGATTTTAACTATCATCTTGCCCAATCACAAGTTCGGATTGAGCATGCCATAGGAATTCTGAAAGGAAGATGGGCCAGCTTACGGGAGATGCAAAACCAGCTCCAATGTTCCAAAGATATGAGTTTCCTAATCAACTGGATTATCACTTGTGTAATCCTTCACAACCTTTTGGCCGACATCAAAGATGAATGGGATGAAATATTCCAAGATGATATTCCTGATCCGCCTCAAGTCATCCCTGTCTCATCTAGTCCCTCATCTTCTTCTATGAGAGAGCGGATTCTTCCTCTCATTCTTGCTTGCTTTGATGAGTAATTTTTGATTTTGAAATTGGTAAAAATTCCCTTCACCGTATTTTTTTGGTTTTGGTTGTTCACCCAAGATTCATAGGCTGAGTTTTTTTTTATTTTTTTTTTAGTGGACTTGAATCCAAAAACACCTCCACCTCAAACCCTGCCACTCCCCAAATGCCACCCCCCTCCCCCTGGTCACTCAACCCCTTCAACCTCACCCCACTCACTCACCGGTCAAACCCTGCCTCCTCCTCACCAAACCACCTCACTCATCACCACCACCTTACTCACCACCACCACCTCATCTCACCTCAATCACTGAATCCCCTCCTCCTAATCCTGGTAAGCCCCCTCCACCCTCTTCCTCTTCCTTCCCCTCACCAGTTGCTGATCTTTTGATCATTCAACCTTTATTCCCCCCCTGGATCCATTGGTCAATCCATCAAGGTGAGCCCCTCCCCTCCTCCAATTCCTCCTCTCATTGATCAAGCAATTGATTGCCCAATCAATTCGCAATCGATTGAGCAATTGATTGCGAATCGATTGCCAATCAATTGCCCGATTGATTGCCAATCAATCAAGCAATTGATTTGCAATCAATTCGCCAATTGTTTGGGCCAATCAATGCAGGGTTTTTGTAGGGTACAGGAACTGACTTCCCCATTGTTTTTTCTTTGTTTTTGTTTCTTTTTTTTTTAGGTTTTCGAGCTCTGCCAGAACACATTCTCTCAAGTCTTACGCCAACCAAGCTACATCCTGGGACAGTCTGGTTTGCCTAGTATGATGCTGGCTGCAGCTCCTCATCATTACCACTCCTCCCCAGCTAATTCTATTCTTTTGATATCTATCAATGCCTTCACTGGCTACCAAACTCCAAATGTTATACATCCATTCAAATTTCACCTTGATCCTCACCTTGGGTGCAGCAAGTGCCTGGGAGGGAGAAAGATGGAAGGAGATGGTATGAAAAACATAAAGAGAGGTGGCAAGCAGAGGAATCGTTGATTTTCATCTCTTTTTTATTTTTTTAATCCCACCATTTTGATAATGAGAACGTTGCTGACATTTTTTTTTTTTATTTGTTTGACCAGTCTTTTTGTTTGTCCAACCCCTTTTTTGATATTGATCCTTCACTGCCTACCAAACTAAAAATGTTATACATCCATTCAAATTTCACCTTGATCCTCACCTTGGGTGCAGCAAGTGCCTGGGAGGGAGAAAGATGGAAGGAGATGGTATTAAAAACATAAAGAGAGGTGGCAAGCAGAGGAATTGTAGAAAAAGGAGGGCTCAAATGAGGGATTTGGAAATTTCTCTGGAAGTGACTGACGACTTGATCAAGGAAAAGTTTGCCTGGTCTAGACAAAAGCTATGCCCTTTGGATCTGTACCCTGCTATCATGGCTGAAAAAAAAACAACCCTCGAAAACCCACCCAGGAAGAATTTAAGCAAGCAAAACAGAAAATTGGGGCTTTCCACTTCTTCCACCATGGAAAAGTTATTGTTCTCGACCAATCTGATCACCATGCTCTGGTTGCCGTCATTGAATTTGTGCCTTTGGATTGACTATCTGAGCAAGATAAGAAAGATATCAACTTTGTGACGACATTCCTTCACTGTTCAAAAAAATTTGTCAACCCGGTTGGTCCCTCAAGATCTTGGGGTGGAAAAATGTGGGCAATTGGTTGGCAAAAATCAATGAACCCTTTGGAGTTATTTGGACATTATGTGAAGAAATCATCCATTAGATCTTCTCCTCAAGAGTACGCTGTTGTCAACTTGAAGGCCAACAAAGTATCCCAAATTTTAGGACAAATGTTTTGTAATTTGGCCAAACTTGCCTTTGAATCAAACCGTGATACCATGAAGGACAGCAACATCCCCTCTTTATCTTAGTTGGAATTTGGTTCCAAGCCTACACCTTTTGATTGCTCCCCACACCTCACTTTCACCTTGGATTCTTTTTACAATTCTCCTCATATTGACAAAGGCAACATCTCTGGCTATTCCTTTTTACTTGTGGTCCCAACCAAAAAATCAAATGGTCGACTTATTGAAGATATGGATGAATATCAAGTTTTAGATGGTCAATTTTTTTTCCTGACGTTGGCTTTGGAATTGATTTCAAGCAAAAAGGTATAGTCAAAATGGTTTGGGCGGCTAACAAGTACAAGCACTGTACCTTTCCAGCTGTGGACACAGCAACCCATACCAGAATGGCCATGTCACTCCAAATTAATAAAAAAACTCAGAGCACTTGTAGGGACATGAAAAACAGCCAAATTTACTCTAGAGAAAAAAATATCAATAAAAACAAAAAAGATTTGTATATTGGTGGGGTTAAGAATGCTCTCAAACGTTGTTGTAGTAAAAAATAATTTGTTTTTATTTCATACATGCAAATATATTTACAAGCCCAGCATTTGAGTAATCTGCTGTATTACTTCTACCAATCTACCACTGCCAATGCAAGCCAAAGCTACTGATACCTTATCCTTTTTTTTGTTTGCCCGTTGTTCTCTCTCCTTTTCCAGTTGCACTTGCTGCCAATCCTTCTCCTTTTCCTCTTTTTGAAACTCTAGCTCAGCTTGTTTCAACCTCCACTCAGCATCCAATTTTTGTTGATTAGCCAAAGTCTTGGCTTGCTGCTTTTGACCATCCATGGCCAGTTGGCGATCCCACTTTTGCTTTTCAAACTGAATTTTATCTGATTCAATTTGTGATTTCACTGTTTTGTGGAGGGGAATGGCAATGAGCATGATTTTGAAAGCAAGGATATTGAATCAATCAACTTACATGAAGCTTGCTTCTCCATGATTTCTTCAAAGCCCAAAAAACTGGAAGTGTTTCTCCTCTTTTGATGACTTTTGGGGTTGACATTGATGGAATTGAAGGCCTTTTGCTTACCCTTGGCAGAGGAGGTTTGAGTCTGAAAGTCCTCACTAGTATTTGAAGGCGATGTGGGAGTCCCCATTGGCTTGAGTTTTTGGCCAATCAAAAATGGATGAGCCTGTTTTTTTACAATGTAAATCAGTCAGGATCAACCAGACATAATCAAAAACAATTTAGTTCCTTACTTGAGCAGATGTTGATGGTAACAGTGATCCAGGAATAACATCCTCCTCATTGGGCAAGTTCTCCTGTTGTTCTGCCCCAGGAAGAGAGAAATCAAAAGAAGAAAGTGAGGGGTCCAAGGTCGGGATTGACTGATCAATCAATACTAAAGTAGAAGTGATTGGAGCCAATTGTGTTTGAATATCCTCCTCGTCATCAGATGGGGGCCACTCCAAGGCCAAGGTTTCATCAAGGTCCCCGTTGGTAGGCTGAGCATCCCCAGCCAAGTCCTCGGCATCAACGGAATCGGATTGTGGGGAATCAAAAGCAGCTAGGGGGGGTGATGTTGGCCTTCTTTCCGAAGATTTCATCCATTTGAATATAAAAAGCACAAATGGAGTCCAACTTATCAACCACCAAGTTGATTCCTTTGGCTTTGTCCAAGTCGGTGATACCAAAGCCAGTGGAGATAGACATGGAGTGGGCCTTTTTGTACTTGGCTCAATAGTTTTTGAACCGCTCCCTCATCTGTTTGGATGACAGATCCAGCCTACCTTTTGTTTTGTTCTTGAGTTCATTGGCCATCAGGAGATAACCATTGACCTTAGAGGATTGAGGTTGGCCAACACGTGTTTTTTTTTTGGATCCAAAGCAGGAATTGTAGTTGGAGGGAATTTTCAGCCAGTTTACCAGGATGATGTGATCAGCTCTCTTGAGCTGACTTGAGCCCTTGGAAGCTGATGGGGGAGGATTGTTTGTTGTAGAGTTCCTCGGCAATGTTCTCTTGGGTGTGTTGGACTTGTGGGGGGAGGTTCGCTGAGGGGCCATTTGAAAGAGTTCGGGCTACGCAAGTGATGAGAGCGATAAAGTGATGAGAGTGGTGAAGTTTTGAGAGCGATTAAGTGGATGAGAGTGATCAAGTGATGAGAGCGGTTAAGTGATGAGAGTGATGAAGTTTTGAGAGCAATGAAGTGGATGAGAGTGATCAAGTGATGAGAGCAATAAAGTGATGAGAGTGGTCAATCAATTTTATGATGAGGTTGGGGGTAAAAAATTTTCCAATGAGGTCGGAGGTAGAAGGAGGTGGGAAGACAGGGGTGTATGACGCGGACAGGTGGTGGAAGCATTTAAATACTTTATTTGAAAAAAACCACTTATTTCAGGTTAACTTTGACACGTCTGATCTGAAATAAGTGGGTTTTTTTGATTTTTAATGGTGGGTTTGAAATGGCGGATTTGGGTTGAAACCCGCCATTAAAAAATGGCGGCTTTGGTTAACTTTGATACCCCCTATTGGGGTGAGGAAAAAGGCGGGATTCAATTGTTTGTGTAACATTTTGAGGGGGTGGGAGAAGAATAGGATGTTTCCCAAAAGCGGTCAAATGTTTGAGCCCCCCCACCCAAAAAAAAAACAATGTCAGTCCAATAGACATTGTTGAGGAAACATGATTGAATAAAAAAAGAAACCAAACCTGAAATTGAACCCAGGGACAACAGAAGCTGAATGCCCCCCAAAAAAAAATGGCATGGGTTACCCATGAAACACACTGACAAGCAAAGTTATCAAAAAAAAACAAAATTAAAAAAACATACCTTCTATGGCAAAGAACACCTGAAATCATCAAAAAAAGACCCTGTTGGCTTCTGGTGAAGTCCAGAGACACCTACAAAGAAAAAAAAAAAAAAAAAAAAAAAAAAAAAAAAAAAAAAAAAAAAAAACAGCAGAAGTCAGCACCAAAGATATCTCCAAAAAATGGTGGAGGAGACATTTGCAATCAATCACTTGATTAATCAAGAAAAAATCAAACAATTGATTGCAAACCAATCAAGCAATCAAAAGTGAATCAATTGCTTGATTGATTGCAAATAAATCAAGCAAATTGATTGCTTGATCAATTGCCAATTAATCAAGCAATTGATCAATCAAAACAATCAATTTGGTTTTGATTGATCTATTGAAACCAACGTGATTGATTGATCAATCAATTACCAATCAATTAGTGGGGGTTGGTCAATCAAGGCAGGAGAAGGAGGAGGAGAAAGGGGGGCAAAAGAGAAGGGAGGGGGTTACCAGATGAGGAGTGGGATGCAATTGAGATGAGGTGGAGCTGAGAGAGAAGACCTGGGGTGAGTTCAAAGGGGAGTTAAGCAAGGGTGGTTTAGTGAGTGGAAAGAATGAGGGAAGGGGACTCACTGAGTCTGTTGGTGAGTTAAATTGTGGATGTTTTGGGGAGCTTGGTGAGGTAGGTTTCTTGGTGAGGTTGATGAGGCTGGTGAGGTTGGTAAGGTTGCTGAGGTGAAGGAGGTGGTTTGATGAGGAGGAAAAAAGAAGGTGACTGGTGTGTGAGTGGGGTGAGGTGGAAGTGTTAGAGCAGTGATGTAGAGGGGAGAGGTGGGTGGGCTGGCAAGTGGTGGGGTATGAGGGGGAGGTGTTTTTTGATTTTTTCTAAGTCCACTAAGAAAAAAAAACCGACTCAGCCTGGAAACTTGGGTGAACAACCAAAAAAACAACTTACTGTGAAGTTATTTATCACCTATTTAAAAATAAAACATTACCCATAAATGTCAAATAAATTTCTCTTTTATGTTCTTTCTACTCTTCTTTTCTTTCCTCTTTTGGTCTCTTTCTTTTCTCCTTCCTTTCACTCTTACTGTCTCATCTGCGCGGCTCTTATCTCTGTCAAAAGTAATCTTCTACATGTCACCTCAATGTCTCAACTATCCTACTCTATTGTCTTGACAACTTCTTCCTTCTGAGTCTCTCGTCTCCTTTCCTCTTCTTCTTCTTGCGGCTCCTTTCTTCTTCATCTTTTTTTCTTCTTCTTTTCCAAACTTCGCTCAACTACTCAAAACTCCTCAAACACAACTCTCAATTATTTTTCCTGTCAATTTCTGACAGGTAAGACTTCAGCTTGCCAATTCTCTTTCCAATTAATCAAGTCTAACTCTTCTTCTGAATCTCTCTCAAAGTCTTTCATCACTGCTATCTCATGTCTTATCAAAAATCAAATCCACCTACTGAAGATCTTGACAATCCCTTGACCCTTTTCCATTGCTCAATGTTTGTTCACCTCTTTGACTCTTTCTTAGCTTTATTATTCTTCCTCTTCATTTCTTGTTTTCTTTTCTCTTTACTGATGATGTCTTTGTCTTAGCCCTCTTGGTTCTTAATCCATTCAAGCTTTTCCCAGTAATTCAACAATAAAAGCAAGCAAGGGTGAGAGGAAGAACCCGCTCTCTCATAGAAGAAGATGAGGGAAAATATGAGACAGGGATGACTTGAGGTGGGTGAGGAATATCATCTTCAAATATTTTGTCCCATTCATCTTGGAAGTTGTCCAAAAGATTGTGAAGGATGACACAAGTGATAATCCATTTGATGAGGAACTTCATGTCTTTGGGAGTTTGAAGCTGGCACATCTTCCTTTCAGGACTCCTATAGCATTCTCAATCCAAACTTCTGATTGGGCAAGATGATAGCTGAAATTTTTTTTTCCTTGATTTTTAGACAAAACGTTCTGGTATGCTGGAACCACATCTTTGCCACTAGCATAAGCTGAATTGGCCAGAAGTTATTGATCATGGTCTAAGTAGTTCCCTGGTTGTTGGGAAATCGGCATCCAATTGAATATGTATGAATCATGACAACAACCTGGAAGGCCAGAATGGAGGGATATGAACTTCTTGTTGTTATCACAAAAAAGTTGTAGATCCACGTAGTATCTAAAAAAAAAATGAAACATATTTGGTCAGTGGTGTCATCAAAGGTGTCATCAAATTCATTGGAAAAGGAATGAATCAGTTGCCTTTTTTGCAATAAAAATAGTGGTTGCCATCGAGCTTGGTTTTATGACTCAAGGGGATGGTGGTTCCATCAACAAACCCAATGCAACCAGGAAGGCCTTTGGTCTCCATTACTTGAGATATCTCCGTGCTTCTTCTTTTTTTGGCCAAGAAATGACTGAGAAACAGAAAGATAGGGTAGCAATCATGACTCTTTTGGTGTATAAGTCAATGCTTCCATAACTGACTGAGAATAGATTTTCCAATCAATGGATTCCTGCTTCATTTCCATTTGATCCCAATCTAAAAAGAGAAACAGAAATTTGGATGGCTGGATTGCATTGAGGATTCCAAGAATTGTTCTGGAAAATGTGGTGGTCTTCAATCATCTCCAAAAGTTTCATGAATGAAGGCAACAAAGTGTGGAATAGTTGCTGGAAGCTTAAGTTGGGGATGAAATGAAGCTTTTGCCTTTGATACATAGGGTTGTGGAGGGTGTGTATTCTTTGAATCATGTATTGCTTTTCCAACAGAGAATTGAAAGCTAACCAAGTTGATTCCAAATTGGGGTCTGAATCAGAGTCTGAATGGGAGTCAAACAGTAGCAAAAGTTCAGTCAGCTTTTTTTGCGTTTTCAACTTGCTGGCAGGAACTTTGATTGGACATTTTGAAAAAGATGGTGATAGGATTTGGGGTGATGAGATGATCATGGGATTTGATTTGTGTGAAGATGGAGACGTGAAAATAAATAGAGATGTGAAGCAATGGAGATGCAACCTGTATGGATTTGCTGATGTGGATGGGTCTTTTAGATGTGATGGATGGTGGATGGATGATTATGCATAAAGGGTGGGTTTAATGGCAGGTTTGATGTTTGAAATCTGCAATTTTCATGAAACCCGCCATTTTGAAATACACCAGTTGGGGGGTATTTGTATTTCAGAAACCCACCATTAAAAATGGTGGGTTTGGTCAAAACAATGGCAGGTTTCTAATGGCAGGTTTTCTAACTTTGATACGCCCTATTATTAACATTTATTTGGGTAATACTTCCTTCTTGTTAAACTAACCGATTGGAATCTTTCAGGAAAAAGATTCAGATTTAATCCCCCTGAAGAGAGGTGTTAATGAACCCCAGTTTTGTTAAGAATGTGGCTTCTCTCTGATAATATCACCAAAGCATTTTTGAGCCTTTTGAACCAAACCAATATAAACCTAGCATGTGCTTCAGTCATATATATTAATTTGGATCTCCAACCGGGGTTTTTATTGAGAATATTTCCATTCACCCACAGCATCACTAGCTTTAGCTAAAGGCTTGCAATTTTCCTTGAATGAGGAAGCTGACAATATATCTATTTAGGGTGTGAGACTAATGCTTATGCAAATGTTTCAACTGATATGGCTTTCAAAAAAAGATCCAAGAAGATATGGCTAGCATGAAAAACAATTGATAGCTAAGCTGGAAGATGTAAAAATAAATTTTAATTTGATTTTAAACTGATCATTGGGTGGAACTGCAAGGACTTCAGGCATAGACTGAGTTGCCAAGGTGTGTAGTTCACTGGAATATAAGCTGAATTTAGTAAGCAGAAGTTCTAATAGTAAGGTGTTTTCTTGGGTTATGCTATTAGACTGAAAAAAATGATACTGAGGAATAGGATATTTCAAAAGAAGGGGGTAGACAATAAAACTTGGGATTGGAGTTTGACACAGTGAAAATTCACTATTTTCAATGCATTTGCACTGTTCTTGTTCTCAGTGCATTTGCACTGTTTGTGTTCTGAGTGTGTTTGCACTGTTCTTGTTCTCAGTGAATTTGCACTGTTCTTGTTCTCAGTGCATTTGCACTGTCCTTGTTCTCAGTGCATTTGCACTGTTCTCAGTGCATTTGCACTGTTCTCAGTGCATTTGCACTGTTCTCAGTGCATTTGCACTGTTCTCAGTGCATTTGCACTGTTCTCAGTGCATTTGCACTGTTCTCAGTGCATTTGCACTGTTCTCAGTGCATTTGCACTGTTCTCAGTGCATTTGCACTGTTCTCAGTGCATTTGCACTGTTCTCAGTGCATTTGCACTGTTCTCAGTGCATTTGCACTGTTCTCAGTGCATTTGCACTGTTCTCAGTGCATTTGCACTGTTCTCAGTGCATTTGCACTGTTCTCAGTGCATTTGCACTGTTCTCAGTGCATTTGCACTGTTCTCAGTGCATTTGCACTGTTCTCAGTGCATTTGCACTGTTCTCAGTGCATTTGCACTGTTCTCAGTGCATTTGCACTGTTCTCAGTGCATTTGCACTGTTCTCAGTGCATTTGCACTGTTCTCAGTGCATTTGCACTGTTCTCAGTGCATTTGCACTGTTCTCAGTGCATTTGCACTGTTCTCAGTTCATTTGAACTGTTCTCAGTGCATTTGCACTGTTCTCAGTGCATTTGCACTGTTCTCAGTGCATTTGCACTGTTCTCAGTGCATTTGCACTGTTCTCAGTGCATTTGCACTGTTCTCAGTGCATTTGCACTGTTCTCAGTGCATTTGCACTGTTCTCAGTGCATTTGCACTGTTCTCAGTGCATTTGCACTGTTCTCAGTGCATTTGCACTGTTCTCAGTGCATTTGCACTGTTCTCAGTGCATTTGCACTGTTCTCAGTGCATTTGCACTGTTCTCAGTTCATTTGCACTGTTCTCAGTGCATTTGCACTGTTCTCAGTGCATTTGCACTGTTCTCAGTGCATTTGCACTGTTCTCAGTTGATTTGCACTGTTCTCAGTGCATTTGCACTGTTCTCAGTGCATTTGCACTGTTCTCAGTGCATTTGCACTGTTCTCAGTGCATTTGCACTGTTCTCAGTGCATTTGCACTGTTCTCAGTGCATTTGCACTTTTTTTGCTGCATTTTTGCTTTTTTCTGTGTGTATGCACTGTTACCCTTCACTTGAACTGTTTTCAGTGCATTCCAAATTTCTTTCATCTATTTTGCCTTTGTGCATCTGCTGTGCTTGTAGGGAATCTTCACTGTTTTCAGTCCAACTAGACTCTTTGCAATTCATTTTCACTTGTTTGAGTGCACTTGCACTCTTTTCACTGCATTTTCACCGCTCTCAATGCATTTGGACTGTTTGCACTGCATTTTCACTGCATTTGCAGTGAATTTGCACTGTTTTTAGTAAACTTTCACTGTTTACGCTGCCTTTGCAATTTTTAGACTGTATTTTCATTTTTTGCACTGAATTTTCACTGCATTTGCAGTGCATTTGCACTGTTTTTAGTTAACTTTCACTGTTTACGCTGCGTTTGCACTTTTTAGACTGCATTTTCATTTTTTGCACTGAATTTGCACTTTTTCAGACGATTTCCACTCTTTTCAGTGCATTTGCACTTTGTTCAATTCATTTTCATTTATTTCAGTGAATTTGCAATTTTTCAGTGCATTTTCACTTTTTACACTGCATTTCCTGAAAAGAGGGTCTCTTGCTGAGATACTTCCTCACAGAACTTGACCTTGGTGGCAAATCCCCAATACTGATCCCCATTAAAAAAAGGCACTGATGTTCTGGCAAGAAATTCTGAACAACATGTCCCAACCAGATACATTCATGTGTGATATCATTTCAGCCAGGAATGCCTCCACCACAACAATTGTTATCTTCTGCATGGTTCCACCAAGTACATGGTTTCCACCATACTCACCAAGCCACTTTCTTGTTTTCTCCTAGAACAACACTGCTTATTGATTGCCCTTGTTTCCTGATGGCACTTGTTTTTTTTCTTTTCCACCCTTTCTCTTTTGTCTCCTTTTCCTTCTGCCTTTCTTCCTTTTGTCTTTCCTAATTTTTTTTTCAAGGCTTGCAGCAAGGTGGGTGTTGTTTTTTACTCAGTTGGATTCATTCTATCTCTGTTACATGTCTGTAACTTTCATGTCACTATTTCTATAGCCTTATCTTGGATAGCAGAAAACTTCTGGAAGGATTCTTTTATTCATCCTTCCATCTCAACCCACATCTATCCCAGGTATGCTCTATCACTATTGTGATCTCTCTTTTTTGTGTCTTTCTGTCAAACCTATAGTCATCTGTTGCAATATTATCCTTCCATCTCAACCCACCGCTATCCCAGCTCTGCAGACTTCAACAATATCTTACTTATTCCATTTATTCTTCATTTACTCAATTCTTCTCAGTCCTATCTGCCATATACCAACCTCATGAAGATTTTCAAAATATTATCAGTAATTCAAGTGAATCCCAAATAAAGTAAGATCATTATTGATTTTTTTTATTTCATTCTTTTATTTTATTATTCTCTTTCTCATTTATTACTTTGATCAATATTTAATATTGTATTTCTCCTTCAGTTGGTTAGTCTTAGTAAATTTCAAAATTTCAACCCTTCACTGTTGGGAAAAAGATGCCAAACAGTGCCCTCAGGTGGGCTTAAAAACGGGCTGTCCTGGACAAGAAAACAATCAGGCCTCTTTGGAGGGCCATCCCAGCTGGCCAAGTGTCTCCAAAATACAGAGGGGGCAAAATAATAGCCCCTTCAGCCTATTTGGCTGTGGTATTCCATCCACCCCAATTGGCCTGCAAGGGCCCATTTACCAACTGAATTAATTTGTTTTTTTTCAGAGCTTGTTTCCCAAAAAAGAGGAAATCCATGCAGGCACACATGGCATGCATGATGGTCCAATGGGCTGTAGAGTCCCATACTTGCATCCCTTTTCAATTACAGCCATATTTTGCACATATGTAAGGGCACATTTATTTTGAAATTTTTGTGTTTTTAGAATGCTAAAATAAAAATTAAATCATTCTGTGATTTCACTTTTAATATTTTCATATTCTTGATAATTTAGCATTTTTTGATGATGGAATCATTTCATTCTTCATTACTATCACTCCATTATTCATACATGAGGCAGGGGTGTATAAAATAGGAGCCCAAAATCAACAGTCAAAGCCCCACTTAAATTCAGATAGCTGCAGTTTATTAATGATTCTGAAATTCAGCCAAAATGATTATAGCTCTCAATTATCTTGAAATCCTTCATGTATGATCATTAATAATTTTGAAATTTTAGGCCTAGGCTAAAATAAATCCTTGAAAATAACTAAATCCATGCCCATCTTTGAAGAAATTTATTATTTTAGGATTTTTCTTGCCTAAATTCAAATCTTTTTTTGGAGAAAGGCATGGTAATAGTAATTTTTTTACTAAAATAATGCCTTCTTGAACTTAAAAATTTAAAGTTCATTCCAAGACAAAAAAAGGAATTATTTTAGATACTTGAGGTTTTTCACACATTTCTGAGTTTTAAAGGAGTGCCTGTGGTGGGAGGACATATGTTTTGAGGGCATTTTTGCCCCACCAAGGCCTCAAAACACTAATTGAGGTCTTTGGGGGCTAGATGAAGACCTCCAGACCACTTGTGGGGTCTTTACGTGGTGGAACCTTTGGAGAATTTAATTATAGAAATAACATGAGTTAATGTGAGATGTAAAAATACCACAAGTATCAATTTTTTTCAAGGAATTCAATTCAGAGGTCAGATCTAAAAAAAAAAACATTATGGAGCATGATAAAATTAAGCAAAATTATCAAAATTCATCTTCTTTATACAAAATGGAATATTTAAATGGAACATAAAAAACTTGGTACCAAACACAAAAAAACATGGAAAAATGCAACAAGTAACTATTTGATGAGGTGAATGCAAATATTTTGTGACATTCCACCAAAAATATCATCAAGTACATAAATAATTATGAAAAATGTGAAATCCAGATTTCTTTGAAAATGATTCAACATTTCAGATGGAATTTAAATAAATTTTTACCAAAAAAAAGAAAAAAAGAAAAATTCTACATATATATATTTCATGAAGGGAATGGAAACATATTGAAAAATTTCAAAAAAATATTAATCAAGTAAAAAAAAAAAAAAAAAAAAAAAAAAAAAAAAAAAAAACAGAAAAAAAATATGGAATATAGAAACCCGATTTCATTGAATAAGAATTAATATTTCTGGTGGAATGTAAATATGTTATACCAAACACAAAGAGATCTTGAAAAATGCTACATAAAGTTATTCTATGAGGAGATACTGAAATGTTGGAATGTTCCAAAAATGAATCTATTGAATGAAATAAAAATAATTATAAAACCAAAAATTAATTTCTTTAAATGAAACGTGATATCACTCATGTAGATTAATTGTATTTTTACCAGAAATATAACAAAATATTAAAATGGCAAATACAATTATTTCATGAAATGAACTCAAATGAAACTAGAAATGAAAAAAGAAACTCCATCAAGAACAAAAATATTGAAAGATTTATTATCAATTTATGATGCATTCTGAATCCATCCAAGATTCTCATACAAGCAACATCTAACATAAAAAAAAAATCTTTATAATAATCTTCCAAATCAAAGCATACAGAGAAAAATAAAATTCAAAACTCAAGATGTCTGACCTCAAAACCACATCAACTTCTCTGTGGTTATTCTAATAATTATTTTTTTCAACAAAAATTTCTTATTCAAATAAACACTCAAGGCAATTTTCAAAAGATTTTTGGCATCTCCATTCTTCAAATTCAAGTAATTATCATAGTTTTTTCAATGGCAAATGGGGATTTGAAAAATGTTCAATAGGCTTCAAATAATATTTATTTGAAGAATTAATTTCATCCAACTTGATTAATCTTGGAGAAAATCTAGTGATTTTTTTGAAAGAACTTTCCATTCACATCAAGCATTAACTCAGAAGATTATTATCTTTCAATTCAATTCAGGATCTCCTCAAATGCAATGAAATTAGCTTGATGATGTTGATGCACTTCACTTTTAATCTTGAAAAAACATAGTTCCTACAACAGCAACATGATTCTGGTAAACTTGTACCACTGATGTAGCAGTTAAACTCATATTTTCTTTCAATTCTGGATTAAATATCCAAACTCAGCCCCTTCATGAATAATCAATTTCTTGATGAGTAATTGTTTATTACTTATATCTATTAGTATTTTTCTGATGATTTTCATACAAATAATCAGATCATAATTTTGTGTTTTATTTTCTGATGCTTATTGATCAGAAAAGGCTGATTCACTTCCAAAAAATTATTTTAGAATCATTTCCCAACTCATTGCATCTCTTTCTGATCTAGGATGATCTTATTTTAATTTTTCAATGAGAATGATAACAAAAAAGGGGTATTGTTTCTTGATGAATTTCCAATTTTCTGCTTCAAATCCATCAAAAAAACCACAATTTCTATCATCATTGGAAACAAACTTATCCAGTGCAGTGGATATTTTCATTGATTTATCCAAAAGCTGAATGAATCAATCAGAGAAACAAAAATAAAATTTTCTTCAACATCAATCTTGAGTTTTTATCCAATCATGGTTTTTTCCAAAAACCTGAAAATTCAAGCCAAGTACCAGTATTTCAGGGGTTTCAAGAATCTTGCCACAGAAATCCATGGTGCCATTGAAGGAATCAATATGGAAGAGGTGCTTCAAAATTGCCTTATGCACCACAAAAAAACTCAAAAAGCATGCAAAGAAATGCATGAAATTACTGGGACCATTATCAAAGATGCCAGTTTTCTTCCCAATTTTTGAAAACATTTATTTTTTCTTGTCCATTTACCTTTTTTATAATCTCTTTTTGTACAAGAAACCCTTCTTTTTTCACCTTTATTCTTCTTCTTTTTTTCTTTCTTCTTCTTTCTTCTTCTTTTTTTCTTTCTTCTTCTTTTTTTTCTTTCTTCTTCTTTTTTTCTTTCTTCTTCTTTTTTTCTTTCTTCTTCTTTCTTCTTCTTTTCTTCTTCTGTCTGCTTTTTTCTCTTTTTTCTGCTTTCTTTTTCATTCTTCTTCTTATTCCTCTTCTTATTTTTCTTCTTCTTTTTTATTTTTTATTTTTTATTTTTTATTTTTTTATTTTTATTTTTTCTTCTTATTTTTTATTTTTTCTTCTTTTTTTTTCTTCTTTTCTTTCCTTTCTTTTTCCTCCTTTGTCTTCTTTCTTCTTCTTTTTTGTTCTTTTTTCTCCATTTTTCTCTATCTCTATTGTGATTCCTTCTGCCTTGTCTGTCTCTCTAATTTCTTTTCTTATTTTCTAATTTCTTCTCCTTTGTTCTCCTTTTTGATTTTCACTCTTTAAATAGCTTTCTTTCAGCCGCTTGTTTTCAATTTCAAAATAGGATTGGATTCATCCCAGAAATCAACACTGAATCTTTTCATTCTTCTTTGGTTTCAAATCCTGAATTACAGAATGGTTTTCCATCAAAATCAAAAGGCTATCAAATTTTGTAAAATTTAGAAAAAGTGAAGCCAAAAAGTGGATAGAGTATCTTTCATGATTCGCTGCTTTTAAGAAAATTAAGATATAAAAAATAGAATATAATCAAGATAAGCCAGGAAAAACAAATCAACCATACGACAAGAAATGTGAAAAACAGGGCCCAAAATATATATAAAAAAAAACAGAACAGTTTTCTAGAAACGCATGGTCACATGGATGATTGAGATTATTTCCATTGCAAGGCGCCTTGATTGAGTCCAGGAATTCTTGGCAACCTGTGGTTATGATTAATGAGACGTTGCGTGAAACAGAATTGTAATCACGCAAGTTTAAGGATTGGTCCAGTGTTGTGGGGGTCACGATTTAATCAGTTTTTGCCTGAAATACCCCGGGGGGGAAGGCTCCGCCAGCGGGGCCCAGTTCAGCCAGTCCGCGCTTCCGCATGGCGGGGACCTGGCCCCAAAAGGATAGAGGCTGAGTCAGAATTGTGCATACTTCTTTAGTCATGCCGCATCCAAGCTCAACTAACCCTAGCGCATATAACCAAGTGTCTGTGGCGAGGATTCCGACCAGTCCCTAGAATGCCAAGCATGTGAACCTGATCCGTGCCAATGTAAATGTGTCTCCCACCCCGCATGTTGCGTCCTCTAGGTTTTTTCCATATGTCGCTCAAGAAGTTATTACAGTTACCAAATACCCATGAGGGCTCTTTGACTATGGCCTTGATGAAGAATTTCCCGAGGAAATGAACTCGTTCCAACCCAACCACGCTCCACTTGGTCACAGTTTGGGGTTGGCATACGACAGTGAGATCAACCTGGTTCTTTGTGTGGGTAAACCCCTGCAAGACGGCACATCGACCATGGTACTAGCTAGAAAGCGCGAGTGAAAGGTATGGCAATATCACTAATGCAATCCATTTCACTTAGAAGCTGGTTGCGGCGGTCATATTGCATCGCACTGTAAACGTTCATCCACCCAGTCGTCCTGCAACTACCGCTTGATAGAATCCAGTTAAATGGTTTATTGTGACCCTGCATGAAAAAACTGAATAGAAATTTATGAACCCAGTTCCAGAGTGGCTTTTCGGTGGAAACGGTACGGGGATGAAAATCTTCCTGAAACAGAAGTAGAACGCTGTCAGTTGGGAAAAAAATCATCGTTTCAAATACTACTTCAGATTTTGCTTTTTCGTCAAAATAATTTGATAGTATGATGATTGCCCACTTCTTGTAACTAGCGTCCTTAGCGTTGTTATTAGGAAATGGAATCCATGATGGCTTGTGGCAATTATCGAGCTAAGGCACTCTTGGCGCAAGTTTGCAAAATGGATGTCGCAAGCATCTGATGGATAATCAAATCAATTGATAGGATTCTATGTTTTTCTGGAGACCAAGAAGATATTGTGTATTGAAGATTCTAAGCTGATCGCAACCATCTCAATAATACCGTCTTTACAAATAACTCCTGAATCGTTTGTCTGACCATTCATCAGATATCGAGTCTGTCGATAGAGGCTATCTCAGTCCATTCGACTAGTTTCTATCAGCAAACGCAGCCTGGATGGATTCTATGTCATGCTTTATCTGTCACTCTCAACATTGATCCGGCCCAAGACAGTGATCACGCGGGCCACTTTGATCAGGCGGAGCGAGGATTACGACACGTGCTTCTCTGTGGGGAGCTTTAGACCTACAATTCCAGCTAAAATTCAGCATTAGATCGGCCGTGGTTGGTTAAGTGTGAAGTGGACGTGTTTTTCGAGGTAGTCCGATGGGCTTCATACAAGTGAAAGACTTCATACTACACACACTGGGTCAATCATTTCGAGAAGACAGGCTCCAGCATGTGCTCTTACTTAGTGCACAACCTGGCCGTGGGAACGGGCTCAGCAGTAGATGACTGACCATTGGCAGACAAGTTCAAATTCTACTCGTTCTTCCGTTAACGTGGATATTTCTTATAAATCCAAACATCACCAAATGTACCGTCACTGGCTCAACTACGCGCCGGCTGGCGAATTCAATTCAATGTGCTCATCTGAATGCGTTTGGTTGTTCATAACAGCTGTATCACCCGGCCCTGTAAACCAAAGTGCTCTGGCACAGTTCCAAATAATTCACAAACCAATGGTTCAAGGGTCAGCGGCTGAGCAGGAAACTCCATAGTCATAGCCGAATCCCAATTCACCAAATTTTGCTCAGTCTTCCAAGCTGTTTGTTACACCTGCCGATCAGTAGCCACGCGTTCCTGGAGCTCGTTCGAATAATAGTAGAAGGGCACAACAAGAAGGTACATGATTTCAAAGATGGGACTTCGTAATCCAAATGTATCTCCGTGAGCCACGCGTACGAAAGATGCATAGTTGGCTAATCGCAGTCAGTAGCAGCTGGTCGATGGCTCAGCAGTTGAAGGGTATATATGGAGTGCTTTTGAGCTCACCTGGGAAGAGCAATCCACAATCCTTCTCCATCCTTGCCTGTCATCCTCTCCGGATCCATCCAAGATGCAGGCCCTTAAGGCAAAATTCAAACCCAAGAAGAAAGGGTCCGACTCGGACTCTGACGAGTCCTTTCACTGCGCTGGCAGGCCAGAGGACCTAGCCAATGACTTCCCCGTTGTTGATCCTGCCAACAAGCTTCCGACTCAAGAGGTTTTTGTTCCGGATGATACCGACTACTACCTCTACCAATCTGGTCTCCGGCGCCTCAGCGACGTTAAGCCTGCCTTTAACACTTTTCCTCGTCGGCGTTCCTCCCACCGTGCTACCGTTCTCTCTGTGGACTCACAAAGCACCGACGTTGACCAGCCAATGCTGGTCATCAAGACTGATGGCGCCGTTGCCCCGCCCCGATCAAACCCCCCGTAATCATCTATTCTGTTTCTTTTTCTTTCAATCAATTAAACTGATGGCTCTCCGCATCTTCGTGTGCCCAGCCCTCGCGTTGTTAGGTTTTCAGACCAAGTGACCTACTTCACGATCCCGGCTCGCGAAAGCCTAATTGACCGTGACGCCATCCCCCTAAGAGATCTTCCTCCGCCTCCGTCCCCAGCGCGCTCACGTCGTCGCCAGGGCATGGTCTTTGATGTTGAAGATCTCCTGGTGCATACACCGCCACCCCCAATGGCTGGCCCCTCACGAGTTCGGGACCTTCCCCCTGATACCGTTCCGCTCTGTGGCCTGAAGGACATGTACCACCGGTTTGACTCGGTCGACGACGCTTGAATGTCCCGCGTGGTCTCTGTTTTCTTGGCTTGGATCTACTCCTTCTTTCTTGTTTTTATATGGTCCTTCTGATACATGAAGTAAGTGATATGAATTTATGCCAGGACTGAAGCCAACCGAACTCTGATGCCAAGGTCACAAATCAATGCTACCCGGATTCATTGCTAGCTTTGGCAGGGAACGTTTTGATTTCTCTTTCTCTGGATCACGATTGCGGCGAACCAGCCGAGCCGCTTTGAGAGGAAGATATGCGGGGTGAGTCTCAACATACTTTCTGAGGCAAACCGGCACGCACAACACAAACGTTGAAGAGGAAATTAAAAAGATGACTTTTCTTCATGAGTCTTTAGAGCCTTTGGACAGAAGATATGTTAGTCGCCGCGCACTGCATGAGACACTCCTGCCTACGGATACAGGGCGTGAGTAAAATTTCGGTTCACTCGCTCCTTACCTCTTGTTGTCAGACTCGTGATCTAAATGGTCAACGTCGCCATCAATTTTCGTATCTCGGGGATTCAAGGAGGGAGGCCATCCATGCGATAGATAAAGTACGGGTTGAAACGGGGGGTAAGGTTTGTAAGTCAAACCCGATCAATTGCCTTATTAAACCCTGTTATTTTCAATGATCCCAATCCGTTTGTCATCATGTTGATCCGAGGATGTTTGTGCAGATTTCCGGGCCTTAGCCCCCCAGACAGGGGGAATAGCTTGATTCCAGCGGGGTTCGGCAGAGGGGACTCTTTCGCCTATTTTTACTCTTCCATATTTGTATTCGAATGACTTCTACGACTCTTTGAAATTTACCTCATTTCTTTTGCTCTTCATCTGCGCCATGCGAGCAGTGGGAATTGTTAGCATGCTGAGTGGTAAATCCCACGAGTTACACACGCGCGTGTCGCATTGCGCGGTCTTACATAGTGTGGTTTATCCATAGTATGCAAAGTCGAGCGGTATGCAAATGCAACCTGGTATGCAACATGAATATCAGGTGATGTGAGATCAGCGGTCAGTTTGACTCGGAACGCGGAATGAGTCGTGAATTTACTGCGTGAGTTCAGGTGAGCGGTGAGCCAACTGCGCGACTACAGGTGGTGGAATGCCCTGGTTGAATTTGGAGTACATCACGGGTTCAGTTCACCCGTGAACCGATGGCTAGCGCGACGCCGATTCGACCGCACTCCCTTAGTGGGAGTGCGCCCGTCGAAAAAGCGTCGGCGTGCCATGACGTCGAAGCTGGTCGAAGCGTCGCTGACAGTCCGACGCCGATTCCATCTTGAGCACTGTCGGCACCCCGTCGATTTGCTGTCAAGGTCATCTTGACAGCAAACCAACTCGAGGGTCAGAGGGTCCCCGCGGGTCGAATCGTTGTCATTCTCGACGATGATTTGACTTTTTTTTGGGGGGGTTTTTGTGGTTTTTCTAAGGGCTTCCAATTTCCTTTTTTTTTGAAAAAAAAGTTGGTTTCTGTTGAGAGGAAATCTGCTTCTTACACCGCTCCCGCTCCCCGCTCAAGTTTAGCTTCTTACACCGCTCCCGCTCCCGTCTTTGTCACCACCGCTCCTCATTCATCATCCACTCACCCGCTCCTCCTCATTCATCATCCCATCATCCGCTCCTCCATCATCCACTCATCCGCTCCTCCATCATCCACTCACATCCGCTCCTCCATCATCCACTCAAATCCCCGCTCCTCCTCATTATGTCCTACCGTCCCCTTCTATCTCTCCTCCGCTTTTCCTTCATCATCATCCCTTGACTCTCATATAAGCTCCTCAAGCTTCATCAGCTCCCATCCAACACTCAACCTACTCTCCTCAACAATCAACTCTTACCTCAACCGTTGACACGCTCCTCAATCAATCCTTTTGCCAATTTCCTTTCCTGTTCATATGTGAGGTTGATTTACTTCAGATCCCATGACAACTGCTGACCAATCTCAAAACATTCCTATTCAGCCCCATCTGTTTCATTTCTTCATTCCTCCTGTTGTCATTGTCATTCAAGCGCCTTAATTTTGTTCATGTCCACACTGAGTGAGAACCTTCAGCTTTCTTCAACCTTCTTTTTTACTCTTCTCTCTCAATGTTTGTTAATTTTCATTTCTTAGTCTGTTGGTTCAGGTAATCAAACATCGTTTAGCTCTTCACGGTTAAAAGCCAAAACACCACAACTCTGCCAATCACCACTAGCTTTAGCATGAAACCCCTACCTGAACCAATGGATCTCAACTCCCCTCTTCTCAAGACCCTCACGGACTCTTTCCCCACTTTGACGGAATCAAACTTCTCACTTTGGCGCTCCAAACTCATGACCATTTTTGGCCCTAAAGGTATTGCTAAATGGCTCCTGACCTCCAAACCCAAGAAATGCCCTCCCAACATCAATCTTGAATTGGTTGGATAAATCCTGGCCAAGCTCAACAATGGAATGTATATCAATTGTGTCAAGGACTATCATCTTTCCAACGGGATAGAACTCTGGAAGTTGATAAATGAATTCTATGCCTTGTCTCAAACGGCAAACAGGTCTTTTGTTTTTTTTCCTAACCTTCAATTTGGCACAAAACATGTCAATAAATTCATCACCAAAGTCAAAGCTTGCCTAATTCAAATATCAGAAATTGGAATCAAGATGGACAATGATATAGTTGCTTACCTTATACTCTACAAGTTCCCACCCAAACTTGAACATCTCAAGACCACCATCACCCACTTGTTGGGAGAATCCAAAATTAATGGAAATCTGATAATCCAACATCTGAATCAAATCAAGAATGAGATTGCTGCCGGAACCTATGCCTCAGCAATGTTGAACAAAGGTACAAAGCAAGATGCTATCAAATGCCAAGCCACCTGGCACAATACTCAGTCCTCCCATCCTAAGCATGCATGCTGGTGGTTATACCCCTACATCCATCCAAATCCCAACAACAACTCTAAACCAAAAAAAACAAGCCTGCCTCCGCCAATCTATCCTGTACCTCCTACAACTTTGCCATGATCAACTCTTGACTTCTCTCAAAGCAAGCCATTATACTAGACTCTGGGGCATCCCAATCCATGTTCAACTCACCAGATGTTTTCAAAGCCCTTACAGAAGACAAGACACAGATTCAAACTGGAAAAGAGAACTTGTCACTCTACACCAAAGGTATTGGAACAGCCAAAATTCTGTCAGAAACTTGCAGTGTTCTTCTAAGCCAATCACTCTACGTTCCTCAATTGGCAGTGAATTTGGTATCTTTGGGACAACTACTGAACAAGGGCTGCTCCCTCCATCTATCAGGACCAAATGACTTTGTTGTGAAATTCAAACACAACAAAATTCTATTTGGATCCATAGAAGACAATCTCCTAGTCCTCAAAGACCTTGCTCTCTCTCAATCTGAATCAACCCACGCCTTTGTCACGCTCACTACCCTTCACAAATGTTTCAGCCACCCCCATTTGGATCAAACCAAACTTCTGCCTAGAGACTTCCCAAAAATCAAATGGTGTGAGCTATCATGTGAATTGTGTGCACTGGGGAAAATTCACAAATCATTGTTTAAGGGTAACATACCAAATTGCACCAAACCGTTTTTTAGGTTACATGCTGATGTATGTGGACCAATCAATCCAGTGTCCAAGACTGGTAATTGATATTTCTTATTACTCACCAACAAATTCTCCCGTTTCAAAACCTGTCTTCCCATTAAACTTAAATCCAACGTCATGGATGAAATAATCAAATTCATCAAAGTACACTCAAATCAGTTGGATATCAACTCAAATCACTCCATTCAGACAATGGTGGCAAATTTGTAAACTCCAAACTCACCAACTTTCTTCTAGACTTGGGAATCATACACACCACATCAAAACCATTCACTCCTCAACACAACCCCATTGCGGAGCAAGGAAACCAAAAAATAGTTGAAGCTGCAAGGACCACTCTTATTGATATGTCCATTTCTGTTGAGCTGTGGGATCAAATCCTGGTGGGAAGCTGTGAAATCCTCAATCTTCTGCCAGCAAAAGAATCAAAATTAATCCCCTTGGAGATGTGGAATAGACTCAAAACCAAACTCAACTTGATCCAAACCCTAGGATCCAAAATCATTGTTCTCAATCTTTTTCACAATGTTGGAAAGTTTGAAAAGAAAGGTTGGGAAGGAATCCTTGTGGTTCATGACCTGCAATTTGATTCCTATCAAATCTTTGTCCCAGAACTTGGGGAAACAATTGGCTCTAAGCATGTTAGGATCTTTGAAAATATAAAGCTGACTGAATCCTCCTCTTTGCGCAAAAACCCATTCAAAACTCTTCTTCAAATCAAATCTGACCTTCTGGACACCCTGGTCTTGACAAATCAAAATCAGCCACCACGCTCTGACCAAAGCTCTGACAATTCCAAACACACAGAATCATCACCATCCACCAAACCCACGCCTGACCCTGAAACTCCAAAGGAGACTTCTCAAATTGCCTAATCCAACTCCAACTCTTTGGACAACAAGGATCTAGTATCTCAACTCATTCCCTCCGGCATAACTCTCAGAGACTGCTCCTCCCTTCAACGTCCCCAACGCTATGGATTTCTCACCAGGAGCGTTCCCAGAAGCTATGAAGAGGCCAAACGCTTGCCCAATAGTCAAAATTGGACTCTTGGCATGAAAAAGGAACTAACTGGAATTGAATTCATGGGCGTCTGGACCGGCTGCTACTCATTGCCAGAAGGCAAAAAGGCTCTGTCAACCGTGTGGGTATATTGACTCAAAATCATCCCCAAAAATGATGGTCTCATCTTCAAGGCAAGACTATGTGTCCAAGGCTTTGGACAACTAGAATTTCTTGATTATGGGGAAACCTACGCACCCACAGGTCAAATTATAATGCTTTGTACGTTGCTGGTGTACGCTGTAGAGACTCCTATGGGATTATATAAATAAAAGTAGCAAATAGCTTTCTGGCAGTCCTTGAAGGGGAATTTAGTATTAGTTCTACTCCTTTGGAGTATTAGTATATACTAAGAGTGGTTTTGAATTGCCTGTCCTTCTAGTACTATAGTAAGTCTGCACAATAATTTATTTAAATTAATGGCTGGTTTCTTTGAGACTTAAAATAGGTCTCAGATCAGACCTAGATTATTAATTAACTTTGGTATTGGTAGGATTTGTTGAAGAATAGACCAGATGTATTGGATTATTGGTTAATTATTGATCAGATATATATGATCTTAACCAGTATCCCAATTTTAAAGGGTTCAAGGGTTTATCAAAGGGATTGTTCAGGAGAGGACCCAAGGAAGGGTTTACCCACAGGGGGCTGGGCAGAAGAAAGGTTGTTAGTTTCTTTTTGTTGTGCTCTCTTTCTTTGTAAGGGTTATTTATTAACTAATGGGTGGGGTTTCTTTAATATGGTGCTGAATATCTAGGTCACATAAGAACCCTTATTCACGCACCTATTGGGTGGTTTAATTGGCTAAAGATGGGTAATAACTTGGTTTCTGATTTCTTGTTTCCTTTTATAACTGATTCACTACTAATATTTTATCTGGGTAGGTACCACAGATGGATGGGTTGATGGGGTGAGTAGGGGATGGGTGATGAGATGGATGATTAGGGGATGAGTTGGGTGAGGGGTGATACAAGTTGGATAGGGCAAAGAGGCCCTCCTTAAATAGAAAATCCTTCCCCCAGGGGTGCTCAAGGCTTCCCCTGAGGGTTCTGCCTGTTCTGGTGAGGAACAGTGAGATACAATTACATGAGACATTTTAGCTAGTTGGAAAAGGCTTGTACAGTTACATGAGGCATTTCTGCTGGTTGGAAAAAGCTGGTACAGGGGTTTCATGCATGCACAGCCCTGCATAAACTGCTGTGAAGTGCAGATACAATGTATTCCTGTGCAGTACTGATGGTTGGTCTGGTGCTACTTGATTCTCCCTACATGTGCTGCTGTTCATTCACTGGTGATTTTGTTTGGTGCTGCATGGTCTTGACTGCCTGCATATATTGCTGTGTAGTGCTGTGGGCTGTTGTTACTGGTGGTTTGTTTGGAATCACATGCTTCTGACTACATGAATTGCTGTGTGGTGCTGTGGTTGTTTGGTACTGCATGGTTCTGGTAGTTTGTTTGGTATCACATGCTTCTGTCTGCATAAATTGCTGTGTGGTGCTGAGGTTGTTTGGTACTGCATGGTTCTGGTAGTTTGTTTGGTATCACATGCTTCTGTCTGCATAAATTGCTGTATGGTGCTGAGGTTGTTTGGTACTGCATGCTTGTGGTAGTTTGTTTGGTATCACATGCTTCTGACTACCTAAATTGCTGTGTGGTGCTGAGGTTGTTTGGTACTGCATGGTTCTGGTAGTTTGTTTGGTATCACTTCCTCCTGCATATATTGCTCCTGTATACTTCTGCACAGCCTTCTGTATGTATGTTTGATTGTTTTTTTGGTTCTGGTTGATACTGGTTCCACTTCCCCATGCCTGTACTGTTCCTGTAAACTTCTGCACAGCCTCCTGTATGTATGATTTCTTGCTTTCTGGGTGAGGTGATAGGAGCTGAACTAGCTGTACTGCCTCCTGTATCTGTATTGCTGTATTCTGGTTGGGGTGACAGGGTTGATGTACGGTCCTGGTATTGAGGGTAAGCTGTTACTGGCATGTATTTGAGAGTTTACAAGGTATGTCTTGTGTCTTCTACAGAGATGTGACACCTGGTTGGGTATGAGTTTGCCACAGTTGGGGGTTTGTTGGACTGTATCTTATAATCCCTGAGAAGTAGTGGGGTACTTTGGCTGAGTGACTATGGGTTATTTGTGATTTAGAATCCAATTCTGAGGTTCATTTGAGGGATTGAGCTGTTGTTACACTAGAAAAGCAAGTCTGATGGCTATAGGACAGGTTTGGACTACCACATCCCCCCCAGACTTCATTCTGTCCACAGCATTCCTGTCCATAAACATCAGACTCCACATCCTATCCTTCTTCTTCCTTCTTCTTATTTCTTCTTCTTCCTTCTTCTTCTTCTTAGTGGTATTGATCTTGAGAGGCATGAAAAAGCTAATAATCACATGTAGAATTAAGCAAAGGTCCAGAGAATCCTAGTGATCCAGTTGGTCCTGTTGAAATCTTGATTGTTTTATCTTGAAATATTCTCCTCTTAATTCTTGCTTGCTTGTGCCCATGTAGCAAGTGAAAGTACAATCAAATCCTTTCCAATCTTCTTGATTGTTGAATTATACTAGGGTTCTTCTGGATAAAGACAGGTTTTGGCATTTTCCTTTTTTTTGATTCCTTGGATTTAACTGATTCCCTGAATATAAATCTTCTTTCCCCTTCTCCATATACTGTGGTACTTCATGGCCAAAGACAGACTATTTTCCTCTAAATCTTTCCTATTCTCCTCTAAATCATTTTGTTGAGTTTCAAGCCTTGACACACTTTTTGCATCTATTCAAACCTGTTAGATAACTTTGTCCTTCGAAACCTACTATAATTTCTTCATTCAGACAGTTCTAGCTGAAGATTAATTGATTCCTTTTTCCTTTATACCTTGACTCATCTTGAAATCTTCAATTGGGTCCAATTTCAAGTTAAGCCAGTCTTGATGTCTTCAGGTTGTTCCTTCTTCCCAGTATTCCATGTTCTCTTTGGGTTGAAATCCTTTTACATTAATAATAATCTTCTTGATAAAAGTTATATTATCATTCATTCATTCTCTCTCTTTTTTGTTGATTTTGATTTAATTTAATTTTGCATCCTCTCTTTGTTTTTTTAATTTTTTTTTTGATAAATTCAAAAGTTTAGGCTCTTGCTTAGGAGCTTTGTTCTTCTGTTTGTTTCTTTGTAATCATAGATTTAACAGTTTAGGCTCTTGCTTAGGAGCCATTTTATTTATTTTATTCAACCTCTCCTTTCTTTTATATCTTTTTTATTTTGGAGTTTAGGCTCTTGCTTAGGAGCCCTTGTTATTTATTCTAAAAACATTTTTTTTTTATTTTTATTTGTTTTTATTCTAATTTTTTTAATTTTTGTATATATTCTTTAATGTATCAGCAGTTTCAACTCTTGCTTAGGAGTTTTTGTTTATTTATTTAATATACCCTGTTTTTTTTATATACATTATATATAATTTTTTTGTATTTTATGTACTTTTTTATACATATACCCCCTCTTTATTTGGTGTCAACGGCAGCCTGTTGTTTTATTTGCGGGTGCGTGCGGTTTTCCGTTGCAGGCTGATTGGGTGGAGACTCTTGACAAGTGGACGGGGTGCGCGAGGTGCGCGCGCTCAAGGTTTGCAAACAAGGGCAAGTGTTGATAGATGGCGCACTACCGCGCCCGGTAGTCTTTCTCAAGCCCAAATTGATTCATTGATTGCCGCGGCTCCAGTCTAAATTATTGCAGTGGTCATTTGCATGTACTGGATCACGAAAAAATAAAGTACAAGGCGTTCAATTGGTATCTCAATTTTTTTTTATTTCTTCTATTTCTTCTCATTTCCTGTTGTTGGCTCCTATTTTCATTCTATACACCCAACCAAATCCCGTGCTAATGTCAAATCACGGTCCATCCTGTAGCTTGATCCAATGCTCTCCGATCAATCCAATCCCATTATCCTTGCGCTAATTCAAGCATTTTGATCTCTAGTTTGCGGCGGTCACCTGATGTTGGGTTGCAATGGATGCAGCAACAAGGCGCTTGGTTGTTTGGTAAGCCACAAGTTTTATATTCTGCTTCTGTATTGTTATCTATCTAATCTTGACTTGTTTATTATATTATTGTTGCTTATTTTTTAGTTTGTCTGGTTTTGAAGGCAACCCCCTCCAAACTGGAGGGAAGGAGACAGACACATTGTTGGTGTTAGGTAGGAGTGCCCAATAGGCCAAGTTTGGCAAAGGAGGAAGGAGTAACACTGTACGGTGCAATTGCGCATGGTTGTCATACAAAGATGGGGTGGTGCGAGTAAATGTTCAGTGTGTTAATTGTTCAATCATTCTATTTATTTGTTTGTAAAAATTTATCTTGTTTTTTTTTTCTTTCTCTTTCTTTCTCTTCTCAATTTTTTCAATTGACACAGACGGACAGGGGCCTAGTAGCGATGAGTCCCGTGATCATGCGGATGATTGTCTGGTCATCTGGCTTAATCCTTCCAATCAGATTGAGGTTGTTGTGATGAAAGAGCAATTGTGGCGGTGTATGGCAGCAGGTGATTGTGAGTTCTGTTTGGTTTCATATTCACTTGTCTGCAGTTTTAATTTATCTAGTTGTATGTATTCTTCTTCTTCTTACCAATGACGCACATGACCAGATTTAATTAACTGATTGACTTCTTCTTCCAATTTGATGCAGGTCCTGCAGCCGTCAAGGCTGCAGCAAATTGTGCAATCAACCAGACAATCTTTTGATGGAATCAATCAATCCAATCAACCAACCATTTGCATCATTGACTTCTTAGCGCGTTGGAGCAGTTGATTGTGAGTTTGTTTGGTTTTGTTCTGTTTATTTATTGCCCTTATTTTATTTATCTAATTTACTTTATTCTTCTTCTTCCTTCCAAATGACGCGGCTTGGCAGGCTGGCAGAAATTGCTTTTGCAATGAATTTGCGTGATCAACCAGATGATCATTTGATGATCTGAATTGATTGCTCCTGATCAGATTGAGGTCGTTGTGGGCGGTGCAATCAAAGGTGTGTATGGCGGCAGCTGATTGTGAGGTTTTTTTGGTTTCATTTGTTTGGTTCCCCTTTTTTTAAATGAATCTCATTTCTTTCCCATTTTTTTAAAATAAAATCATTCTGATTGATGTATGTTCCGACCACTGTTGTGTGCAATTCAAGAGGGAGAAAGGGGGACTAGCTGGTCGCACCCATGTAGGGTGGGCGATTCTCCAATTGGGGTTGTATTGATAGGAGGTTTGACATCCCCCCCACTGCTTCTTGTTCATCTTCTTTCTTCCTCTTTCTTCTATGATGTTCTGGGTCGCTTGCAAGAGGCTATTTCTGTGAGGGTTGCTTTTGCCACCTGCACTCATCTGAGGTCATTGAATTACTTTGATCTGGGGCAGATGGCAGTTGGAGCAAGGTCTCTCCCCTCCCCTCAATGTCTATTTAAGGAGGGCCGACAAGGGTCTTCTTCCCCCCCTCCATCCACAAAAAAACATTTCTTGTTGTTGCTTTGGTGAGTTCCTTCCCCCTTTTTCCTTCTCGTCGCTAGGGCATCTTCTGACCACTTTTTTTTTTTGAAAATAAATCAATGGGTGCATCGTGCCTCCCTTTCCACAGCCGGTAGCTACTCCCTTTGTCTTGATTGCTGTGGGACCAGTCTTTAATTTGGGGGCCCAGTTGGGCTTGTTAGTCGGTGAGCCTCCTCCTTCAAGCTTTCTCCTTATTTTACTAGAAATAAGTACTAACAAAGGGTATTACTATTTTTTTAAGGGTTTTTTTGGGGTCGTTTTAGAAACCAATTTTATATGCAATTTTTGTATATATATATATTCTTTTTTATGTAGTATATATATATATATATATATATATTTGTTACAATTTTTTTTTATAATGAAGTAATAATACAGTGTTGCAGTGCCAACCTTGCCCTCAGCTCATCAAGAAAGGAAACAGGGCTTTGGCATTGAGAAGAAAAAAAATCAGCTATAAATATTTTTTTTTGTTATTATATATAACATATATATTATACTTAATGTTGGGAGGAAAAATTCATCAGTTGGACTTAAAATCAGTGAGTTTTTTTTCTTTTTTCTTTTTTTTTTTTTTTGCATTGAAATTAGGATGAGTCATGACAAAGTACTGAACCTCTTTTTTTTTTGCTTCCCTTTTCTTTTTAGATAACATATTTTTTACAGTGAGAATAAAAAATGAAAATTGCCCACCCATTCCCTCAGCACTTCAAAAAAATGGAAGGCTTACTGCTGCATCAAACACATAGCTTTAGATGTTATTCCTCCAAGTATCCTGAACACCTTACATGGTCTGGTATAACCTGGTCCATCATTATCATATGGCTAATCCAAGATTTATCCCATTCTTCCCCATAATATAAGCAATACCTTACAATACATGGGACTCTCCCATGATGAGATGGCCATTGTCCATGAATTAAAAGAGTATTTCCATTGTAGGTGTTGAGTAAGTCCATAAACTCTGAGTTGTCCAGCCCTGCTCCAGGTAATTCTTCCCAATTGGTTCCTTCCATATCCTCTGTTGAATTACGGTAAAAGATTCAAGAATTCAAGAACATAGAGGGCTGAAAAGGAAAATAGATCAGTTAAAAAGAAGAATAAAGAAATGAAGAAACAAAAGAAAAGAAGATGGAATGAAACCAACATCCGGAAACTGAAAGGAAGAAGGAGTTTGACAGGATCAAGGACTTTCAGGAATTAAGTAGAGTAGAACACAGGAAGGCGACGATAAAGAACTTGAAGGAGGAATAGAGTGAAGAGTCAGCCTTGAGGAATGAGATTGAGATAGCGACAAGTTCTGATCTTACTGGTCAGTTCTTGATATTTGATGAGCTTGAGAAGTCAAGTTCGAGTAGGTTTGATTTGAAGTTAGAAGTCGAGTAGATGAATTGAGTAATGGTTGGAAGTAAAGAACAGGGAGGAAAGAAGGAAGAAACAGAGACTAAGAAGTCAAGAGATATAATTGCAGGAGGATGAGTTGAGGTGTGAAGTTTGAGGTTGAGTTGTGACTGGAGTGTTCAGTGTCCCCGGGACACGTAGGCTTGAGTGGGTGAAGCAGAGTTCAGAACTGGTTGAGGACGCGCGGGTGTGAACGCTGTAAAGGTGGAGGCCGCGCGGGTGTGACTGCTAGGCCTTGGAGAGGCTTGGAAGACTTGAGTAGCGTGGGAGGAGACTGAAGAAGAGCAGGTGTGACAGGAAAAGGAAGGGGGAGAAAGAGAAAAAGAACACGGAAAAAGAAGAGAAGGAGAATTAAAGGAAAGTGTCCTTGATTTACTCAACACCCCCCATGACTGGTAAGACTGGAGTCGGAGCTAAGAAACACGGATCTATGAGCTGAAGAAGAGAGGTGAGAGACCATAAGGGAAGAGCTTTTGTGAGCCCATCTGCCTTCATATCATTGGCAGGAATGAGTTTGATCTGGAGGTTGCCAAGCTTGAGTTCCTCTTGAAGGGCTTTAGTCTTTATATCAATGTGGCGGGTTTTGGAGTTGCAGCCAAACTTTTTTAGTTTGTCGTCAAGTCCCTTATTGTTGATATAATTGCAACTCGGGGTGATGTTAATCTTCCAGAGTTCAGAAACCAGGCCTCTCATCCAAATTGCCTCTAGGAAGGAGTCAACCAAAGGATTCAATTCAGCTTTGGTCGTGGAGTGGGTGAAATTGCGTTGTCAGTAGCTACTCCAGGAAATGAGGGAATTGAAGAGTAGAGAAAGGTGACCAGATTGGGAGCGTCTTGTTTCTAAGTCATCACTCCAAGTGGCATTGCTGAAGCATTGGATTTGGGTGTTGGTGTTGTTGATCTGTAGGGTGAGTTTGAGATTTTTTGTTGCTTTCAGGTACTTCCAGCATCTCTTGACTTCCCTCCAGTGATGGATTCCTGGTTTTTTGCAGAATTGCGCGAGATTGGAGACTGCAAAGCTTAACTCGGGTCAAGTTAGACATGCTATGTAATTCATGAGGAAAACAGCCAAGCGGTAATTGATTTTTAGCGCTTTGAATTCTTTGTGTTCCTTGTTGGAGGCAAGAGAAAGATTGATGTTTGCCGTGAGAGGGATAGTACATGGTTTGCAATCAGTTAGTTTCAATTCTTCCAGTCCATGTTTGATGTGTTTGGGTTGAGATAAGAGAATTTTGTTTCCAACACGCTTGTATTTCATTCCCAGGATTGTGTTAGGTTCGTGATGACTGGAGTTGGGAAAGCGTTCAAGAAACTTCTTTTGGAATTTGTTCCCAAGACCGACTAAGATTAGATCATTGACATGGAAGAAGAGGAATGAGTTGGAGGAGGAGTGGATATAAAGACAGGGATCAGAGATTGATTTGTGAAAACCCTGTTCCCGGATCCAAGCGGTGAGAGTTTGAAACCAGTTTGCGGGGGGCTTGCTTGAGACCGTACAGAGATTTTCGCAGGATGAGAAACTCAGCCTTTCAATTTGACCCCTTGGGTCGTTTGATGATGACCTTGTCAGAAAGAGGGGCGTGAAGAAAGGCACTCTTCACGTCAAACTGAGAAATGGGAAGAGAGTGAAATAAACCAAAGAGGAGCGCAATCCAAAGAGATGCCGCCTTGCCCGTAGGGGAAAATGTGCCTTGGTAGTCTAGCCCGTATATTTGATTGAAGCCTTGGACGCATAATTGACTTTTGTAAATAAGCGGTTCGCCATGACAGTTGTCCTTGAGGCAATAGACCCAGGTAGTGTTGAGAGGATTTTCCGGTTCAGGGCCATCGTAATCCTCCCAAACTCCCAGAGCTTTGATTCCATCAAGTTTGGTGTCCATTGAAGATTCCCACTTCAGGTGGTCGGAGCATCGCTTGGCCTGTTTGTATGATTGCGGAACGTAGTAGTGGTGATATCCGTAACGCTGGGGGGGATTTAGGCAAGATTGATCGCGGAGTGAGTAGCCAGGGATCAATTGTTCAGTGAGTTTGAGGGAGAGATCAGAGTCGGTGTTGGATTCAGAGTTGGTTGAGGATTCTGGAGGAGGGCTTGAGGTAGCAAGTTGTTCTGTTGCCGGGGAATTGGTTAAGGCAACGCAGGTGGAAGTGTCGAGAGAAGAGATAGGAGCAATTTCGTCAAGATTGATGTGAAGCTGATCCACGGCAGGACTGGGAACTGAGGAGGCTAGGGATTCACCTTTTTTCTTGAGGAACTTGACATGTTTAGAGGAGATAATAGAATTGTCAGGTTTCAAAATTTGGTACAAAAGAAAGTTTGGGTTATAACCAACAAGGGTTCCAGGAAGACCTCTGTCTTTGAATTTTTTGCCGCAGTTGATTTTATTGTCAAGATAAGCAACCTTGGATCCGATGGGGTAAAAAAAGGAAGTGGGAAGAGATTTGCCGGAGAAAAGCTGGTAAGGAGAGGGAGTATTAGGAGCCTTGGGAATTTGATTCAGGACAAGAGAGGCAGTCTTGGATACTTCTTCCCAGAGATTGTGCGGTAACTTGGAGCTTTGAAGAATGGCCCTTATGGCTTTGGTGAGTGTTCTATTTGCTTGTTCTACTTTCCCGTTGTGTTCGTGGTGATGAGGCTTGGAGACCAAGTGTTGAATTGAATTGGATTTGAAAAATTCTTCAAGCTCCGAAGAGCAAAATTCCCCGCCTCAGTCTGTGCATATGGTGGCTGGGAAGCAGTTTTGTTTTTCTTTTTTGTGGTTGAGAATTATCTTGAGCTGATCACAGGCGTCGGATTTGTGCATGAGCGCAATTGCGGAGATGTAACCTGAAAAATTGTCAATGACTGTCATGATGTAGCTCATGTCGTTTTGGGAAGAGGGATTGATGGGACCAATTAGGTCAATGTGAAGTCGCTCAAATGGTTTTGATGATGAACTGGATGTAGCATTGAAAGGAGATTTGGAGATCTTTGAGAAGACACAGTCTTCACACTGAAAGTTGGAAAGGGTTTGAGAAGAGAGAGAGGGGAAAAGATTTTTGAGGCAATACGGACTGGCATGTCCAAAGTATTGGTGTAGAGATTTGACGGAGTTGAGATTTGGATTTTTGAGATATATGTGGCAGAATTTATTGTTGTTGCCAATTTGAGAAGGCGGGTTGAGGACAAATAAGTTCTCGCAAACGAATCCGGTAAACACAAGTCGAGATCTGGCAAAAAGAGAGAATTGGTTCCTGGATGCAGAGAGAGTGCAATTCTTGGCCGCAATAAGTTTGCTGGGACTGATCAGGTTCACAACGAGGTCCGGAACAAAGAGAGAATTGCTTAAGGAGACAGAGGAGCCTTTCCAGGTCAGCTTAACAGTGCCTTTGCCCTTAATGGGGAGCTTCGCGTCTTCCTTCCCAGTGTTAATGAATTCCTTGTCAGTGAGGTCATTGAGATGAGTGAAGAAGCTTCGAGAATTGAACATATGACAAGAGGCGCCGGAGTCCAGGATGATTTGATTGAGGGAATTAATGTCTTCAATCCACGTGGTAATGAGAGACATGTAGTGGGCAACTTCCTTGGCTTTGGACTGGGAATTAAGCTGCGCTCTCCAACAGGCCTGTGATTCTTTCCACCAGTCAGGAGCAAGATTTTCGTGTAGATGCCAGCATTTGCTCTCTGGATGGTCTGGGGATTGGGGATTATGATATCCTCTTTTACATCTGAGTTCGGCAGGGATGGGTTTCTTGATTGGTCAAGAGGATACTAGAGCAGTGTTGTTGAGCTTAGTTTCTTTGTATTTGAACTTAGTTTTGTTTTCTAGTTGAGTAAGGTGGTTGAGAACAATGTCCACAGTAGGGGCCTTGTCAGAATGCATGATTTGTTGCCAAAGAGACTGCAGTGACGAAGGAAACTTCAAGAGAATGAGATACGAGAGAATATCATCAGGTAGATCTATTCCAACGTCTATCATCTTTTTAACGGAGATTTTAGTGTTGGTAATGAAAAGATTGATCGCGTCGGGTTTGAACTGTTGGTAGAGAAATTTGTTGAAGACGCGGGCTCTGTTGGCAGTTTGGGAGGAAGAAAATCTTTCTTTGATAGTTTGCCAGAGGAGTCGAGCTGAAGAGATATTGGTGGGGTTTACTACATTGTTGTGGGTGATTGCATCAATTTGTGAGAGTAAGATAACTTGGGTCTCCATGTCGTCAACGGCGCTGAGGTTTTTGGAGTCTTCCTCTAGAGTTTCCTTGATTCCTTTAAGCTTGAGAAGCATAGACATCTTTTCTTTCCATATGGAGTAGTTTTTGTCGGAAAGAATTGGTACTGCTTCGAGAGCTGCCTTGAGGATGATTGGTTGGTAGCCATTTTTACTGGATCCCTGTATAGTTTTGGTTTGGTTTGTCGGATGGATCTTTGGCTTTTAACCGTTTTGAATTACGGTAAAAGATTCAAGAATTCAAGAACATAGAGGGCTGAAAAGGACAAGGGTAAGTTAAAAATAAGAATAAAGAAATGAAGAAACAAAAGAAAAGAAGATGGAAAGAAACCAACATCTAGCAACTGAAAGGAAGAAGGAGTTTGACAGGATCAAGGACTTTCAGCAATTAAGTAGAGTAGTACACAGGAAGGCGACAATAAAGAACTTGAAGGAAGAATAGAGTGAAGAGTCAGCCTTGAGGAATGAGATTGAGATAGCAACAAGTTCTGATCTTACTGGTCAGTTCTTGATAGTTGATGAGCTTGAGAAGTCAAGTTTGAGTAGGTTTGATTTGAAGTTAGAAGTCGAGTAGATGAATTGAGTAATGGTTGGAAGTAAAGAACAGGGAGGAAAGAAGGAAGAAACAGAGACGAAGAAGATGAGAGATATAATTGCAGGAGGATGAGTTGAGGTGTGAAGTTCGAGGTTGAGTTGTGACTGGAGTGTTCAGTGTCCCCGGGACACGTAGGCTTGAGTGGGTGAAGCAGAGTTCAGAACTGGTTGAGGACACGCAGGTGTGAACGCTGTAAAGGTGGAGGCCGCGCGGGTGTGACTGCTAGGCCTTGGAGAGGCTTGGAAGACTTGAGTAGCGTGGGAGGAGACTGAAGAAGAGCAGGTGTGACAGGAAAAGGAAGGGGGAGAAAGAGAAAAAGAACACGGAAAAAGAAGAGAAGGAGAATTAAAGGAAAGTGTCCTTGATTTACTCAACATCCTCAAGGTTGGTCCAGAATCCCCCAAATACTTGATGAAATACATCAAAGGTCTCTTCAACTTCTTTTCTCTTCAGTACTTCCTCCCATCCTCTTTCTGCTGGTGTTTCAGGGGTGATGATGTTATTTTCCCAGGGGTCTGGTGAGTCTTCAAGGTGTATTTCTGGTATGTTTTTTCCACTGTGCCAGGCTTCTTCTTCCTCTAAGTTTGCTGTAATACTGTTCATACCCATGGGTCTTCTAGGTGGTGTGACCTGCCATCCTGCTTGATGTGGTGAGCAAATTGGGATGCATAACCTTCCCCCCCTGCTATCTCATAGCTTAAGACTTCCCCTTTATGCTTTGACAACTCCAGCCTGACTTTATGATCTACTAAGAAAGGTCTTCCAAGTACTGTATGAATTGATCCTTTAGCTATGAAGAAGTGAGCAGAATTTGGTTCCCCAGGTGTTATTTCAAGTACTGTTCTTTCAGCCAATCCAATTAGTGGGGTAGAGTGCCCTCCAATTCCTGTATTCTTCATGAATAGTTCTCTGGACACCAAGCCTGTCTGAATGGCCAAATGTTCTGGTATGACATTTAACTCAGAACCAGTATCCACCAGGGCCTTGATCTTCTTTCCTTTGATCCAGATATCAATGAATCCCAAGGGACAAGCATAGGTGAGATTGTTGCCTATGGAGCATGGGTACTCATCATCTGAATAGTCTTCAAAGTGGTGCTGAAATCCATTTATCCTTCTACTGTTCTTTCTGGTTGTTGAATTTGAGGCTTTATCCAAATCCAAGGTTCCTTCAGGGGTCATATCTTTTAACTGCTGGAAAAAATTTGGTGCAACTGAGAGGAGCTCCTCCAAGGTAAGGTTAAAGTTCTGCTTTAATATCTTCTTCTTCAAACTTTCTTCCATCTTGGTTCCTTCCTGGGTATCCACTGGTTCTGACTTTACTGGGTTATTCTTCACAGGTTCAGATACTGGTTCCTTGACAGGTGCTTTGGGGGGTGCTTCTTCATCCTCAGAATCTTGATCCATTTCCACCCATGCTCCTGGAAAGCTTGGCTTCCTCTTCCTTGGTTCTGAGGCTTTTTCTTTAGTTGGTGCTGAAGGTCCCTGGTCTACTACTGGTGCCTCCTGGGTGTTATCCTTCTCTGGTGGATTGCCAGCCAACCTTTGTGATCTTCTCATTCCCCATTGAACTTGAGATTCCTTCATATTTACCTCTGGTGGTTCCCAGGCTTCCCAATTTCCAGTCTTCAAGAATGCTGCAACATTGGTTGGTTCTTCCTGCTTCTGGGGTTCCTCCAGTTTTGGAACTTGTTCAGCTTCTGAGAATCTCTTGACCTGATCTCTGAAACTTTCCTGCTGGCTATATGGTATGGGTTCTCTGTTTGGGAAGTAATAATTGGGCCCTTGTTTGAACACCCTCTTGGCCTTTAGATCTTCTGTCAATTCTTGGCAGTTGACCTTGTTAGAATTATGGCCAGCAATTAGCTTAGGCAAATGAGCAGTATTTAAAGCAAAAGAAATGCTGGACACTTGGTTTCAATATTGGCTAATGGGGCTCTCACAATGGAAAAATATGTTGGATGAATTTGATTGGAATGATGAATGAATGAATGGATGGAAAACAGCAGGGAGAAAAGCTCCTTAAGTACAAAAGATTGGCCTCTTGTGAGCCCATGATACAACAAGCCAAAAGGCAAATTTTCCGCCCCAAAAGAGCTCTACAGGCTCTACAGGCCTTGTTACTTGGTTGGGACTACATCAGCCCGCATGACGTCAGTTCCTGAACCCTTACAACCGGCCTATTCCGGTCCATTCCAGTGTTTCCACCATTACGGGGATAAACCAGCCCCTTGCTGTTCAATCCCCTTGGCTGGTTGTCCGTTAAAACCAGCCATGATGACCTCATTACCTTGTTTACGGGCTGGTTGCCTCATGCAGCCAGCCCCTGGCCCCTCAAATGGGCCAGGTGGGACCCAGGGCACACCTTGGTCCGGTCTCAGACTCACATGGGGGGGTGTAAGCAGCGGACATGCTGTCCCCCCCCTCTTTCTCTCAAATCCCTGGTGGGGGCGGTCAAATCCCCTTGCCAGGGGCCCTGGGGGTTGATACCCCCAGGGAGTCGTCAAGTAAGTTGGCCTGGGAGGTGATCAGGTCCCCCCAGGCCCATTGCTCCTCCCCCTTGGTAAAGGGGGGGGGGGGGAGAGCGCCCCTGCTTGGTCGCCTCAAACAATCAATGGTGGGGGGGTTATGAATTCCCCCCCACCTGCCAGTCGCTCCGCTTGCGGCCGGCGCTGCCACCTCCTTGGGCAAGGGGGTGGTCAGTTCCCCCCTGCCCTGACCGACTGCATTTTTGTGGGCAGTCCCTGGCTGGTTAAACCCAGCCAGCTTGCCCCCATCCCCCTTGCAACGGCGAGCGAGGGGAGGGGGAGCAAGCCAGGGCCGCTGTAAGACTCAAAACGGCGCAGGGGCGTTGGCAGTTCTGTGGAGGGGATAGGTGCTTTTTTATGCTGCCCTCCTGAGTGTTACAAAAATATTTAAATGTAACCAAGATCAAAGTCCAGAACCTGGTAAACAGGGAACCAAATGTAAGAGGATAAAGATTATAGTAGTTGGTAGCTGGGAGACAACACTGTCTGAGGCAAGATGATGTTGGGGAAAACTTGAATAGAAGGAGTCAAGAATTGTTCAGAGTTAAACAAGACAAGGCAATTGTGAGTGACAACACCCACCAGCTAATAGCTCTGGTAGTCAGCAGGAGCTTAGGAAAGATCAACTCAATCCCAAACAACCTCCAGGTTCTCAATGAACCTGCCCAACTCTCCGCAATCAAGCACTTGAAGGGTACCAGATAACTGTGGGTGGCTGCAAAAGACAAAGCTAATTGTTTGAGGAAGCTCTAGAAGCAAAACAATGACTGATTCAAACAACTGATTCAAACAAGAAAATTCCAACACTTCCCAAGGGACTCAAGAGTAGCGTGGCGTAATTCAACTTCAAAAGAAGTGAAGGGAGGTTTAACACTCCAGGTTTTAAGCTTAATAAAACCTCTTCAGTCAAACGTGACTGGGTCCAGAAAGATAATCAAAGGATGATCAGGACCAGTATGGTCGGATAAATGGATCAGGAGTGGTGTAACACACTCAAGAATTCAATTAGTCAAATTCTTCTTCAACCAGCAAAGCTATTGGTTTGTGATAAGGATCAAGGATCAAGGGATTTGAGTATGGAGGCTCAAGGATAAAGGGTGTACTGATTCCATGCTGGATCTGTTCCAAAAGGCAGGGGAGAGCCCCTCCTTATATGGGCAGGAGCCCCTGTTAGACTATGTACAACAGATTCTACAAATAGAGCAGAAAAAGAAAGGAAATCAGGTGACCAGAAAAATTTGATCAAGCGGGCCGGCGGAAATCCTTCTCATCACTTCACCATCTCTTGCTTCCGTCCGTGGATGGGTGCGCGCGACAATACTGGAATCACCCACCCCTCATCCAAAGGCAGACGGGGTGGGAAAGGAAAATGAACCAGACCAGACCGCCGCGGATGTGCGCGGGCGGTAGTGTCACATGACCAACCCACGTACTATAGGGCAATTCTTAGATGATTGTGAGCGCAAAGGAATACCAAGTGCAAGGGCAAGTGCAAGATAGCAAGACTTAGTTGCAAAGTGCAAACTTGTTTATGCCACTCAACAAACGGCGAGAGTGACGGAATGTGTCCCAAAGAAGGAAAATCAACCTGAGTCCAATGTGATAACTAGGTTGTAGCAAATGCAAGAATGTATGAAATTAAATAACTGAGGAGGCAATCATCAGGCAAGGGGATAGCCCTTATAAGGTAATCCAAAATGACTAGATACAGCCTGGTGATGAGCTAACTACAGTTGAAGCGGTGAGGAAATGAATGAAAGGAACGGGATAGGAAATGAAGCAGTGGTATAGATCCAAGGTCTTAGCGTAATTGCAAGAAAATAGAATCTGAGCGTACAATTGCATGACAAATTGTGACAAGAGCGATTGACGTTGAAGGTAATGTGAATGAGAGGTAATAGTGTATGCAGGGTAGGGACTAGTCCAATTGCAAACTGTACAGTAGTGATGGCTTAGTTAGACGTAGATGCAAACTAACAAACAATGCATGACCAAAGATGGAAGTCCGAGGCTGTTGATTGGCAAGGGAAGGAGATTGGATCTCATAATGAATGGCCGACCATTATGGAGTTAACCGCGAAGTTTTCAAGTATATACTGAGTTGGTTGCCATGATTGGAAGGTCAGCGCAAGCCAGTGGAAATAGCGGATCACACAATTGATGTTGTGCTTTTATTTGTGTCACGCTTTTAGACTGAGGTAGATGGTACTGAGGGGAGGGCATTTCAAAGTGATGAAGACAATAATCCCTAAGTGCGAAGTGTGACAGTTGCCCGGTTATAAAGACGCGAGCTCCTGCAAGCGTTCAGATAAATTTTCCCATTGATTTCAAGTCGTTTATTATTACTGTATACCCCTTATACTACTTAATTCTTTACTCAATAAATTTATTATTTATATAAAATTTTGTCATTGTTGTCATCCTTGTCCTGCAGTTGCAAAAACTGTATTTTCCAAAACAAGCATTGTCTTCCTAGTACTGCCGTCCAAGGACTTTGAGGCAAGTGCAAGCAATGTTGCCTTTTCAAAGTGGCATGCAATTTTCCTATAAATGTTGAGTCAACTGTCAAGGGTCCTTTGGAATCATCAAGGGAGATGCAAAGTTGTAGGTCCGCGCCAAGGGTTAATTACAAGATACCACCATTGCCGGAGATCAAATACTTGGGTACTCGAGTTCCTGGTAAGTACTAATCTGGACTGACTAATGATCATAAAATAATAACTAATTTTGCTTGTTTTGCTAGTGTTGCCTTGTTTCCAAAGGTATACCACAAATACACCACCACCACCACCACCTTACTGGGGACCACCAACTGAACTCCCAGGGGCCCAGATGAATGCCAAGGTGCGAGGCAAATTGTCCGGTGCGGAACCGGTAGGAGTCATAACCGAGGAAGCAAGGGAGGAGGAAGGAAACAAAGCGGGAGGAGAATCGGGAAATGGAGGAAACGGAAATGGAGCAGATGAATTGGGAGAAGGAATTGAAGGAGATGGAAGGGATCGAGTGGATGGAATGGAAGAAATGGAAGGCCAAGGCGAAACGGATCCAGTGCAAGTCATAGGGCCGATTGAAACCAATGCAAGGCGGTTGACGGACAACATTGGAGAAGGCACGTTGGGAGGCCAAAGGAAGAGAGCGTACAAAGAGCTCTTGGAGGAAGGCGGATGGAATGCTTGGCCAAAGCGAGCTTGGGTTGCAAGGTGCGAGGAGATCTTTGAGAGGCACATTGTAACAGAAGTGCTAGTTCTCGGAAGAATGTCTGCATTAATGAACAATGAAGACCTGGATACTTTTTGATCCATGGTTGCGGAATTGACGGCAAATTTGGAGGTTGCGGAGAAGGAGGTAAAGGATACTTTTTAATTATTTATTTATTATAAATATATATATATATATATATTTTATTATAAATAGAGCTATTATTATTATATTTTTTTTAATAATAAGGAATGAGGTTTTATTTAGTAGAAATGAAAGGGAAATGAGAAGAAGGAATAACACAGTGAGATGGAGGAATTGACTGATTGAATGATGGTGTGAAATAAAATGGGTTTAAATGAGATCAAATATGGAATGGAATGGGAATGGATGAGATAGAATATGAGATGAAATGGGATTGAACAAGATAAAATATGGAATGGAATGGAATGGGGTTGGATGGGATGAAATGTGGAATGGAATGGAATGTGATTGGATGGGAAAGAATCATAATTTTTGAGGTTTGCAAGGGTAGCTCGCATGGAAGTCTCAAATCAGATTGGGTGAATTACAAAGGTGATGGGCTGGTTCCCACAAGGTGCAATCTTTGTTGGACTGGAAACCAGACCATTCAACAAGGTATTGAAGTTTTCCTTTGTGTAACCTGGAATCCAGAATATGGCTTACTTCCCACTCTTGATGATTGAGGACAGTGACCGGTTCAGGAGGGGGATGAGTCTTGCCTGTGTGTAGGACTTGAGCTGGCTCTAGGAGAGACACATGAAAGACCGGGTGGATACCTTGCCATTTCTCAGGTAAAGTAAGTTTAAAGGCGTTAGGGGAGATAACTGATTCTACTTTAAAGGGGCCAAGCTTTCTTTTGGAGAGTTTTCAAGTTGGGCGAGTGCTGCAAATGTTGCAAGCATCGAGCCACACTTGATCTCCTACTGCAAAGGTTGGAGCCATAGTGCAAGATCAGTCTGCTTGCTCCTTATAGCTCTGGTTTGCTTCTTTGAGGTTGGTTCAAAGTTGCAATTTAAGGGATTGAATTTTTTCAAGGTAATTGGTAGCAGGTTGAGAAGGTGCTACGTGAAGGGACAAGAAGGTCGGGTTTCTACCATAAAGAGTTTGGAAGGGCGACTTTTTGGTGGAGGAATGAATGGAGTTGTTGTGGGCAAATTTGGCTAGTGGGAGCCATTGCAACCAGTCGTCTTGTTGATAGGCAACATACATTCAAAGATATTGTTTGAGAATCTGATTAACTTGCTTGGTTTTCCCATCCGTTTCCAGGTGGTAAGCCATTGATAAATTGCAAGTGATCTTCAAATGTTGGCATAGCGAGGTCCAGAAGCTTGAGACAAACAGAGATCCATGATCACTTACTATATTATCAGGGAGACCATGTTTTGAAAATACATATTCTATGAACGAGTTAGCTAAGTCTTCTGAAGAGGCCGTCACATTACTGCGTAAAAATAAAGCCATCTTTGAGAAGCAATCTACTATTACTAGAATAGCATCATATCCACTAGAAGAAGGTAATTGAGAGATGAAATCCATAGACAGTGAGTGCCAAGGACAAGGAGGAATTGAAAGTGGCTGGAGCAGCCCATACTTTTGGTGTTTTGAGGACTTGTTACAATTGCAATCATAGCAGGCGCTAACATAGTTTTTTACTTCTTTCGTCATACCAGGCCAGTAGAAGTCTTTTGCAATCAATTGGTAGGTTTTATCCTGCCCATGATGACCAGAAAGCGAAGAATCGTGCCGTGACTCAAAGATATCTAACTTAATGCAAGAATTATCTGGTACTACTTTACGATCATCATAGAATAAAAAGTCATTATCATCAATACTGTAGCTACTATCTAATAAGTTTGCACTTTTGCAAAGTTCAATGCACTTGGGGTCGTTGTGTTGAGCTTGTTGGAGTTTGGAAGCCAAATCTTGTAAGCAAGCAATGATTGAACTGAGTTGGGCAGATTGGGTTTAGAAGAGTGTCCTAACGTTTTCAGGGTTGTTTTTGGCAAAGGTGCTCCCCCCCCCTGGGTAAACCTTGTCCCAACGTGATAAAGCATCAAGAACTACCGCTTGTTTCCCAGGATGGTATGTGATTGTAAAGTGGAACTCGGAGAGGTATTTGGCCCATTGTGCCTGTATACGTGTGAGGACTTTTGAGCTCATGAAATACTTCAAAGAAATATGATCAGTTAAAACCTTAAAGGATTCCCTAAGGCTCAAAAGGTATGAACGCCATTTCTTCAAGCAATAAAAAATTGCAAGAAGTTTGTTGTCATGAATCTCATAGCTAAGCTCTGCAGCAAGCAACTTGCCAGACTCAAAAGCTACGGGATGAAAGAGAGAAGTGGAGGAAGAAAAATGCAAGATTACTCCTGCAATTGAATAGTCGCTTTGGTCTGTTTTGACAATAGTGCAAGCTAGCATGTTGAAGTGAGCGAGTATTGGAGCAGTGGTGAACGCTTTCTTCAGAGCTTCAAACTTTGAAGCAGCTTGTTTGGTAAAAACAAAAAGAGTGTCTTTTTGAAGAAGGTTAGTAAGATTCACGGTTTTTTTGGCATAACGCACAATAAAACTTCTATAGAAATTACTGAAACCAAGGAAAACTTGAAGAGATTTAACTGAAGAAGGTGGGGGCCAGTCCAATATGCGTTTGCTCTTGGCTGGGTCCATTGATAGTCCTTGCTGCGAGACTACGACACCTAGAAAATGAAGAGAAGAGGAATGGAACTCGCACTTAGAGGATTTTGCAAACAGGTCATTCTTGCGAAGTCGCTGCAGCACCTCTTGCACATGTGTGATGTGATCTTCAAGGTTCCTTGAGTAGAATAGTATATCATCAAGATATACCACGAGGTATTTACCTACAAGATTGGAGAAAAAGTTGTTGACAAAATGTTGAAAAGTAGAAGGAGCGTTACAGAGGCCAAAAGGCATGACGGTATACTCATAACTGCCAAACAGGGTTCTCATTGCAGTTAAATACTCATGACCTTCCTTAATGCGAATTAGGTTATAGGCACCTCGAAGGTCTAACTTTGAGAAATAAGTAGCTCCATGGAAGAGGGTAAGGAGATGTGACGTAGGCGGTACTGGATAGGCATTCTTCCGGGTTACCTGGTTCAGTTTCCTGTAGTCAACACAAAGGCAAAGTCTGCCCTCATTTTACAAACATATAGGACAGGTGAACCAGTATTCGAATTGCTTGGTTGAAGAAATCCTTTTGCTACATTTTCCGCAATGTAGTCTTGAAGCGCAATTGGTTCTTGCGTTGAGAGAGAGTAGACTGGTCCTGGTGCCGGAGGTGGGCCAGTAAGTTCAATCTTGTGATTGTAAGGACGGGATGGAGGCAGTTCATCTGCTTTTTTAGCTGAAAAGACGTCAGCAAAGTCATGATAAACCAAAGGTAAAGACTCTCAAATGATTTCTAAATCTTCAATCTTGTCATCTTTGAGCACCGGGTTTGAGGTGCTCGCATGGTGCAAGAGGATTAGGGAGCTCAAAAAAGACCATTTGGTTGGTGTCTGTTTCTCTTTGAAGGAACAGGAAAGAGGTAAGCTGGATAGGTAAGCAATAACTCCTAAATCTGAAGAGGGAATTTGGGAATGAAGGTCAGGATATTGCAAATCTCCTGGCAGAAAAGTGTCATCCAACTTAATGACAGTGTCAGGTAGGCTGTTTAATTCCTGATTGAAAGAAAGGTTAGCATTCTGGGGGTGCAAGGTTTGAAGGTTAATTACTCCTTCTTGCCAATTCACATCCGGATTCCAGTAAACTAGGAAATCATGGCCTAGAATGGTATCATCCATTCTGGGTATAGCCAAGACAAATAAATCCCATTTGAAGCAGGGAAAATTGGAGAATGCAAAGGTCCATTTTGCCTTTTGGGAAACCCAGTAAGACGGTTCAGTCGCACTACTTACTAAATAGATAGGAAATTTATGTATCTTGGAACGCGTAACATTTTTGGAAGTGGCAAAAGATTCACTGATGAAGGAAACATTAGCGCCAGAATCAAGTAATACTTGATAAGGAGTGTTGTTGGAATGGAATAGGATAAATCTCAAACTTGGAGCACCTAGTGACTTGCAAGTGCAAAGATTTACCCGCGGTGATTTAGATAATGTGTAGTTTTCCTTGCGAGTATCAGAAAAACTACAAGCTAATTTTTTGACTGCTTAGCCGCTTCACGCGCTAACCGCTTTGCACAGCTGTTGACATCATGTTTCCCTCCACAATACATACACAGCCCTTTCTTTTCCCTTTGCAGCCATTCCTTGTTTTGAAGCATCCCGGTTTCTTTGTCCAAGAACTTTGGAGTTTTGGCAATGGCTTTCCCTTTTGAGTTGGAGTTTGAAGTCAGGGTTGGTTTGGATAGTTTTGGGTTCCTCGTGTTTTGCTTTGAGGAGTTTTCCACCCTTGGAGCCAAGGTTGACGGTCCATGGTTGTTTTGCTGAGAGCGGTTCTTGTCATGATAGCCATTATCAAGCTCAATCACTTGATCAATTAGCTGCTGAAGCAAGGTTGTCTTATGACCCCCAACTGCAAGCTGTTCAATTAAGCGTGCCGGTAGACCCTTTCGGAAATGGAATAGAAGAGCGGCCTTGTTCCACTGGATGCAAGACTGCAAGGTTCAAAAATGAGAAATATAAACGGAAGCTCTACTAATTTCCTTCATAACTAAACTATTAAGTTTTTATTTGGCGTTTTGAACTTCATTGGGGTCGCCAAACAGGGTGAACAGTTGTTTCTCAAACCTGTCCCAATTTTTGAGAATACAAGTGGGACTGTTGTTGGACAAAAGTTTGAGGTAAGGTTTGAACCACTGCAAGGCTCTACCTCCTAAGAAGGACAAAGCATACATAACTTTATGTCTATTGGAAGGGAAATTGTTGGAATCATTTGAAAAGATGATTTTACAAGACTGTAGGTAGGATCTAAGCTTATGAGGGTGTTCTCCCATAAATGGGTTGTTTCATTCCCGGAGTGTGAAAGCTAGGAGTACTTGGACTAGATTGCTGGGCACCATGAGTGAGGGCCTGGATCAATGTTGAAAGCAGGGTTGGAGCATTGGGCTCGGGAGCAGTAGTGCAAACCCCTGGTCTACCATGAGTTGAGGTTTCATCTGAAGAATGGTTGGAGTCTGCGAATTCCACAAGAGTGTCCGTCGGAGCATCCCGTGGAGGAGCCCAAGGATCATCAAGGGGTTCAACAGATGGCAATTTAGAAGGAGGAACGGGATCTAAGGGTTGTTGGGCCCAAGGAGTGCTGGTTCTCCCTACCCGATGAATCTCATCATTGTAAGGGGCGAGGGAAGCGTTCCTGGTTGAGGAAGTACGTGACATCAAGAAAAAGAAGTCTACTATAGGTTGGCAGGCTACAATAGATGAGTTGAGTTAGTTAATTTACTGTCACACGACCACCCCACGTACTATAGGGCAATTCTTAGATGATTGTGAGCGCAAAGGAATACCAAGTGCGAGGGCAAGTGCAAGATAGCAAGACTTAGTTGCAAAGTGCAAACTTGGTTATGCCACTCAACAAACGGCAAGAGGGATGGAATGTGTTCCAAAGAAGGAAAATCAACCTGAGTCCAATGTGATAACTAGGTTGTAGCAAATGCAAGAACGTATGAAATTAACTAACTGAGGAGACAATCATCAGGCAAGGGGATAGCCCTTATAAGGTAATCCTAAATGACTAGATACAACCTGGTGATGAGCTAACTACAGTTGAAGCGGTGAGGCAATGAATGACAGGAACGGGATAGGAAATGAAGCAGTGGTATAGATCCAAGGTCTTAGCGTAAGTGCAAGACAATAGAATCTGAGCGTACAATTGCATGACGAATTGGGACAGGAGCGAGTGACATTGAAGGTAATGCAAATGAGAGGTAATAGTGTATGCAGGGTAGGTACTAGTTCAATTGCAAACTGTACAGTAGTGATGGCTTAGTTAGACGTATATGCGAACTAAAAAACAATGCATGACCAAAGATGGAAGTCCAAGGCTCTTGATTGGCCAGGGAAGGAGATTGGATCTCATAATGGATGGCCGACCGGTATGGAGTTAACCGCAAAGTTTGCAAGTATATACTGAGTATGTTGCCAAGATTGGAAGGTCAGCGCAATCCAGAGGAAATAGCGGATTGCCCCATTGATGTTGTGCTTTTATTTGTGTCACGCTTTTAGACTGAGGTAGATGGTACTGAGGGGAGGGCATGTTGAAGTGATGAAGACAATAATCCCTAAGTGCAAAGCGTGACAGGTAGTCAACACTCTCCACCCCTTGGCCAAATGTGGAAGAGGGTGGGAGAGTCCCAGGAAGGATGATGGATTGGATGATGGCAGGCAGGACTTTGACGGCCTGAGGCAATTGAGTAAATCCTGAAAGGCTTGAGATTGGCGACTGATAGATTGAGTGAGGTGGGAGATTGATGGAAATGAGGATTGGACAAGCGCTTGGAGGTGCGGTTGGGATGGGTTTGGTAAGAAATGGATGAGCGACGCGCAACAACAACAATGAGGATGAGGGACGCGCAACAATGAGGATGAGGAGCAATGCGCGGGGATGAGGATGTGGAGGATCGACGCGCAGGGATAAGGATGAGGAGGAGTGTTGCGCAAGGATGAGGATGAGTGTTGCGCAAGGATGAGGATGAGGAGGAGTGACACGCAAGGATGAGGATGAGCGTTGCGCAAGGATGAGGATGAGGAGGAGCGATGCGCAAGGATGAGGATCAGTTTCACGGGAGGATGAGGATGAGGAGGAGCAATGCACAAGATTTTTTTTTTCTGATTCTTTTCCCAAGGTGTCCCAAATGGTTCACCACATCTCTCCCCAACGTAAATACTGTCCCTAGTCTGCATCATAATTTTGAAAACATGAAAAAGAAAATAATTGGCCATTTCTTGATCCTCTAAGTAAAAAAAATGTTGAAACCCATCTTGATCCATCCAAAAGAGCCTAAATGCGGAGAAGATAAAAGAAAAGGCGTCCCAGGTGCTGACGTATGTGGCATAAAGTAGAGTTTTTACATCAAAATGCAGCAGAAGACCCTGGTGGTGCACAATTGGGAGGACTTACTTTTACCCCCAAGTGCCTCCACTGGAGCCCATACTCCCCCATACCAAAACCATTAAGAAAAGAATTGAGATCAGGATCTAGTTTATACTCATTGCAGAGGATTGGACCAGAGCTAGAGGAAGATTGATCAGTGATGAGATTACAAGGAAAAGAAGAAACAACAGAACCAAAGAGAAGAGAAATATTTTTGGAATTTTGTGTTTTAACATGTTTTTGATTTTGGACATTTTTGAGATCAGAAGGAAAAGAAGAAAGAGATGAAAAGGATGAAAAATATTCCCCAGAGATAAAAGTTGGCCCTGTAGTTGAAGTCTGAGGCTTAGAAGAACTACAACTATTAGTATTACCAACTATTCTGCTAAAAAAATGAGAGGAGTTAGAAGAATCCTTCTGCTTCCCCTTCAGAACCAATTTAGGTGAAAAACCAGGGAAATCTCTTTCCCAAAAACCAGAATCCAAAGAACAGAGAGGAACTTCAATCTTCCTACCATCAGCATTAGGAAGATAAGTTCTCTCCCCAACTTGATTGGAAAACATCAGGGTGGCTCCAAAGTCTATTAAGAAAGGACAACCCAAAATCATAGGGCCTTCCAAAAGTGACAGGTTCCAACAATATTTTGACCAATTTGAACTGGCAGATCCTCAGAAATACCCACCAACTCACAAGATTGATTCCCAATTCCCTAAACAGCAGAGTTGAAGCTGACCCTTGGACTGAGATTGAGCTTGCAGGCCATTGCATCTGAAATTAAGTTTAGTTGGGACCCAGAATCAACAAGTAGAGAAACCGTTTTGGATGAGTCACCTAGAGAGCATGGTAAAAATCCAAGAGGACAAGAAAAAAGATTTGTATCAGAAGGAGGATCTGTTCCACCAGAGTCTTCCATCAAGGTTCCAGAGGAAACTTTCAATTTTTCAGGACCAATCTCCACATGTTGCCAAGAAACCCATTTCTTCATGCCTTCAGCCACAGATGGTGAGATGGAAAGGAGTTCAGCCACGGTTGGATCAGGGATTTTAAGATCAGATATTTTCTTTAATACCCCCTCCACAGCCTTGGGGTGGTCTTTGGAAATTCCCCTTTCAAATCAAACCTTGGGTTGAGTTGGAAGAGGAAGTTCAGGTGAGGGTGGCACTATAACTGGATCAGTTGGTGAAGGTGATTTGGATGGAGGAGGAGCAGGATCAGATTATTCTGGGAACCTATCCATGAGGGGTTCCTTTTCTACTTCCATGTATTCTACCTCAGAAGAAGGAGGCTCCAGTGAAGATTGATGTTTGACCGGTTTTTGAAGAATTGAAGATGGAACAGGAGGAGCTTTATGAGGTCTGGGTTCTTCATTTTGTTTCCTAGCTGGATCAGATTGATAAGTTCCAGAAAGGCTAGAAGAAGAGACAGCAGGAGGATACCAAGGTTGAAGAGTTCCACAAGCAGATTGAAAATCAAAAGAGGCCAAGGATGCCTTCTTGGGAGCAGAAGGCTGGAAAGAGGCCACCACATGACAAATTGGACGAGATGAATCAAAAGGGATAAGTGCACCATTAGGAAGAAAGAAGTTACTCCCTTTCTGTTCCACCAACATTTCCTCCTTGTCCTTCTGGAGTTCAGGACAGCAACCAGTTCCATGAACTTCTCTGTGGCAATAATAGCAAACTATGGTTGACCTTGTAACAGCGTTGGAGGGTTTAGGGACAACCAGCAAGGAGAGTTTCTGATCCATTTTATTCTCAAAAGCTTGCAGGAGTTTGGTGATCTCATCAATATTAGGTGTTACCCGGTGGGTCTGAGGATTTGGTTTAGGTCTGCGAATGGCTTCCATCTTATTCATGATTTTGTTAGATGCTTGAAAAGAGGGGGCCAGGACTGGTTCAGTGATTCTAGGTTTTTCAAAGGTGAGAGCTGTTTGACCTTTCATCACTTTATCCACAGTATTCCTAAGAACCATGAAAGCAGGGAGCTTGAGCCAATTATCTCTTGTAGTGATCATGGATCCAGATTTCACCAATTCATCCTTAATTCTTTCCTGCACTCCTGGAGAGAAAGACTGAAAAAATTGCACTTGAATTTTGTCCACCGTATCAATGTGATTGTTTTGGATAAGATAGGATTGGATAGGGTCGCAAGATTTTCTGAAAGCTTGATAATCAGAGGCTGAGGAAATACCACCATTGAATGTCCATTGAGAGACTAGGGCATCTAGATCTTGGGGAGTGAACCCAGCTATGTCAATTTTGCCCCAATAGGCAATCATTGCCTCCTTAAGAAGTACCCAGTCATGGGTTTCAAATCCATCAAATGATTAAATCACTTCCATGACTTCATCAGAGGAGATAAAGAATCACAGTTGATAAGCCATGTCATATTTTCTAGCACCTTCCACTTCAGCAGCCATCTTGTAGGAATCCAGGAACCGTTCAACATTTGTACCATTAAAGCATAAGTTCTTGTCCTGAGGTTTGATCTTGATCATCTTGGCCTGAACAGAGGTAGAAGGGGTACCAATAGATTCCATTTTCACAAAAGATTTCCTAAGGGATCCAAAGAACAGATTTCCAAAGTGACTCACAAGTGTGGCAAGGGTAGGGTTTACAAAAAAACAACTAGGATCAAACCCCTTGATGGTGCACAATTGGGAGGACTTACTTCTGGAACAAGTTGCCTCCACCAATCAGATCTAGATGATAACAGAAACACAAATAAAAGAAAAACAGAAAAAGAGAAAAAAATATTGGATTTCAAAGTTGATCCCACCAAATTTGGGACTGTAAATCCCAAGGTTGCTGATTCAATCCCGGCCCGTGGGACCAAATGTAAGACTCCAAACCGCGCAGGGAGTTGGCAGTTCTGTGGAGGGGATAGGTGCTTTTTTATGCTGCCCTCCTGAATGTTACAAAAATATTTAAATGTAAAAAAGATCAAAGTCCAGAACCTGGTAAACAGGAAACCAAATGTAAGAGGATAAAGATTATAGTAGTCGGTAGCTGGGAGAGAACACTATCTGAGGCAAGATGATGTTGGGGAAAAATTGAATAGAAGGAGTCAAGGATTGTTCAGAGTTCAACAAGACAAGAAAATTGTGAGTGACAACGCCCACAAACTAATAGCTCTGGTTGTCAGCAGGAGCTCAGGAAAGATCAACTCAATCCCAAAAAACTTCCAGGTTCTCAATGAACCTGCCCAACTCTCCGCAATCAAGCGCTTGAAGGGTACCAGATGACTCTGGGTGGCTGCACAAGACAAAGCTAATTGTTTGAAGAATCTCTAGAAGCAAAACAATAACTGATTCAAACAAGAATAACCCAACACTTCTCAAGGGACTCAAGAGTAGCGTGGCGGAATTCAACTTCAAAAGAAGTGAAGGGAGGTTTAACACTCCAGGTTTTAAGCTTAATAAAACCTCTTCAGCCAAAGGTGACTGGGTCCAGAAAGATAATCAAAGGATGATTGGGACCAGTATGGTTGGATAAAAGGATCAGGAGTGGTGTAACACACTCAAGAATTCAATTAGTCAAATTCTTCTTCAACCAGCAAAGCTATTGCTTGGTGATAAGGATCAAGGATCAAGGGGTTTGAGTATGGAGGCTCAAGGATCAAGGGGCAATCATAGATATCTGATGTGATGATAGGATGTGCTGATCCCATTCTGCATCTGTTCCAAAAGGCAGGGGAGAGCCCCTCCTTATATGGGCAGGAGCCCCTGTTAGACTATGTACAATGGATTCTACAAATAGAGCGGAAAAAGAAAGAAAATCAGGTGATCAGAAAAATTTGATCACGCGGGCCAGTGGAAGTCCTTCTCATCCCTTCACCATTTCTCGCGTCCGTCCGTGGATGGGCACGCGCGACAATACCGGAATCACCCACCCCTTGTCCAAAGGCAGACGGGGTGGGAAAGGAAAATGAACCAGACCAGACTGCTGCGGGTGTCCAGGGGCGGTAGCCGACACTCTCCACCCCTTGGCCAAAGGCAGAAGAGGGTGGGAGAGTCCCAGGAAGGGTGAAGGATTGGATGATTGCAGGCAGGACTTTGATGGCCCAAGGCGATTGAGTAAATCCTTACAGGCTTGAGATTGGCAACTGATAGATTGAGTGAGGTGGGAGATTGATGGATCCAAGGATTGGAAAAGCGCTTGGAGGTGCGGTAGGGATGGGTTTGGTAAGAAATGGATGAGCAACGCGGGACAATGACGATGACAATGAGTATGAGGATAAATGCGCGAGGATGAGGATTGACGTGCGGGGATGAGGATGAGGAGGAGCATCGCACAAGGATGAGGATGAGCATTGCGCGAGGATGAGGATGAGGAGGAGCGACGCGCAAGGATGAGGATGAGAAGGGGCAACACACGAGAATTTTTTTTTTCTGATTCTTTTCCCAAGGTGTCCCAAATGGTTCACCACACCGCAAGCCCCGGCTCCGCGGCGCTGGTTGCCAGGCGCAACCAGCCGGGCCCGGGAGGGATCCCTCAGCCGCACAAAAGCCCTGCACGGGCTTTTGGGCCCCACATGGGCTGTACTGAGGAACACTGAGGAACACAGGCGGCCCCAATGGGCCGCCCCAAGCCCAAATAGTGAGAATTACATACTTTGGCGGGCCAGCCCGTCTGGCCAAGTATGTCCATAATAAAGCTTGGGCCCTTTTATGCCCAAATAAGCCCATCTGGCTTGGGTGGCCCATCCACCCTGGCGGGCCCGTGAGGGCCTGTGTCCCAAAAGACCATAAAAACGTGTTTTGGCACCCAAATGCCCAAAACCAATAACACCCACATAGGCCCACGTGGCCCACGTGATGTCCAATGGGCTGTGGAGGCCCATTTTTTCATTCCATTTGGATCACACACTCCTATGCACATTACCTGAGTGCATCTCCATTTTAACAGACCTGTGTATGGAGTTCATCCTTGCAATAGTAACATCTGATTGGCCATCTGGGTCCTGCACTGGGAAGTGGGGGTCTGTAGTTTTGTGCCATTCCCTGGTTGATCCTATCAAAGTGGGGAGGTGCCTGCTTCTGGTTTAGAGCCATAGTGATTTTGTCAACATCTTCCCTCATCTTCAAGAGCTCATCCATTCCCATTTTCTGAAACTTGACTTCCTTCTTTGTGCCCACTAGGTTCTTGATGATAGGTTTAGGGATTTCTTCTTCATCCACATCCCATAAGACCAAGGTCATTTCCACAAATTCCTTCAAAGTCTCCAAATCTGGTGGGAGGTATCTGCCATCTCTTGCAATCTTGTTTCTTCCTGAATTGGCCAATTCCCTGTTAACTTCCCTCCTAAGATCAGTGGACAAGGCTTTCCAGAGGTTTTCGCCACTTTCCCAGTTGGTGTTGTCATAACCCATTCTGATGAAGTAAATAACCATCTCCTCATAGCTTCCAATGAACCTCTTGAAATCATACTTAGTCCTGATGCCTCCCTGCTCTTGGGTATGTCTGAGCAGTCTTGGTATGGATTCCTCATTGAAACTTCTATGGGGGGTAGCTGTGCCCCATTTCCCTTTCATTTCCTTCTTCAAAAGGTCTCAGTCCCCATATTCATGTCCTTCCATGTCTTCAATAGACTCCCTGATCTTCTTGTCTTGTACTAGAAAAGGTAACTGTAGAGCTATATCTATCCCTCCTGCCTTCTGGATCCTTGCCAGTTTCTCAACTCTTTTAATAAAATGTTATACTTCTGTCCAATCATATTCCAGGTTCACTTTCTTTCCATCCAATAATACTCCATTTTGGTTATCATTGCTTATCATTGAGTTATCCTGGACTGGTCTTCTGGCTGGGGTTCTTTCAATATATTGGCTCCTAGTAATTCCTATTCCTTCTTCTCTAGGTTGGGAATATCTATTTATTCCTGGGCTGATGGAGGGGTTTTTTGATTCTTCCATGGTTTCTGCTGGGATTCTTCAATATTCTGATCTTGGGGTTGGGGTCTGAAATCTGGTTCTTGGTTGGGTGTATGGGGTTTCTGGAATTACCTGTGCTGTTATTTCTTCCAGACTTAGGTTTATGAGTTTGGAAATGTTGCCAAGCTTCCCCAGTGCTTCTTCTCCAGGGTCTGGCTGATTGTGAGTTTTTTCCTGGTCTTCCTCTGGTTTATCCTGGGATCCACTGGTTATTCTGGTTTTGTCTTGCAGTTCTTTCTCCATCCTGATTATTGAAGATAGGGTTCCTTGGTTATTATCTTCAATCCCTCTGAGGTGGTCCTTGAGGTCTTCAATTATCTGGTATGGGTTTCTTCTTTCTGCCTTCTGAATTTTGAGTTAATTCTTGTGGCTAATAATCCACCAATATTGGTTATGGTTTGATAAGTAATCAAATCTCAAGGAAACATGCCACTGTTGGGAAACCAATGGTAGAGACTCCTATGGGATTATATAAATAAAAGTAGCAAATAGCTTTCTGGCAGTCCTTGAAGGGGAATTTAGTATTACTTCTACTCCTTTGGAATATTAGTATATACTAAAAGTGGTTTTGAATTGCCTGCCCTTCTAGTACTATAGTAAGTCTGCACAATAATTTATTTAAATTAATGGCTGGTTTCTTTGAGACTTGAAATAGGTCTCAGATCAGACCTATATTAGTTATTAACTGTGGTATTGGTAGTATTTGTTGAAGAATAGACCAGATGTATTGGATTATTGGTTAATTATTGATCAGATATATATGATCTTAACCAGTATCCCAATATTAAAGGGTTCAAGGATTTATCAAAGGGATGGTTCAGGAGAGGACCCAAGGATGGGTTTACCCAGAGGGGGCTGGGCAGAGGAAAGGTTGGTAGCTTCTTTTTGTTGTGCTCTCTTTCTTTAGAAGGGTTATTTATTAACTAATGGGTGGGGTTTCTTTAATATGGTGCTGAATATCTAGGTCACAGAAGAACCCTTATTCAAGCACCTATTGGGTGGTTTAATTGGCTAAAGATGGGTAATAACTTGGTTTCTGATTTCTTGTTTCCTTTTATAACTGATTCACTACTAATATTTTATCTGGGTAGGTACCACAGATGGATGGGTTGATGGGGTGAGTAGGGGATGGGCAATGAGATGGATGATTAGGGGATGAGTTGGGTGAGTGGTGATACAACTTGAATAGGGCAGAGAGGCCCTCCTTAAATAGAAAATCCTGCCCCCAGAGGTACTCAAGTCTTCCCCTCAGGGTTCTCCCTGTTCTGATGAGGAACAGTGAGCTACAATTACATGAGACATTTTAGCTAGTTGGAAAAGGCTTGTACAGTTACATGAGGCATTTCTGATGGTTGGAAAAAGCTGGTACAGGGGTTTCATGCATGCAAAGCCCTGCATAAACTGCTGTGAAGTTCAGATACAATGTATTCCTGTGCAGTACTGATGGTTGGTATGGTGCTACTGGATTCTCCCTACATGTGCTGCTGTTCATTCACTGGAGATTTTGTTTGGTGCTGCATGGTCTTGACTGCCTGCATATATTGCTGTGTAGTGCTGTGGGCTGTTGTTACTGGTGTTTTTTTTGGAATCACATGCTTCTGACTACATAAATTGCTGTGTAGTGCTGTGGTTTTTTGGTACTGCATGGTTTTGGTAGTTTGTTTGGTATCACATGCTTCTGTCAGCATAAATTGCTGTGTGGTGCTGTGGTTGTTTGGTACTTCATGGTTCTGGTAGTTTGTTTGGTATCACATGCTTCTGACTACATAAATTTCTGTGTGGTGCTGAGGTTGTTTGGTACTGCATGGTTCTGGTAGTTTGTTTGGTATCACTTCCTCCTGCATATATTGCTCCTGTATAATTCTGCACAGCCTTCTGTATGTATGTTTGCATTTTTTTTGGTCCTGGTTGAGACTGGTTCCACTTCCCCCTTCCTGCACTGTTCCTGTACACTTCTGCACAGCCTCCTGTATGTATATTTGCTTGCTTTTTGGGTGACGTGATAGGAGCTGAACTAGCTGTACTGCCTCCTGTATCTGTATTGCTGTATTCTGGTTGGGGTGACAGGGTTGGTGTATGGTCCTGGTATTGAGGGTAAGCTGTTACTGGCATGTATTTGAGAGTTTACAAGGTATTTCTTGTGTCTTCTACAGAGATGTGAAACCTGGTTGGGTATGAGTTTGCCACAGTTGGGGGTTTGTTGGACTGTATCTTCTAATCCCTGAGAGGTAGTAAGGTACTTTGGCTGAGTGACTATGGGTTATTTGTGATTTAGAATCCAATTCTTAGGTTAATTTTAGGGATTGAGCTGTTGTTACACTAGAAAAGTGAGTCTGATGGCTATAGGACAGGTTTGGACTACCAAAACGCTCTTCATCACAACTTGCCAATAACACAAATGGATATCAAGTCCGGGTTCCTGCACTCTGAACTTGACGAAGACATCTACATCAAGGCCCCTTCTGGATACAATACTCCTTTGCCCTATCTCAAGTTAAACAAGGCCCTAAACGGCCTGAAACAAGCCCTTAAGACCTGGTTTGACACTCTCAAGCAGTGTTTTCTTGATCAAAACTTTGCTGCGTCTGCTGCCAACCTGTGTCTATTCATAAATAAATCCCTTCAGCTCTTTATCTTCTGTTACATTGATGACCTGGTCATTATTGGAAGCTCAAAAGAATTTGGAAAAAAACTAAAAACAAAGTTTGCTATTTTGCACAAAGGTCCCTTCACCAAAATCCTTGGCAACTACATTGTTGATTTGCCGGAAGGACCCTGCCTACATCAACCCAATCACATTGAAACTGGACTGACCAAACTTGGACTTTCAGAATCTAAACCAATCAACACACCCATTACTCCCGGAATTGCACTCAAACCTGCTACCAATGAAGATGCTTCCAACTTTTCCAAGCTCAACATCAACTACCGCTGTTCTACGGGCTACCTCAATTTCATTGCCACTCAAACTCAACCGGACCTCTCCTACCCTGTCTCCTCCCTATCCAGATCCAATGCAAAGCCTGGTCTGTCTCACTAGATGGAAGCCAAGCATGCCTGGCGTTACATCAAAACAACCCAACATCTTGCTCTTTGCCTCAAAAACAGTTCCTTCAAATTTGATCTTGAATCGTGGAGTGACTCTGATGGAGGTAATGATCCTGTCTCAAGAAGAAGTGACACTGGCTACTTGATATTACTCTATGGCTGTGCTATTTCTTGGCACAGCAAGCTTCAACCCACGGTATCTCTGTCCTCAACCAAAGGGGAACTCAAATCCCTTGTCCTAGCTACTCAAGAAAAAATCTGGATCCTTAACCTCTTTAAAGTATTAAATCCCTCTCTCTCTCTCACCCATTGCTCACAAATCAACAAAAAAGCCCTAAACAATCTCATCAACTTTGAGCCTCATCACAATGCGCTCAAACATGTCAACATTCAAATCAAATGGCTTTGGGAGCAAAAGAACGCCAAACTCCTCACCACCAACCTTGTCCCTTCAGAATTGATGCTAGCCAACCCATTGACAAAATCAGCCATTAAACCCTCAGTCAAGCGCCTCGCCAACACAATTCTGCAACCTCTCATCTGAACAAAGCGGCGTGTTGAGAGGAAATCTGCTTCTTACACTGCTCCTGCTCCCCGCTCAATTTTAGCTTCTTACACTGCTCCCGCTCCCATCTTCATCACCACTGCTCCTCATTCATCATCCACTCACCTGCTCCTCCTCATTCATCATCCCATACCCCGCTCCTCCATCATCCACTCATCTGCTCCTCCATCATCCACTCAAATCCGCTCCTCCATCATCCACTCAAATCTCTGCTCCTCCTCATTCTGTCCTACCATCCCCTTCTATCTCTCCTCCGCTTTTTCTTCATCATTATCCCTTGAATCTGATATAAGCTCCTCAAGCTTCATCAGCTCCCATCCAAAACTCAACCTACTCTCCTCAACAATCAACTCTTACCTCAACCGTTGACATGATCCTCAATCAATCCTTTTGCCGATTTCCTTTCCTGTTCATATGTGAGGTTGATTTACTTCAGATCCCATGACAACTGCTGACCAATCTCAAAACATTCTTATTCAGCCCCATCTGTTTCATTTATTCATCCCTCCTGTTGTCATTGTCATTTGAGCACCTTAATTTTGTTCATGTTCGCACTGAGTGAGAACCTTCAGCTTTCTTCAACCTTCTTTTTTACTCTTCTCTCTCAATGTTTGTTAATTTTCATTTGTTAGTCTGTTGGTTCAGGTAATCAAACATCTTTTAGCTCTTCAGTTTCCCTCTTTGGCAAAGACTGTTAATAAGATCAATTAAAACATTTATATTTTTATCATAATTTTAATTACATTAATCATAACCTGCAATAAATTATTTTACACAATTTTTTTAGATAGGAAGAAAGTTACAGTAATTTTTTAATACTAAATTTGAGAGAGATATTGATTTTTGTCTTAAGAGAAAGAAAAAAGGTCATTCCAAATGAAGAATTTCTGCATCAGTTGGCATGATCAATGTCTCACTTGACGAATCTTCAACCGTAGTGTTCCCATCAAATAAATCTTTGTCTTTCTTCAAAATGGCCTTGGCCCAGCTGTTTCCCAGATTGTAGAATGAATGAAAACAATTCAGCAAAACAATGATCCATCCCAAAAAATATTAAAAAAGTTATGCTTACATGGTCATAGTTGGTTTTGACTGTTGTCATAATTCTTGCAAGTCCCAATTGATTGGCTTCCAGTGCATGTGATCCTCACCCATCGGGGTTGCCATATGATTGGCAATTCAGAGGCATGAGAATTCAAATCTGACCTTTGCTTGAAGGGGTTCCTTGTGAATAAAACTGTTGGCCAATTTGTGTCTGCTCTTTGGTCCAAAAACTTGGTAAATCTGCCATGAGGTCACCAAAAAATCTCACAAAACAATTAAGCTGAGAATGAGAGCTGATTTAAGGAAAAAGTAAAAAACCTACATTGACCAATAGTTTGGACAACTTGGGAATTGGCCCATTCCTAAGGTGAGTACTTGTATCTGCAATATTGTAGAGGAGCTCAAAATGGATATGGGAACAATTCAGTTAGAATTGTATGAAAGGAGAGTGTGATCTTGAGATTTAACTCACCAAATTCCTCAAACTTGATTTTTTGTACTAGACAAGTTTCCCAACAAACAATGCCACATCTTTTTGTGCCATTGGATTGTTTGTATTGTAACCCGGGGGTGAGTTACTTGCTTTTGACGGCATCCAATTGTTTGGCAACAAAATCCTAATCAAGCAATTTTAATCAGTCTCAATATCAATTAAAAGTGGAAAAAGATAAACTTACAATGGTTGAGATTAGTAGCAAGCCTTTAATTGGCTCACCAATTGAAGTGTTGGTCTCGCCATATGCCTCAAAATTTCATTGGAGGATCTTGGCTCAAATTTTGTCTTGGACCAATGTCTGTGGGAACATTTGTTAGTGTACTGACGGATGGTAAGAACAAGAAAAAATAGATGCTTACCCAGATTTATTCACTGCATTGGTAGCATTTTATTTTTTTCAGTCGTCTTAATTGCCTATTGGAGTCATGGATTACATGGGATGGTCCAGGGATGGAAGGGGGATTTGATTGGCCTTGATGTTGAAGAGTCAAGTTCATATGAATGAGGAAAATCATGAGTTGATGGTCACTCATCTTCATATTCAAGATAGAGAATGGAGATCAATCAAGATAAAACAAAGATGATGATTCAGTTTGAGAGAAGGGGTTTTTGATTCAGTGGATTTGGAAGAGGATGGAAATTACGTCATTGCATTGGTCCAGAAGTGCCTTGCCGTCATTGGAAAGGGGGAAAAATTCCCTTAGTTTTCTCTGAAACAAATTGGTCAAGTTGTCCACAGCTGCGTTGGTTGAATGAGGGTGAGTTGGATTGTCTGAGTTTGGGCTTTTATGGAAAGATTTCAAGGTTAAGCTGGCATAGTTGGGGGAGTCCATGTTTTCCTTGTTGGCATCTTTAAAATGCCTTTGCTTTGCAGGATGGTTCTGGGATGATTGAGGGGTGGCTGATTGGGCCAATTGGTTTTTGAGTTTGGAAGGGGTTACAGAATGATGGGGGCATGATCAGGGTGGGTTGGGATTGGGGCAGAAGGAAAAGGGGTTGATCAAGGGGAAACTGATGATGAACAAAGGAAAACTAATAGGAGAGTAGGAAAATGAAATTGGAAATTGTGAAAATCATTCTCAGACAAGAAGAAAAAGTTGGGGGGTCAAAAAAATTAATTTATTCAACAGTCATGCAGTCCACAATGGTTATGGCTTACAATCAGGGCTTGATGACGTCATCAGGTTATACTTGCTGTGGTTACCATGGGACAAATGTTGCTTGCAGCGCTTTGGAATCCTGTCTCTGAACTTTCCAATCTTCATAACTTACCCATTGGCACCTTCTCAACCTAAGCAATCAATATCCATCCAAAAATGGACCCAGGTTAGTTTTCATTGTCACACTATTTCACAGAGGAATTCTTTGGATTTTCTAATTCTTTTTTTTGGGGGGTTTGGGAAAAAAAGGAATTGAAGGCTTTGAAGTCATTCCTACCTCAAGTGGTTTCAAATATTGTTGCCAAATCTGTCAAGGAAGGCCAATGAATAGAGAAAATGTATGAAAACATGTCAGAATTGGTAGTCATCAAGTAAAAGTTAGAAATTTGGCCAAAGAAACTCACCAAGGCCATCCATACATGGATTCCACCTTGCACTTGGAGAATCAAGAGTTGAACAATGATTCATGGATTGATCTTGATGGAGGACGCCTGGATTTGCCCGTCAACATTGATCCAACAATTGGAGCCTTTGAAATGAGTCCTGTAGGCATGCAATTGAGGCCAATTGAAGAGGAGGATTCTATGGATGATGAGGATCAATGGGAAGAGTTCATCAATTCCAAGGTGAATTGGATACTTACCAAATTGTTTGTGTCAGGCCATGGGGATGTGGATGTTGAAGATGATGAGGAGCTTGATCAATCTTGTGAGTGGGAGGAAGATGGATGGTTTCCTTTTAGGAATAAAGAGGTAGGGCAGTTTATTCAGGAAAAATTAAGAATGAAATCAAATGATACAGGAAACCAGCAAGAATAAACTAATGTGAGAGAAATTAAAATTTGTGGCAATCCTTTGTTGTAGGAGTTGGTCAGTTTGATGCTGGTGGGTTATACACACCACATTGTCTTGCGGGCTCTCTATGGGCAGATTCAGGGTATTCTAAACCTATGCAGGGTCAAATTACCCAGGTGGAATTCCATCCGGCAGGCGCATGCGCATTTGCCAATTGTTGGACTTCCCCACAGAATCTCAAACCTCAGTATTAGGGATTCCATGCTTCTTACTCAAGTTAAGGGGGATCATATCCCGTTGTGGTGCCCCATCCTGGACACCCTGGCCACTCTAATTGTTTTCTTTCCTTGACGCTATCGATACTCAATCTTGTCCACGTACACACATAATACACACAGTCTACCCAATCTATAACTTGACCATCATCTCAATTCATCCATCCTGCCCTCTTGGCCTCCCCTGATGCTCGTCAAATCGGTACTTTTCCCAGCAAACCGATCAAAGTGATCAGCAAACCAAGCAAAAAGAGACAAAGCATCAAGAATCTAGATTTATGTATTCATTTCGGCACGACAATAGCTTTATTCAACAGGCTGCGCTCACAAACTGTGTCCACCAAATATTTGTGTGTCTCGGGTCCCTCCGCAAGTTTTCCCGCAGGCAATTGGCGAGCCATGAGTGGAATGGAAGAAAAACCTTTCGCCCCTGGTGAAGACGCGACATGTTTTGTTGCTCGCACCTCTGCATGGGACCCGTTCATCATATATTTGGTTGACCCATCTAAGCCAGCCTCTGTTTCTGATCATCTCGCCCCTGCCTATCCTCCACTGCCCGGCTATCCACAAGCCCCATCAAATGCTTTACCTCTTATTCCAAACACGAGTCCAATTCCCATATACTACAATCAACCCATCGTCCTACAATGCCTGGGCACCTCTGTGGCTTTGCCTGTGATGGTCATTCGTAAAGTCGACAAAGGCTCCACTGCCACCGGAGGTGCTAGCTTGGAAGGAAACAGCTCATCTACACAGCGGGACATGCCGGTGGCGCCCGGTGAAGTCCTGGGGGATCCGGTGTCTCAACTACACAAGGTCGCGTTGGAAGTAATGACCGACCCGCAGTCTTCCTATCTAACACCAGTCACATCCCCGTTAGCTGGATTTCCTGGATCCGGTTCCTTTCTAGCATGCCTTGGAGAAAACGTCGGCGTTCATAGAGAGGACTCAGGTTGCCAGCCCGTACCACCCTTCATGACCCCTCACTCGCCTTCACGGCTCAAGATCAATGATGCAACTTCTAAATTAGATATTTCAAGCCCCAGGTCGGATCATCCCCTCAAGCATTGGAAGTCTGTTGCATCGTCGTTGACCTCTAGAATCAGCGATCGCATCTTACATGCTGGGACGATATGGTATAGGAATCCCAAAGCAAATCGTTGGCGAGAGACTTGAGGCATTCTAACCCCTGAGGCCCTCTATCTCATGAATGAACATGGTGAAGTCAATCCCAACGTGCCCAATCAATCTATTGAGCTTAGTCTGAGCGGTTGCACAGCGGTGGAAAGTGTCAGAATACGAGGAGTTTTTGGGATGTGGTTGGGCAACCCAACAAGCTGATTGGGTTGGGGCAATATGGCAAGCCGCCCATGATCAAGGTGGATTTGTTGATCAACCTGATATACCCTTGAGAGGAAAACCTTTGCCTACCATCATTCAGCCTAGGTCGATCATATCTTCGACTCAGACTCATCTATCACCGTCGCTTCCTCATTCACAACCACCGAACGCTGATTCCTCGACATCATCGCCTCAGCCAGTACCAAGCCCCAAACTCAATCCAGTTGTACTCATGGATCGTTCCCTTTCCGTCAACCCGGGCCAAGTTCAAACCTGTCATCCGCCTCTTAGCTCACCGGTCTCCCGCGCGGCTTGTCCATCGACCCGCGCGGGTCTCTTACGTTGCCGGTGCCCGTCAGACACATGCCGGTGGTCATCCGTCACCAGGAAAAATCAGGCATCTCTGGCTGACCAGAGACTTCACTTCACCATGATGGTTTCCCCAATTGCTTCACAGTTTATAATCAATTTCCAGAGGAAATCACCATGATTTCTGCTTTTTTTCTGGTAGAGTTCACAAAGATGGAAACACAGTTGATCCATGATTGCTTCTGAGACTCCTCTTAAATTCTCCAAAGTGACCAATGAATTCTCATTTGATTCTTAAAATTTTCCAATGTGTTTCTAATTGGTTTCTGCAGGACTTATCAAAAGTGTCTTTTGCTTTTCCATTAATTTTCCCCCATGAATCCCCTTGATTTCTCCCTGGTTTCAATTTGATTTTCCTCAGATTAATGTTTGATCTCTTTCAGAGCTGTATGATTTTCAAATAATTTAACCCCATTTGATCACTTCCAAGTATTTACTTCTTCAATTCACCTTTTTTCCTCTTATGGTGTATCAACCAAGTTTGGTCAGGTGGTCAACTGGGTGGCTTTTTTTTAAGCCACTGTTGGCAGGTTCTCAAAGTTGCATGGCAGTTAATCAACCGCTGCTTGTCAGGTGGTCACCCAATGAGGGTGTTCCATCAACTGGGGCGTGACGGCTTTCAACTTAAGCTGCCAAGAGTTTGGCATTGACAGGAGGCCATCCTATTGGTCATGCTGGTCATGGGGATCACAACTGCAGCTAAATTGCTTCTTGTTGCTTTCAGTTGATCAACAACTAGGTCAGGTTGATGACCCAACAAGATTGGGCTCCCTTGACTTTTGCCCCATCAACCCATTTTGTCAGGTGGTAAACTCCAGCTTGTTGCATGACCAGCAGGAGTTTACCACCCATCCATGCTCAGTGGATACACCATATTTGATTCATAAATTGTCAAAAAAATCACCTACCATTTAATATGGTCCAGAAACCAGGAAATTGATGGTTGCAATGGATAATTTAATATTGAAGAAAAAATAGGTGAGATGAATGTTTTCTTGAATAAGGATAATGTGAAAAAGCTGAAATTATCTCCCATGACCATTTTTGCAAACCATGTTTTAGCTTCTGCATACTGCTTTCCAAAAATTCAGTAATTACAAGCTGTTTGATTTCCAAAAAAATCACCATGCATTTATTCCAAAAAAAATTGAAAATACACATTTTTAAAAGGATACTTTCACCATTTTTGGGTGGCAAATCAGCCGGAATTTAAGGTAAAAATAGATGAGGTTTTTGCTTCCATTACAATAAATAATTTACTCCACCAAACAATAGTAAGAAGCAGCTTTATTTCAGCAAGAATCTGAGTGATTGTCAAGTTGATTTTTTGAATGGGCTAAGATCTAGAATGCTCAAAAAAATTGAAGAGCTTGACCCTGTTCATGATAGAAGAACTGAAATTAAACAGATCTTAGATGATGATAGATTCCTTCAAACTTGAGAGCATCAATGGAATGCTTGGATTTGTCACGCAGTTTCCATGGGCATGAATGAAACCCAAATCCCTAAGGGTGAGTTTGTACCCACACAAACCATCCTGAAGCCTCATTTTGGAAATAAAGTTAGTGTCATGTTTGATTTTGTGCAAAATCAAACATGATGCAACCTTATTTCTGAACCTGATGTGTTTGGTGTCCACAAGAAACATGATAGTCTTGATGGGAGATGTCTTTGGCTTTCACCAGTGACAGGGGAGATTTCAAGGGCAAAAGTGGGGGATAAGTCAATAGTTAGCGCATAGAGGGAGGAGAGGATGTGTCTATGTATTTACATGATGCTAACATTTTGGTCCGGACCAAAATGTTCCGTTGTGTCCAATTTTGGCCTATGGCAGACCTCAAACCTTGAGAAGCATCAACTACCCTCATTTGGGCTAAAGTTCACGAGTGGAAGCCAAAAACACACCATGAAAAGCTACCCAACAATCATATGCCTTCATAAATATCCAGGATTTTCATGATGGTACATGACGGTTCATGTGGGTCCAAATGCACCACCAGACCACACATGGTCTTGGCAGTCGCCCGGGCCCATCAGGGTGCCCGCGGGTGTCCCTCTTTGGTTTTTTCCCTCTGAGTTCTTGTTTTTTTTTTCTTTTGTTTTTTCATATTGACACTGATCCTTAAAAAAAAAAAAAAACTTTTTTTTCCCGCTCTATTTGTAAAACTCTCTTGTAAATAGTCTACAGGCCTCTGGTCTATAAAAGGAGGGGCTCTCCCCTGCTTTTTCAGCATCATAGGAGCATCATCATAGAAATTTATCCAACGGGAGTGTGTGCTTGTCCCCCCCATTATCAAGAAATTGAATCCTGATCCTTATCCTGGGTATATCTCTGATTGCCCCCTGATCCATTCTTGACCCTTAGTTTTTGCCCCTCTGTGGCCTGATCCTTATCACCAACCAAAAGCCTTTCTGGTTGAAGAAGAATTCTGTCTGTTGGAATTTTTGAGTGTGTTATACCACTCCTTGATCCCTTTCTCTGACCATACTGGTCCTGATCCTTGATCATCTTTCTGGAGCCAATCATGAGTGATTGAAGAGGTCTTATTATACTTAAGACCTGGAGTGTTATACCTCCCTTTCTTTCCTTTGGAGTTGCATTCTGCCAGCCTACTCTTGAGTCCCTTGAGAGGTGTTGAGGTTATCCTTGCTTCAAATCAGTTACTGTTTGCTTTAGAGCTTCTTAAATATTGTGCTTTGTCTTGTACAGCCACCCTCAGTTATCTGGTACCCTTCAAGCGCTTGATTGCAGAGAGTTGGGCAGGTTCATTGAGAACCTGGAGGTTGCTTGGGTTTGAGTTGATCATCCCCAATCTTCTGCTGACGACCAGAGTTATTAGCTTGTGGGTGATGTTTACATACAACAGCTTTTGTTCCTTGAACTCTAAGCAGACTTTAACTTCTTTTGTTCAATTTTTTCCCTGAATAATCTTGTCTCAGATAGTGCTGTTCCATTGCTACCAAACCATCGTCATCTTTATCCTCAACTCCTTGATTCCTCATTTACCAGGTTCCGGACCTTGATCTTGGTTACATTTAAATTTTTTGGTAACACTCAGGAGGGCAGCCTAAACAGCACCTTTCCCCTCCACAGAACTGCCACGGCTTAGCACCGTTTGGAGTCTTACACCGTGTAGGTATTTTTTGATGTGTTTTCTATTTTTTAATCAATCAAAATTCCATTATTTACAATTTTTAGAATTTTAGAATTCATTTTATTATTTTATTTTCATTTTTTTTTACCATTTTAGGAGCGTTCAAATCCATATGTGGCCCCATTTTTGAACTTTTACCCAGAAGAGAACAATGGATTGGATTCTTTCAAGCTGTCTCAATCCAAGAAATCGTGGGAAATTCTGTCACCCAACCTAAGAAATACAATTTTTATTCAAGACTCCAAACAGTTTTATATATTTGAACCAGCACAATTAATTTCCCAAGAAATTGTTGTTCCTGTTTTTATTCACTGTTTGGAATCAAAAATATACACCAAATGTGCCCCACTAGAATGTTCCAAGCCCAATTTAACCACAGTGAAGATGACCATTCCTGCTCAAGCAAAGTTCATGTATGCAAATTTAATGGACATTTGTAGTGATAAATTCCTGAAGGAGTACACCAAAATTGAACAAGGTGGAGTTTTCTTACCAGAAATCTGTGACAAATGATTGTGTTGTAAGTTAATTTATGCAAATAAAATGATCATGAGAATTAATTTTTGACCATTTTTCAAATTAAATTATACCATTTTATTACATAGAAATTGATGAAGACAGTGAAAATATCATCAGTCTCCCTAATCCATGGCTTTTTAAGGCACAGGGAAAGATTATTAGACATTTAAAAATAAAATTATATTTAGATGATACTTCAGGAAATATCTCAAAGAAATTCAACAAAAACCAATCAGTCTACTTGACACTATCTTTTCTTCCTCCTCACTTCTCCAACCAAGAATATAATTGTCATTTTTTGTCAACATCAAACAGAGCTGGAGTACTTGAAATGGCAGATCAAATAGTTGAATAGATAAAGTTAGTCCCAAAATTAATCATCCATTGGGATGATATTGAAATTTATGTTTGGAAAACAGTCAAATAGTCACCCAAGGATTTTCTGCTTTTGATATTACCATTTCTGAACCTGTTTTAGTTATCACCACTGTCTTATTTTTTTGGCAGATTCCCCAATTCATGCAGAAGTCACCAACACTCCAGTTGCTGGCATATCACTCAACCCATGTTGAATTTGCAAATTATCTATCCCCAAGAGGAAAAATAAGCAAAAAATTGCTTATCTTCAAAATTTTCTTCAAATTGATAGGAATTCCTTTGAGGTGAATTCTTTAGTTATTTGAATAAAATTTATCACCATTGATAATATTTTTTGATATAATTATAGGCCCCTAATCCCACCAGATTTTGGACTGAAACCATTGAAAACACCCATCATCTCTATGAACATTCCAAAATAAACCAAAAATCCTTTAAAATAATGTCTTCATCCTATGGTCTTGTGGATTCAATTAACAAGAAATGTTTTGAAAAAAAGAGAGAACCATCAATCCTTCAAATAATCAGAGAACTGGAAGAAACAGACTAATCCAAACCATTCAACCCATTTTTGAAGCTTGAAGGTCTTTTTCTCATTGAATTTATGACATTTTCATGATAATCAGACATTCATATCTTATTTATTTTTTTCCCCCAAATTTAACAGGATTTGATGGCTGCCTGGAAACTCCAGTTGAAATTTTCCATGTGGTTCTTCTTGGTATTTTCAAATACTTGGTCCAAGATTTTATTAAATCATTGAAGAAATCTGAACTAAAATTACTAAGTGGATAAATCCAGTCTTTCAAAAACAACTCACTCAACATCTCCTCCCTTCAGCCAAACTATTTAATCAAAAATTCACTCTGTCTGGTTGGGAAAGATTTCAAAATATTACTTCCAGCAGAACCCTTCACTTTTTTCCACTTTATGAAAGCTGAACAAAGAATTCTGTGGACCTCTCTTTGTCAAATTTGCACTTCCATATTTCAAACTCACATCAAAGACATGAATGAATATCAAAGTCAACTGAAGGCACAAATAAAACAATTTTTATATCATTTGATCAAGATTTCTGGCCAATGGATCAACAAACCCAAGATTCACATGCTTCTTCACCTCTCAGACTCAATTTTGCATTTTGGTCTAGCTAGCCTGTTTTCAATTGAATAATTTGAAAGTTACAATGAAATTTTATGCCAAGCTTCAATTCATTCAAACAAGATAAGTCCAGGACATGATTTGGCAATCAGCTTCAGTAATTATCAGTCTCTAAGTTTTCTTTTCTCTGCTGGTATGGTATACAATCAAGAGACTCAAACAACTTTTAAAGCACTAAGAAAATCACCAGAATATTTGAAGATAATCAAGTTATTCAACATTCCATGGGTTATAATAGACAGATTTATCATCCCCTCAACCAATATCCCTTTACTGAAAGAAAATCTGTTCCAAATGAAGAAAGAGTGCAAGTTCCTCAGATAATCAGAGAAAAATTACCTTCAAATGTTGAAAAAATTACCCAAATTCAATTATGCAAACATGAAATCATCCAGAAGAATTAACACATCTTGGAAAGTTTTTAGCTTGAATTGAAATAATTAAATTCCAAAAATTGAAATTTTTTTATTTTTTTTGGCATCAGATTGAGTCTCCCAACTCAGTGGATTTTATTGGAAAGATCACTTCATTATAGCAGACTACTTCAATTGGAACCACCCAATATTTTATCCAAGTCAACAAACTTGCAGTTATTGGAATCAATCCATTTTACAACATGAGGGAATTTGTTGAAACAAGCTCTGAATTCACAGTAAATTTTCAATGTAGAAAAATGTTAATTTTTTTTATGTTTCAGATTAAAAATTTAATTTCTTAAAAAAAATTGAATTTTGTTGAATACAGGCCATCAAAGCCTGCCGGAACCTGCAGCACAGTTTCCATGATGGGAGTTGCCAGCTTCAAGAAACTCACATTTCCCAAGTTGACCGTCAAGATACCTCTCAAAGAACCATGAAAGTTATCCATTCAAGCTACAATAATTTGATCCTCAACTCAGCTTCATTGCACGCAGCTGAGGATCACAGGTCAGTAGCCAGGTTTATCACTCAACCCATTGAGCCTTCCCAATTGGTTGAGTGTATGACCTCAGCCATAGCCAGGTGGGGTGAGCCAAGACAAGGACTTCCCTTGACTCTTGAGGCCAGCACTTCACAAGTGATGCTTTGAATCTTTTTTAATTTATAAATGAAATCCCTTACAAGTAGAATCACTAGAAAAAATCAATAAATCATTATTAAAATTCACTGGAGTGAAAAATTAAAGAAAATGAGACTTTTTTAAATAAAATGGTTTCAAAGCATTACACTTTCTCAATGAATGATTGTTTTTTAAAATATATATTTTTTTGAAAAGGAAATTATTGAAATGCAAGGTTCTCATTCCTGGATTCGGTTCTTTATTGCTCTTTCTTAAAAAACAACAAATGTTGACTGTGTTGGTTGTTGAAGGTTGGTGATAGGAGAATTATTGAAAGTTTGACGGAGAAGGGGTGAGAGACAACCTGAGCTGTAGTTGCGCTGGAGTTGAGTATCTGTGCAACTACTGGAGTTGTCCCAATTGGGAAAAGCGCAAGTCTGGCGGCTTCCAAGTGGGATCATACCAGTGACGCAGGTCCCGCTGGTGATTTGACTGCCTGGGGATGACAAAGTTGCGACAACCCTGACTGCAAGTCACTGAAAGGTGGGCTCCACTGATGAATCAACCGCGGGGGCAAGGAGATGTTGTGACAACCCTAAAATCCAGGCACCAACCAGAGCAATGGCATTTTGACAAATGGGTCAATTGGCCAGCGGTCAATCATTGGTTGACTGTGGACTGACCCAGTTTTCAAAAAGCCTGGCGGTTGACCCACGGACTGTCAAATCAACCCATGTTGTTGGCTCTGTGGTCCTCAACCGCCAAAACTGAACCCATGGTGTAGTTATGTGTAGAGCAAGGGCATATGATTCCTTCACCACTGTCTACCCAGGGTCCTTGAGACGATTGGCTTGTTGCCACCATGAGACTTCTGTAATTTTGCAAAAAGTAGTGCCTGCCGGAAATTTAGCTGCATGATATTTATTTGGAGACGCTTGGGCTTGCAAAGAAAATGTGCCTTGGTAAAAATTCAACTGGGTTTCTTGATACTGCAGGCCAGGCCTCACTTTTTTCAAAGAGATTCAAACATATTAGGCGTTGCCTCCTTGCATCCGCATCAAAACATTGCTTTACTACTTTGGAGTGAATGAAAGGAATGGAAAGAAGCAAGAATTGTGTTTCAAAATTCCCCAGAAGACTCACCTTTTGGCCCTCAAAGCATGATCAAAGGCCCACAGAACCCAGCGCCGCCAGTTGGGACCAACAAACAGGGCAAGCATCTCTTCCAACTAAGCAAATAAAAACAATGCCAAAAACAGCCCTTAATCCAATTGAGAAAAAGCTTAAATTGATTTAACCTCATACCATGGGAAGAAAAATCAAAACAGATGACAGGTAGAAAACTTTGTTTTGGAAAGTCTACTCCAGAAACCTGTCATACTGATGGTGGGATTTTTCCGGTCATAGAGTTGGAGCATCCACCCTTGTCTCAAAAATTCTGGGCAATAAGCAGACTCATCAAGGGTTTTGTGAATTTGATCTTCTGATAGTGCTCAATAACAATCAAATCAGCACAATAATTGGATATTTGAAAAGTTTGCCTAGGTTAGCTCTTTCAAGCCTTTGGATCAAAAAATTTGTCAAGTGAAATCAAAAAAATGATTGTGGAGATTTGGACTAGTGTGAGACCTGATGAAAAAGATTCATGAGATGAAAATTATGACTTAAAGTGTAAAAGGTCTTGAGAGCAGCTCAGAGAACCCTCTTTCATGAATGAGGAAGGAACGGATGAGGTTTATTTGCTATTAAATTATCAGACTCAAACAAGCTAATTACATGGGCCTGGAAATTAGTTGATTAGAAAAATTATAATGAATCAAAACGTTCATATGTGTACTGTAAGAGTCTGCAATATTTGAAGTATCACCCACACAAATTCAAGGAAAGTAAGTCACCAAATTTAAAAGTGATCAAGAAACCACTAGAAATAAAACCATCCCAGTGTATTATGAAGCAGTTTATTATGAAGATAACACTGGGAAGTTGTATGCATGATCCAAGATAGTAATATGAAACAGAAAAAGAGTGCACTCAAGTACCAGGAAAAATATATTGATGATTAGAATTCAAAAATAACCCCTTTCCAAACCTTGAGGGCACAACAGAGGACCAGAGACATTTAAGACTAATGCTGCTTGAGATGAATAATTTAAGGGTTTAGATATTTGAATCACAAAATAAGATAGTCAAAATGGGCAAGTGAAAATAAAAGGCTAATTAGGCATGACAATACCATACTTGAAGGATAAATGGCAGTTCATAGAAGATGAAAATCTTATTTTGAGGAGGATGAAGGAGGATGTGACAAAAATGAATTTATCAAGGAGGATTGCATCAAGGTGAAATTTTTGGAATGAAAATTGATCATCACAATCTGGCAGAGTGTGTCAGCCACAAGAAAAAAATGGTTTTCCAAGTGCCTGAAAAACTCATATGTCTTATCAGCATTTTTTTTAATTACTGGGAATACCCCTCCATTTTCTAACACCAAGTTCATTGTTTCAAGCAAACATCAAGCCCAGAATAAATTACAATTAAGTTTTTTGTAATTATACAATAAATTTTTGATAATATTTTACAACATTTTGTAAGTATATTTTTTTAATTATCAATTATGGAAAAAAAACTTGATAAGGAATATTATCAAGAAGTTTATGCAAAATAAATTTCAAGCAAGTTATGGAGGACCCATATTTTTCAAAATTAATGGAATATGGATGCAAAGAATAACTGAATTTTTTGGGTAAAATTATCTCATGATCCATAACCCCTAGTATATGTAAATGTTATGAACTAATTATTATTTGTATTTCTTGGTAATAAACACCTTGTTGAGTTAAGGCTGTATTGAAAATGAATCTATCCAGAGAAAATCAAGCTTATCTGAATGGGATAACTCTTTTAGGATGATTCAAAATAGTAATACATACTTTATATGTAGAATTAATGTCTAGAGAAGTGGTTCTAGTTGGGAAGTCCCTGAAAAGGTATGTTTATAAGGTTTTAAATGGTTATTTATACACGTTCTGTGTTCTGGGGATTCCCAACCATTAATATGAATGATGCATAATTAATAGGTCTGATGAATTAATTTTTGGCATGTGAATCCAAATCTTACATTTTAATTCCTCTCTAATGAGTATGCCATTTCTTTTTTTTCATTGGGTATGATTGAATGGGTCTTGAGACCATGAGGAAAAACCCAGGGGGAGAATTTTTATTCTCTGATTATATCTTGAAACCCCCGAGAGATTCTGCTTATATGCAGCTGGGTAAATGAAAACTTAATTGAATATCTGCCCCAGTGAGTAACTGATCCATTTTATTTTCATTGATGATTCATTGGGGTTTGAGCCTTTGAGGAAAATAACAGGGAGATACTTTTCATAAAATGATTATATCTTGAATCCTCTGAAGGCTACTTATACCCAAAAAGAGGAGGGCCTTCAAACTATAGCCCTTTTCTCAGTTGTTGATTGTTTCTCACTGATCCCAGAAAAAAGCAAGATTTAACATACCCACAGCTGTTACACTCAAGAAGAAGATTGACTGAAGCCTTCAAATTCATTATCAAGAAAATTTAATCATAATCAAATCATCAACTCAAAGTTCAAGTGGGGAGTGCTTTAGATTTGTAACATTTATTGTTACTTTAAATGCTGTTATTGTACTATTTTTAAACAAGTGTCTTTAGGCTTTATTCACACAAAGGAAGGTACCTTATCTCTTCAAAGAGATATAAGGTGAGGCCTTTATACTCATCATAATATGGTATTATTCAATTTAATTTATAGAAAAAGTGACACTGTTGTAATGTGCCAGAAACCAATTTATTTATTGTTTTCTGTCTTTATTGTTTCACTTTTGCCATGGCCAGAGTGTATCAATAGAGGTAAAATAACTGAAATTTTGAGGTTCAATCTAAGTGGAGTAATCAAATGCAGTATCATTTGAGCAGTATGATATGAGTTCAGATGTTAGATACTTGGAAGATTTAAAGAAGTCAATTGCATCCGTGAGACAATAATTCAAGTAAAAAAGCCACTGGATTGGAACAAAATTACTTGAATTATTATGAGAAGAAATGTTGAGGATAAATCAGTCCACTGATGTACATGGGTGAATCTTTCAGCACCCTAGATGCCAAGTGCCTTGCTCCCTTTTAATTAATAGATGTGATGGTTATGTGAAAATGAATTAATATTAAAAAACTTGAAAAAAAAATCAGTGATAAAATAGATAAGGCCCAGGCTAGATTCATGCCAAAGAAAATTAAAGAAAACAAAAAAATCAGGAGGGATTCTCAAAAAGAAAATCAAAACATCAGGAGGGCTGTTTCTGAAGAAGATTAGGCCGCATCAAAGTTAAGCAAACCCAAAATTTTTCAATGGAGGTTCTCAAACCAAATACGCCATTTCAAACCCGCCATTAAAAATAAAAAAACCAACTTATTTCAGATCAGATGTGTCAAATTTAACATGAAATAAGTGGGTTTTTTCAAGTAAAGTATATGAAGGCTCTCACTGGCTCAACCACGTGTCATTCTACATCAACAACCCTGTTTTCATCCTCCAACCTCATTGGAACACTCCATCAATCTCATTGCTTCATTGCTACCCTCATCACTTCATCACTCTCATTGCTTCATCAATCTCATTGCTTCTGTTGCTTAATTGCTATCCTCATCACTTCATCACTCTCATTTCTTCATCACTCTCATTGCTTCCATTTCTTCCTTGCTATCCTCATCACTTCATCACTCTCATTGCTTCCATTGCTTTGTTGCTATCCTCATCACTTCATCACTCTCATTGCTTCATCACTCTCATCACCCCATCACTCTCATTGCTTCATCACTCTCATCCACTCTCATTGCTTCATCACTCTCATCCCATCATCACTTCATCACTCTCACCACTTAAACGCTCTCATAGCCCTTCATCCCTTCATCCCTTGTACTCTTTTTAAATGGCCCCTCAGCAAACCTCCCCCCACAAGTCCACTAAACAATCCAATGGAACAAAGCAAACATCCCCCAGGCACTTAAAATCCAAATATCCTCCCACATCAGCTTTCAAAGGCTTAAGTCAGCTCAAGAGAGCTGATCAAATAATCCTAATAAACTGGCTCAAAATTCCATCCAACTACAATGCTTGCTTTGGATCCAACAATAAAACAAAATTTGGCCAACCTCCATCCTCTAAGGTTAATGGTTATTGATCCAGCAATCAATTGCCAATCAATTGCTCAATCAATTAATGATTGCTTCAGAGATTGATTGGAGATTGATTGAGAGATCAATTGAAAATGGATTGGAAATTGAAATTCTCTATATGTTTTTCAAATCATCTCCTCCCATCTTGCTCCCTCCCAACCGTATACTTTGATTTGGGTGAGGATCAAACAGGAATTAATTTCTTTGTATAAAATTTTGAGATTTTTTGATTGATTGGAAATCAATCCAGAAATCAATTTCTCAATTGATTCATGATTGAGAGATTTATTCAAGATCAATTGGAAATTACAGATCTCTGTATGTTTTTCAAATCATCTCCTCCCATGTTGTTCCCTCCCAACCATTTACTTTGTTGGGGTGAGGATCAATAAGGAATTCAATTTTTTGTATAAAATTTGGAGGGTAGTGGCAGATATACATTCCAAAATTTTGCACACTATGGGATTTGAACCCATGACCTCAAAATGAATGAGTGATGCTTTAACCGCTAATCTAAGTGTGCCATTGCAAGATGGGCCAATGTACCTGTCCCAAAAATTGTACCTTTGATGGTCATATCACCCATGGGCACTAATTCCCAGGAAATCAAATTTGGCCATCAAAGGCTGCTGCCCCCAATCAATCTATTAATTGCCGGTGGTGGCAGAGGAGGAGGAGGAGGTGGAGGCTGCCACCCAAAATCAACCACCAGCAGCAGAAGAAAAGGAGTAAAAGGATGCCGCTGGAAATCAATCAATCAATGGCCAGCGGCTGCAGAGGAGGAGAAGGAGGCTGCCGCCGGCAGCCGCAGTGGAGAAGCAGGATGAGGCCTCTTGCAGAAGCAGGAATAAATTGCAAACCGCCGCCTCCTCCTCCTCTGCTGCTGCCCGCAATTGATCAATTGCTTGCTGGTGGTGGAAGAGGAGGAGGAGGGGCCGCCAGTGATAAATCAATTGATTGCCAGCAAAGACAGAGGAGGACAAGGACGGGGCTGCAGGCAATCAATCAATCAATTGCTGGCGGTGTGGTGCCCAATCTGGGACACCTGTGGACTAGTACAGGAAAAGTAAAATTTTTATGAATTTTTTTATAGCCTCCAAATTAAAAAAAGAAAACTTTTTTTTGAAATCATCTCTCAGTTCAGTTCCCCGTTATCAGCCCTCCCTTCTCCTAGTTGTCTAGGAAGATCTCTCAGTGCCCAGTGCTTGTTCCTATGTTCAAGTCACCCTTTCTTTGCGCTGCTATCCACCCTTTTGGCCAACGCGCGGATGAAGACCTGCCTGCCTTGCAGGTTTCTGTCCAGCACCGGCACCCCCAATTGGCCATCAACATCCCAGTCTCCCTCCCCACTCTTGCCACCCTTGACCAACAACCGCAAGCAACACTTTTGGTTGTTGGTGACCTCATGACCGGCCCCATCACCACCTGATTACCTGCACAAGATTGGTCATGGGAAGCATCAATCCCATGACCAACCTTGCACCAACCTAACAGCAAGGTCAATGCCCACTTGCAAGGGCTGTCATTGCCTTGCTCAACCTCATGACCAGCTCCTTCAATCCATCTCCAACCGCCGCAAACTGACATTGTTGTTTGCAACCGTTGGAACCCTTTTCATTTGCTTTTTGACACTTGCCCGCGACCATCTCTGACGCGCGCGTGACCAACCATCCACCAACAATCCTCCAACAATCTACCTTGACTCTCCTTCAACTTTCAGCCATGAGACATATATAGATGTCCAATTGTCTGCACAACTCATATGTCTACTTAGTACAGTGGTTAAGTAATGACTCAGTGCTCTGCCTACAGAACACCCAGGTCTTGTGTTCAAGCCTCCATTGTGTCACTATTCTGATGTTATCAAGCATCTTGTATTTTTACGAATATTTTATAATATTATTTTATAGTATGTTTTTAACCCAGATTTTATCACATAAAACTTTGATAAATTATATTATAAGTTATGGAAGATCTTATAACTTAAATGTGATTTGGAATAACCGGGATGCGTCCATTTGTATGCACAATGAATGTCCATAAAGATTTCCCTCTGTGGAAATAATATTCTTTAATAAATTCCATTTACCATAACCCATACAGGGGTAAATTGTTATTAATGTTCTGTTTTTCTCTCCTTCCAGCCTGTGGATAACTTTCAGGAACCCATACAGGATGGAAACGCGTACACAAAGAGGCCATTCAACTCAATTGGGGCATATAAAATATGTGGGATCATCAGCCAAAAATGTACATACTAATATAAGCCATAATATGGTTAAGAGTATGGTCTTAATCTTTAAACACATGCCAAGAGAGATCTGTTGAGAGTTAAATGATGATGTATACTCATTCTGAAGCCCTGAGGGCGTCCACTTGGCTGCTAATTAAGTTATTGGGATGATCTACAGTCTATATGATACCTGTTGGGGTGATTAGATTAAACTTTACATTGAAAATCACCCCCAATGAGTATGTAATTCCTGCTACTCATTGGGGAATATTACAAGGGGCTCTGAGCCACTGGAGACGAAATCTAGGACAGTAGTCTACTCCCCTGATGGTCCCCTGAGTCCCCTGAGGACTCATGTTAATATAAAAGAGGAGGTTCTTGCCCCTATAAGTCCTTTTCCTCATTGTATTTTTGAACCAGATATTGCATAGTTAACAAGCCCATTAAACTTAATCAAGAAGATTGACTGGGGCATTTTAATTTAATATAACATCAATCCAACAATCAATAAGACAACTTCAAATTCGAGTTCAAGGTCCCTTTTGGAGTTGTAGCCCTCTCTGGCTACTATAAAGGGTGTGAGCTTCCAGGTGTAAGCAAATCTCCTTTGAGCTTTATTTATATAAAGCCAGGCCCCTTGCCTTTTATAAAGGTTTAAGGTGTGGCTATTTGGCTCCTAACACCGTAGTATTAGTTGAGTTGTACTGATATAAGCATTGAAATTAAGATAAAACTGACATATAACACTTGTTATTGTGTTATTTTGCAGGTATTTGTCACAGCTTTTTACAGCAATAGAGACAATACTCTGACAATTGGGGGCCTCATCTCCTTTTTCAACCAAGTTTTGGACATTTGTCCATTTAAAGTAATATTTATTGTTGATTATTTTAACCCCTTGAAGTTAAATTAATCACTTATATAAGATATTTTGAAAAAAAATAACCAAAATTTTCGAAATTTGGTGTTAATTCTGTTATAGATATTGATTTGAAGTGCCTTAAGCACAAAAGTTTTGAATTTTTTTATCCAAAAAGTAAGATATTAATATTAAAATTTTTAATTAATTACTGATTGTTAAAATTTGGTCTGAGAATAACAGAAAAGAAAATTGTATAATTTTTGAAAAGCTCTATAAAGCTCTCCATCATAGCACCGGTAACTTAACCGTGGGTAATTGATAGAGTAGGGAAATACTTTCCTCTATCAAAACGAGCAGGTGGATATCTAAAGGATTAGAACCGCCGACGGCATCTATCACCAGGCGTCAAAACATTCTTTTTGGCATCCTTGTTGATACTGACCATTGGAGTTACAGTCAAAAGGAGACCAAGACAAAATGAGATTTCCAACAGCCAGCACCCATAATTGTTGATTGGACTGAGTAGCCGCGACGGCCTCATCAAGTTGTTAGTAAGCTACTGATCAGACAACGAGTGTTGTCTCAGCAGGTTGATAAAACAACCAATATTTTTGTCGTCTCAGGAGTGAGCCTGATAGTATCAAGCAAAATTGCTCCTGACCAAACAAACAGCAACGGCTCTACCACTGGGTTTCAACAAAAGCCGAGCAACTGAGATCAAAACAATAAGGAATATCGCATAAGTACCACAAATCATAGTTCTATAAGTTGGACGATCACTTTCTGAAAAGTAAGTAAAGAGACAGTGACGGCTAGAAATAGTAGAGAGAGGAACTTACATCCTCGTGAAACAGTGTCTAAACAGTTATCAATAGATTCCTTTCTGCCTGCGAATCAAGGCAGGGCACGCAGCTTTGTGTCAGAACCAAGCTCCTTGCGAAGGAGCAAAGAAAGCAGGATTGACACCAGCATCGCCAAAGCAAACATCAGATCTAGGACTCCTTTGACGGAGATAGTCACTCAGAGTTAGTGACCTAGATTCATTGACACGTTCAGAAACAAAGAGGCAAGTCAGACTGATTCAGAACTATTGAATTAATTTTTTTTTATAAAAAAAAAAAACAACAAATAAAAACCCTTTGTCGTGATAATGATGAACACAAGGAGCAAGGGCGCTGAGCTTGTGCCCCCAGGTGAATTCAGCCAGAGGAGGATACGGCCTACCTCCGGGCACGGCGAACCTCTTGACCTTCCACAGCCAGAAAAAAATAAATTACTTAGAGGCAGTGGCAGCAAGCAACGTTGAGAACCAGGTGAAGTTTCTGACCCAGGCCTTGGCGACGTACAGGGCCCTCATCAAACTGTTGGGAAGGGACAGATTGATGAAGGGAACAGAGAGTTGGGATCCAACCCAGATCAAGAAACCGGTGGTCCCCAAGCCAAAGCAAAAGAAGAAACCGCAGGAGAGGGCAGCCCCACAACCAGTGGCTTCAGGCTCCCAGGAGCCTTTAAGGAACAGAGCACCGTCCCCTCCCCTGAGTCAGGGAGCAAGGATGAGAAAGAGGAGAGAACACAGGCACTCCATCTATGGAGAGATGATGAGGATGGCCAGGTCTCTCCAAGGAGGCTTCCAATTCTTAGAAGAAGAGGGAGCCAAAAGAGCAAAGAGGGGCCAAGACTGTCTTTAGAATCAGAAATATTGTTAGATAAATTTTGAGATATTGTCTTCAATGAGAAACTTCATATCAAAAAAGCAGTAGTCCACACAAACAAATATTGTATAGAAGGCTTTGCATCTATAGATAATAAATACTCCTGTATTGTTGCAGATAGTCTGAATTTGAAATCAATTTTGGCAAGCTCTGTTAAAGAAATAGAAGACTTGACTAATAAGACAATAGAACTGGACTTGAAGAAAGCACAAGCAGGAGATTTGATTAATCTGAGTAATAAGATGACAAACATTGATAACAATTTAAAAGAAACATGCAGAGAATCTATCAGTATTAAGAGAGATGTCAGCTCACTGACCTCAATTGGTTTACAAGTGGGTCACTCTTGGAAGTGTTGGAAGATAAGTTTGATAAAAATTTGATTTCTATCAAAGAAGATATATTGAAGTGTCAAATCATGTCAGAAGAAAGTCAAGAGAAATTGAGTACCAAAATTGATAAAGTGATTGAGCAGCTAGGACACAAACATGAGGAGCTTATTAGCAGATTATTGGCTTGTCCCAAAATAGCCACAGTCCAGTTACAGAATGTAGAGCACCAGAGATGAGAAGGAAAAGCAAGGCTATTGCAGAAGACATTGATCTGGAGCTGGATTCTGGTAAAAGAGATGTTTTTAAGCAAGTGTTACAGGGATTACCTAAGATAAGTGATTGGCCTGAATTCTCTGGGGAGGGTGAGTATGATCACACTGAATTTATTTCATGGGTAGACACCTTGAAGGAAGATACTGGGCTCCCTGACACATTGATTACTAGTAGATTAAGTATTTTTTTTAAAGGTATAGCCTCAGACTGGTACAGAGATAGAAGGAGTGCTGTAGGCGTGCAAGACTGGGAGTTTTGGAAAAGAGAAATAAATGCAAAATTTGGCGCATCTGATTGGAAAAGAAAGTGCTTTACTGCCTTCAACAATGACAAATTTTTGCCTGGTGTGACACCACCAGCTACATGGGTGACCAGGCAAAGGAAAGGACTTAGATCTTCTGATCCGCTATTAGACCAAGACAGTATTAACTTTAAGCTACTTTCACTGATGGATGGGGAAATATCCTTTGCAGTTAAAACAAGTATGAAAGCAGATGGAGATTGTTCCAGTTTAATCAACATATTAGAAGATATAGTAGAGGACACGTCACTGGGAAGGAAGAAGATCTACCAGACCAGAGACAACAATTTATCCAAGACAGAAAAGGACAAGACTGTTGTAAGAAATGCTGTCCTCAATACAGATATATCATGCTATACTTGTGGTAAAGCAGGACATACCTCTAGGGCATGTCCGCAAAAAACCAGGAAAGTTAATAATGTCAAGAGTGAAAGTACTGATAAGGGTAATGATTGTGTAGAAGGATCAGACTCAGACAGTTCATTAGGAGAAGAGGAGGAGCCCATCATAGGATGCATAAATTCTATTAAGGTAACTAATGAATTAATCAACATTAAATTTTGTAATAAGCCTTGTAAAGTCTTATTGGACAGTGGAGCATGTAAGTCAATAGTGGGCAGAAGCTACTTGGAAAATTTCTTCACAAATTGGAAGGATTTTTTGGTAAGTGAACCTGTGGTGAAATTAAATAGCTGCTCAGGGTCATTAGTTTCATTAGGTGTAGTCAAGGTTAGGTTGTTTTTTGCTTCATATGTATTCATTATTAAATTTGTAGTGATTGATAATACTTCCATAGATTATTTCATAATAGGAAGTGACTATATGAAGGAGTATTCTTTCAATTTGTTCCACAGCAAGGAGGCTTCATACTTTACGGTTGGTGACAGTGTTAAGTTCCCGTTTGATCAAGAGCAGGTTAACTCAGTGGATCATCTTAATGAAGAAGCTTTTCACAAAGAAGTTAGTGATGAATCCAAGATCAATTCATCACTAAGTAATGAACAAAAGATCCATCTGGTACAAGTATTGTTTGAACATAGAGGAGTTTTTGCTACTACAGATGAACCCTTTGGATCCATAATAGGTCATGATGTTAAAATAAATTTAACTATTGATAGGCCATACCCGCCTGCCTTAAGAAAACACCCATTTCCAGCCAGCCCTAGGAGCAGAGAAGCACTTAAGGAACATATAGATACATTGCTGAAATTGGGAGTTATCAGGAAAGTAGGAGCTAATGAGGATGTTGACATTACTACACCAGTCATAATAGCTTGGCATAATGGGAAATCTAGAATGGTTGGTGACTTTAGAGCTCTAAACTCTTATACCACACCAGATAGGTATCCTATGCCCAAGATTGTTGAGTCCCTAAGTAAAATTCACCAGGCAAAATATATCACATGTATGGATGTGCTGAAAGGATTCCACCAGAATGTTGTAGACATAGACAGCAGGAATTTTTTAAGAATAGTTTGTCATTTAGGTGTTTTTGAATATCTGAGGATGCCATTTGGTATCAAGAATGCACCATCTCATTACCAGAGAATGATGGATTCTGAGTTCCATGAATAGTTGATGCAAAATTGGTTGATCATCTACATAGATGACATTATTATATTTTCAGCAAATTGGGAAGAGCACATGTGCAGACTATCAATTATTTTGAAGAAATTTATTAAGATGAACATGAAAATTTCATTGAGTAAATGTTCATTCAGCTTCGATGAATTGAAAGCCCTAGGACATATTGTAAATGGACTATCCTTGGGAATAGATCAAACCAGAATAGCAGCAGTCTTATTAAAGCCTACTCCTAACAGAATTAAGGAGATGAAAAGTTTTTTAGGCTTTGCAGGTTACTACAGGCTACATATTAAAGATTTTGGCATAATAGATTCCAGTCTATACAAAATATGAAGTCCCAATGTTTCTTTTGAAATGACTAAAGAGAGAGTTGACGCTTATGAGTTGTTAAAAAGTTGTCTAACCTTGGCACCTTTGCTTTTCCACCCAGATCCTAAGAAATCATTTAAGTTATATGTAGATGCATGTATGGAAGGTTTAGGGGAAGCATTACACCAGGTCCAGATTGTTAATGACAAGCCAGTTGAAGGACCCATATGTTTTATATCCAGACAGCTCAAAGATAGTGAAAAAAGGTATGGTGCCTCCCAACTAGAGTGTTTGTGCCTAGTTTGGGCTCTGGAAAAGTTGTATTACTATTTGGATGGGTGTCAGTTTGAAGTCATTACTGATTGTACAGCGCTAAAGTCACTTCTAAACCTAAAAACACCTAACAGGCACATGTTAAGATGGCAAATAGCTATTCAGCAATGGAGAGGGTGCATGACAATAGTGCATAGAGAGGGGCTAATAAATAAGAATGCAGATGGGTTATCCAGATGGGCTCTACCCAATGACATCAATAATCCTGCCTATGACCCAGAAGATGACATGGACACACTACCAATTATGGGTATTTCAGTCACAAGTTTGGCTGAAAGCTTCTGGACCTCAGTGCTTGAGTCATATGCCAGCAACAAGAACTCATCACTACTCCTTGAGATACTAAGATCTAAGTCTAGTGCACAAAATCTTTTTGAAGGAATAGATGCAGATTGGAAGAAAGGTTAACTGGAAGGAAGGTTTGTCCTTTTAGATGGGTTGATATATCACAAGTCTGCCCATTTCTGCTCAGTAGTGTTAGTACAAGATGATCACATACAATTGATTCTGAGTGAATGTCATGACAATGTTTTCTCTGGACACCTTTCAAAAGATAGAACTGTAGAAAGGGTTAAAGTTCTAGCATGGTGGCCTAACTGGAGAAACAGTGTTAGCTCATACTGTTAGTCCTGCGAGAGATTCCAGAAAGCAAATAAGTCCACAGGAAAAAGGTATGGTCTATTACAAACTATAGAAGAACCAAAAGAAAGATGGCACACTATTAACATTGATTTTGTGTCTGGATTGCCCCCTGGGGGTAAAGATAATTTCAACTGTGTTCTAGTGGTGGTTGACAGATTCTCTAAGAGAGTTAGATTCTTACCATGTTATAAAGATAGCTCTGCGATTGTCATGGCTATGCTATTCCGGAAAAGTATTGTCAATGACGTGGGGTGCCCCAGAAATATTATCAGTGACAGGGACCCAAAATTCACATCTGAATTTTGGCAGAGTCTTTTTAATTTGGTCGGAACAAAATTATCCTTTTCAACAGCTTATCATCCCCAGACTGATGGTCTAGCAGAGAGGATGATACAAACTTTGGAAGACATGACCAGGAGATATTGTGCTTATGGCATTAAATTCAAGGACAGTGATGGATACACTCATGACTGGTTATCTCTTTTACCAGCTTTAGAATTGGCCTACAATTCAAGCAAGAATTCAACAACTAATATTTCCCCTTTTGAATTAGAAAGAGGTTGGATACCTCACATGCCTAAGGACATGTTACTAAGTAAGACTATAATGTTACACCCTTCAGCTGACTGTTTTAGAGAAATGATGAATAAGGCTGAAACATATGCTAGTAAGTGTTTTAGTGATGCGGTAGAGTATAATAAGAGTAGGTGGGACAAAAGTAATAGAGATCATGACTTCAAAGTAGGGGACATGGTTTTAATTTCTACTTTTAATTTTAATAATATTTCAGGAAACAGAAAATTAAAAGATGCTTTTGTTGGTCCATTTGTTGTAAAGGCAGTTCATGGTAAAAATGCAGTGGAGGTCATTTTAACCAAAGAATTTGACAGAAAACATTCTACTTTTCCAATTAGTCTTGTTAAAAAATTTATTGATCCAGTAGAGTCTTTGCCTCAAAGAAATGTTCCTAGGGTTGTGGTACCACCAATGGAACAGGCTAGTGAAGATATGCCGCATAAGATACTGCAACATAAAGTCATTAGAAAAGACGGGAAAGATGTAAGATTATATCTAGTGAGGTTCAAACATAAGCTAGCAGATAGTGATCTATGGCTAGAAGCCAGTGACATTAAAAATGCTGATATTGTTTTGAGAAGATATAGAGCTTCCAATAGATCCAAAAATTCCTCATAGAGTAATTTTATTTTGGAGGTGGGGAGTGTCAGCCATGAGACATATATAGATGTCCAATTGTCTGCACAACTCATATGTCTACTTAGTACAGTGGTTAAGTAATGACTCAGTGCTCTTCCTACAGAACAACCAGGTCTTGTGTTCATTTTTTCTCAAGAGTAATGGAAAACTTAGAATATTTCATGATCTCCAGCCTCTAAATAAGGTTACTATTAAAGACTCTGGTATTCCCCCTGCTACTGAAGAATTTGTTGAATCCTTCTCTGGGAGAGCTTGCTATAGTCTAGGTGACATTATGGGTGGCTATGAAAAAAAATCCTTACATCCAATCTGTCTTCCTCTCACTACTTTCAGTACTCCTCTTGGATGTTTACAACTTACTTAATTACCTCAAGGTGCCACCAATTCAGTTGCAGTCTATCAGGCTCAGATTGTTTGGATCCTCCAGGATAAAATCCCTGATCATGCTGTTATCTTTATTGACAATGGCGGGATTAAAGGTCCAGTTTCTGATTATAACAATGAGATCTTACCCTGGCATTCAGGAATCCATCAATGCATCTGGGAATATGCAACCACTCTGGAAAGGATCCTGTTTCAAATCAAGGAGTCTGGTCTCACTGTCTCTGGATCCAAATTGGCTGCCTGTGTCCCTGCTTTGGAAATTGTTCGTCATGTGGTCTGCAAGGAATGAAGAAGGATGGCCCCATCCAAAGTCAACAAAATTCTCTCCTGGCCTACTCCCATCAATCCAACTGAAGTTAGAGGTTTCTTAGGTGTTGTAATCTATGTTCAAATCTTTATCCCTTCTCTATCCAAAATTTGCATTCCCTTGCGTTGCTTAACCAGGAAGGATGCTGAATGGTTTTGGATCCAAGCTTGTGAACAATCATTTCAGATGCTCAAAACAATTGTTGGAAAAGACATTGTTTTGAAGAAGATCACTTATGGACCTAGGGCTGGCAAGACCAAGTCAGCTGTGGACTCTAGTTATCAATCTGTTGGGGCTGTCCTTACTAAGGAAGATGAAAATGGTTTGGATCTTCCTGCTCTGTATGAATCTCTTCTTTTTTCAGAGGTGGAATCCAGGTACTCCCAGCCAAAACTGGAACTTTGTGGTGTGGCCCAAATTTCGAAGAAGCTCCAAACTGTTCTCTGGGGTCAAAACTTTGAGTTACAAGTCAATGCACAATCCATTATTGAAATGATCAATTCCCCCGGTCTTCCAAACGCTCCAATGACTTGTTGGGTGGCTTTCATCCAGCTGTTCTCCTTTGATATTGTTCATAGGAAGGGAAAATCTTTCACCATGCCTGATGGTTTATCTCTACGCCCTCTTGGAGATGAAGAATTGGATGTTGGAGTAGATTTTGACAAGGAAGAACCCTTAATCCCTCCTTTCTTCACATTTTCCTCTCAAGATTATTCTGGCTTCCAACAAGGCTTCTGGATTAAATTAGAGCAGTATATCTCCACTCTCCAAAGGCCTCCTGATCTCTCTGCTAAATATTTTTGATCACTTAAAAGGAAGTCCTCCAATTTCTTTTTCCGGGGTACTAGGCTTATGAAAAGAGACAACCCTTGTGCTCTTATTGTTGTCACTATCCCTTTTAAACAAGATTCAATCCTTGAAAGTCTCCATGAAGGCCTTGGTCATTGTGGGGAAACCAAAACTTATTGCTGAATATCCAAACAATTCTGGTGGCCATCCTTGAAGAAATCAGTCTCTCAATGGTGCAAGAGTTGTGAAGTATGTCAGAAAAGTGATCTTAGGCGCCCAGAGGAGATTTGTTATCCCACTGGAGAGCCCACTGTCTTTGGAAGGGTTGCTATGGATGTGGTTCATATTAAGGATGGTGGAGCTAAGTACCTCATAGTGGCTAGAGATGATTTTTCTGGATGGCTTGAAGCCAAATTCCTTAAGGACCTCAGCTCTGAATCAGTAGCAGCCTTCCTCTATGAGACTTGGACAATGCATTATGGTTTGGCTTGATCTTATCCAACTGGTGGTGGGGTGGCTCTGAGTTTGGCGCCAAACTGGCTGAAATGATCCAATTACTTCCTGGTCAACATAGGGTGACCACTCCTTATTATCCTAAAGGTCAAGGCATGGTGGAAAGAAGCCATGCTCCTTTGAAGGCTTCTCTTGTCAAGCTGGCCAGTGAAGGGGTAAAGAATTGTTGCAAATTTCTTCCTCTGGTACTCTTCTCCGATCAAATTTCAACTAAACAAAGCACTGGCTACTCACCTTATGAAATTATCTTTGTACAAGGGGCTGTCCTTCCTCTAAATCTGGAGATGGAATCTTTCTTAGGTATTTCTTGGGAAAAGGTTTCTTCCACCACTGATCTATTAGTTGCCAGATCCAAGCAACTGGAGCAAAGTGAAGATGTTTGTTACAGAGATTATCAGAAGATGATGGAGTCAAGAGAAAAATCAGTCCAGTATTGGGAGGATAAGCACTCCAATCAAATCAGCAATCCCTTGAATCCTGGGGATCTAGTTTAAGCTTATAATTGATCCTTGGAAACTCAGTGGGGAAAACTTTTCTCTAACCACTGGAATGGTCCTTACCAAGTGGTCCATCAAGTCAGAGGTGGATCATATGTTTTGGAGGAGCTGGATGGTACTCAGATGGCTAGAAGGTTCTCTGCTGATCAGGTCAAGAAATTTCATTGTCAAGGAGGCAAATTTTCCCAGAAGTAAGTCATCCCAATTGTGCACCACCAGGGGTCATCTTCTGTGTTTTTTTGTGAAACTCTACTGTATGCCACATATGTGAGCACCTGGGATGCCTTCTTCATTCTGTTATCTCAGCCACTCCCAGGACCTTTTCCTTGAATGGATCAAGCTCCCTTTTCAATCACCCTCAAGATCAAACAGGCGTTTTTCTGTTTCAATTCCTCAGTTTCTTCTTTTATATATATCATCAAAGATACTTGGATTCATATTAGGGACATTCTGTAAGTTGGGGAGAGATGTGGTGCTCAATCTGGGACAACTGTGGACCAGTACAGTAAAAGTAAAATTTTTATGAATTTTTTTATAGCCTCCATTAAAAAAAAACAAACTTTTTTTTGAAATCATCTCTCAGTTCAGTTCCCTGTTCTCAGTCCTCCCTTCTCCTAGTTGTCTAGGAAGATCTCTCAGTGCCCAGTGCTTGGTCCTATGTTCAAGTCACACTTGCTTTGCACTGCTATCCACCCTTTTGGCAAAAGGGCAGATGAAGACTGGCTTGCCTTGCGGGTTTCTGTCCAGCACCAGCACCCCCAATTGGCCATCAACATCCCAGTCTCTCTCCCCACTCTTGCCGCCCTTGACCAACAAACAAATCAACACTTTTGGATGTTGGTGACCTCATGACCAGCCCCATCACCACCTGATCACCTGCACAAGATTGGTCATGGGAAGGATCAATCCCATGACCCACATTGCACCAACCTAACAGAAAGGTCAATTCCAACTTGCAACGGCCATCATTGCCTGGCTCAACCTCATGATCAGCTCCTTCAATCCATCTCCAACAGCTGCAAACTGACATTGTCTTTTTCAACCATTGGAACCCTTCTCAGTTGCTTTTTGATGCTTGCGTGCAACCATCTCTGACGCGCGTGTGACCAACAATCCTCCAACAATCCTCCAACAATCCACCTTGACCCTCCTTCAACCAACAGCGGCCGCGGCTGGCCAAACCTGCCATACACTGCCACTGTTGTCCTTGATGCGGGAAGGTCTTCCCTTTTTCATGCCTTGTTCTTTTTTTCTTTTTTATTCCTATCTCCCCCATGTCAGGCGGTTCCTGTTGCCAATCTTCTTCATCAACCAAAAAAAAAAAAAAAAACTTTTTTTCCGCTCTATTTGTAGTATCTCTTGTAAATAGTCTACAGGGACCCATGGCCCATAAAAGGAGGGGCTCTCCCCTGCCTTTTTTTAAGCATCCAGGGGAGTATGTGCATGTGTCCCCCTGTTTAGCATTGAAATTGATTTCTAATTCTCATCCTGGTTATATCTATGATTGCCCCCCTGATCCATTGATCCTGAGTCTTTGGCTCTCTGTGGACTGATCCTCATCACCAACCAATAGCCTTGCTGGTCAAAGTCAATTCTGTCTGTTGGAATTCTTGAGTGTGTTATACCACTCCTTGATTCCTTCCTCTGACCATACTGGTCTTGATCCCCCCCTTGATTGACTTTCTGGAGCCAATCAAAATTGATTGAAGAGCTCTTATTAAGCTTAAGACGGGGAGTGTTATACCTCCCTTATTTTTATGGAGTTGAATTCTTCCAGCCTAATCTTGAGTTCCTTGAGAAGTGTTGAGGTTATCCTTACTTCAAAATATTTTACTGTTTGCTTTTAGAGCTTCTTAAACATAGTGCTTTGTCTTGTGCAGCAACCCTCAGTTATCTGGTTCCCTTCAAGCGCTTGATTGCGGAGAGTTGGGCAGGTTCATTGAGAACCTGGAGGTTGCTTGGGTTTGAGTTGATCATTCCCAATCTTCTGCTGACAACCAGAGTTATTAGCTTGTGGGCGTTGTTTACATACAACAGCTTTGTTCTTTGAACTTTAAAACAAACTTTAGCTTCTTTTTTTAAAAGTTTTTCCCACATAATCTTGGCTCAGATAGTGCTTTTTCATTGCTACCAAACTACTATGATTTTTATCCTTTACTACTTGATTCATCATTTACCAGGTTCTGGAACTTGATCTTTGTTACATTTAAATATTTTTGTAACACTCAGGAGGGCAGCCTAAACAGCACCTTTACCCTCCACAGAACTGCTACAGCCTAGCACCGCTTGGAGTCTTACAGTGGCGGCAGAGTAGGAGGAAAAGGGGGCTTCCAATCACTTTTTTGAGCGCCAGCAGCGGCAGAGGGGGGGGGGGGCGTGATCAATCAATCATTGGCAGCAGCCTCCTCCTCCTCCTCCTCTGCTGCTCCCTGCAATCAATTGATTGCTTTCCGGAGGCAGCAGAGGAGGAAAAGGAGGGGGCCGGCGGTGATCAATCAATCAATTGCCAGTGGCACCAGAGAAGGAGGACAAAGGGGCCACCAGTGATCAATGAATCAATTGCCGGCAATGGCAGAGGATGGGGAGGAAAAGGCCCCCGGAGATCAATCAATCAATTTCTGGCGGTAGCAGGGGGGGAGGAGGCCACTGGAAATCAATTGATTAATTGCTTGTGGGGCAGAATAATGTTGAGCTTTAGTTCTCCCGGGTATTGTTGCAAGAGCTGCACCAGCATGGAGTTGAGTTCAGGACAGGTTTCCTGTAGGTAGTGTAAGGGTTAAGTTTTTAGTTATTTGACCCATTTACGGAAAAGGGGATGAAGAGTACAATACAAGGAGAGAGTGAGTTGGTTCTTACAGGTAACCAGGGCAGTTCCAAGTGAACTGGTTAGTTCTTGGGTGCTTGCACCCCCTTTCTGAATGCAAGATGGTCAGGGTAGTAAGGGCAGCGTGATGACCAAATTTCTGACAGAGGCTGCTGCCCAGGATTGATCAATCAATTGCAGGCGGTGGAAGAGGACGAGGCGTCCAGAAATCAATAAATTGATTTCTGGAAGCGGCAGAGGGGGAGGAGGAGGAGGAGGAGGCCAGCGGCAGGGGCAGAGGAGGAGGGGGTGAGCTTACCTGGCGGATTGAGCAAGGAGGTGTGGGGGGACCTAGAGGTTGAATGAGAAAAGTATTAGAAACCAATGAGGGGCAGGAAGAGGAGGAGTGGGGTCTTACCAGGGGTGCAAACCAAAGGAGGAGGGGACGTGGTGGGTGAGGTGGTGGTGGTGGTGGGTGAGGTGGAGGTTATGGGTGAGGTGGAGGTGGTGGGTGAGGATTTTTGGTGAGGAGGAGGAAGGAGTGGACCAGTGGTTAAAAGTTCAGTGAGTGGGAAGTTGGATTGGAAATTATGAGACGGATGGTGATGTGATGTGGGGTTATTAGATGATGATAAGATTTGTGTGAAGCAATGGAGAGGTGAAGCAATAGAGATGTGAAGCAATGGAGATGAGATTTGTGTGATGCAATGGAGATGGGATTGGTATGGATTTACTGAGGTGGAGGTATGGATGGGTGTTTTGCATGGGATGGGTGGTGGATGGATGATGGTGCATAATGGTGGGTTTGATGTTTGAAACACACCATTTCCATGAAAATGGCCATTTTGAAATACACCAGTCAGGGGGTATGTGTATTTCAGAAACCATCATTAAAAAAGGTGGGTTTGGTCAAAAGAATGGCTGGTTTCTAAGGGAGGTTTTTCTAAATTTGATACACCTATTATGAAAAAATACATTGAGAAGCTGAGAAAAAGGAAAGATTACAGAGGGAGAGGAAGAATTCTAATTTTCTGAAGTCCGGGAAGGATCTATAGAAAAACATCATGAAAATCAGCAGAAGGAAAGTAAATATTAAAATCACAACATTCTGAAGATTTGAACAAAAGAAAAGACTTAGATCAGAAAATGCACAATATCTGAAGGAAACACAGGATTTATATTAAGGAATTCAGAAGATCTGAAGGCAAGAAAATATTTATATGACAAACATTAAAAATATCTGGAGGCAAGGAAATATATAAAGAAAAAAGAAATTATCAAAAAAATCAAAGAAGAATTAAGAACGAATAAAATCCAACCTGTCAGCCTCAAAAAAAATATATTTGTCCAAATGTCTGAACAACCCATATGTCTTGTTAGTCCAGTGGTCAAGTACCAGGCCCATCTTCCATTATCCAAAAAAAATTCAACTGGTTCAACACACCATAGAAACAAGAATGATCAATGATAAAGAGTTATATAATTATATAACAAATTCTGATAATATTTTGTAATAATTTGTACATATGTTTTATGAGTATTGATTATGGAATTAAAACATTGATAATATATATTATAAAAATGGATATCCAATATAGCTTTAAATTAAGTAATGAGGAATCAGATGTGTCCCAACTATTGATATAAAATTTCCCAATGTGTTCCATTCTTTTAAGAATAATTTGAAATAATTATATTAAACCATGTTCTCTACTCTGCATAGATAAATTGCATAATTTGAATGTTATCCCTCTTTGGGATGTATTAATACTTTTTTATACTCCACTGAGCATTGAAAGAGTCCACTCAGAGTGCAATGAGCTTATTTATAAGGTATAAACCTGGTAATATGATTTCCAAGAGTATAGATACTCTATATGTATGATGTATTCCAAGGTACTAGGAATTAAGAGATAAGTACATGCCAAGGCTATAAAACTATATGTAAAGGGAGTTATTTAATCATTCTGAGGTGCACTGAGGCTTTTACAACTTCCATTTGACTGATGTTTAAGTCCTAGGATCAATTAATTAACCTTTTGGGTATGTAAATGGAAACTTTACATTGAGAATCCTCCCCAATGAGTACTAGTACCCTATTTCTGATTGGGTATGATGTAATGGGGTTCTGAGCCCTTGAGGACAAAACCAGAGATAGCTTAGAACTCCCCTGATGATTCCTTGAGTCCCCTGGGGGCTCCTGTTACCTTAAAAGAGGAGGGTCTTTACCCTATAACCCATCCATCAGTTGTAAAGTATTATTTATTTGTAAGGGAAAACAGCAAGAACTATGTCAGCCTCCTGGATGACAAGACCCTTGCTATCCTTGAGCTACAAGAGGTGATAGAATAAATAACAAATATATTATTTAAGAAATGCAGCAAAAATACATAAAATATTTGGATTAAGCTTATTGCAAGGTTAAGTGGTTTGGTTATGGTTTATTGTTTTAAATCAATATGAATAAATTGATTATTCAATATTTTTCTAGAGAGGCCAAAATTATATTGGGGATCTTTAAAACCTCTCTTCAGGAATTTCAGTATAAAAACACGTAGTCCTGGTTACTTTGGGCTCTTTATTTTAAAGGATATTTTACCCAAAGATAATATGTATATAAAATACACGGTGGAGTGGCAGGGCCTTGTAACCAAGCTGCCACGACAGAGAAAGGATAATAAAACTCACTGGTATATTATCAAATCCTTTGGGTATCTGTTTGAGACGTGCACTGATGGGTTCAACCTGTATACTGGGGTTATAAGGTTGTTCAGCAGTTTTAATTTATAAAAAAGAGGTTGAGGACAGATATTATTGATCAGACTTAGCCATAAATCACTTACTTATCTCTTATAAGTACTTGATTACCTTGGCACAGTGTCTGGATATAAATATAACTAGCCTGTCACGTTTTCTTGGTTCTATAGCACTGGTAGCATCTAATTACTCAGGGTATGGGAATTTTTCTACTTAATAATATATATTAGGACGTGTGAATAACACTAATCTGTCCCATTTATGTATTATTTAATTAATTATCCTTAGTAAATTTTCCCAGTAACTTAATAATTACATAAATAGACATTTCTACGGACATCCTGATGTCAGGTGAGTTCTCAATATGTATTAAATAACTGGAGTAAAGTCATGATATTGATTTTAATCCATATTTTTGAGTTCCAGTTGATTTACTAAAATAATTACTTAAAAATATAAGTCATGAGAATTCATGTAATATTGCTACATCATTATTTTTCTTAGTATGTCACAAAGATATTGATGTCTAGGAGTTCTCATAAAAGTATATTAAAGTATTTTAATATATTTTTAGAAGTTTTCATTGCCTTATTTTCGAAATTCTTGGTACTTCGAATTATATTCAATAAAAAATATGTATAAGGGTTATTTAATTATTTTTAAATAATATTATCTACTTTTAGACTATCTAATATCCACAGGAACATTTATTACATATTTAGAATGTTCCTGTGTGGGTTGTAGCATGTTTATGCGGTACCTAAGCCTCTCAGGCCACCTGTCACTTTGTCACCCCATAGTCCCGCGGCTGCATACTTGCCAAAGGCCTGGGGCTGCGTACACAACCTTGAAGGAGTGACAGGGCTGTATCTCAGCTGCTGTGGTGTTTTATTTATAACCTCGGGTCGAGAGCTGCATTGTGGGCTGCGCGCTCAGCAGTTGGGTAGGTTGGGCCCAGCATTTGGGTGCGCGCGGTCTCAGCAGCGCCTTCTGAGGGCTCAGCAGCAGCTGCTGCGGGCTCAGAAGTAGGAATTGCGGGGCTCAGCACCAGGTGTGGGTCGGGCCTACTCCAAGGGCGCCAGGCCGCGCCCCTCCCAGGAAACGCGGACCAATTGATGGAGCCTGCTCAACCAAGCTTGCGGGTGGCTAGTCCGGAAAGCAAGGGCGGGGTGATTGGGGGTTAGGCGCGCACAGGCCAACCTGCGGACCGCAAGTTCTGTGGACGCGCGCGGGCGGGCGAGCCGGGGGGCTCAGAGTAGGGTGCGGCAGAGGGCTGCACCATGAGAAGGATGAACCAGGCGTACGTTGATATCGAGGGGCACGGGTTATGGGGCAAGGAATGGAGGGGTAGGGTTGGGCTAGGGTTCTGTGCTTAGGGGCTGTGTTTGATTGTTCTTTTAAGTTTGTGGTTGTACTTAGGTTAGGGTTGAAGGGGGGGGACCCAAATCCCCACCCTCAACTCTGGGTTGGGTGATGATCCATCAATTAATCACTCAATCCATCTATTGGAGAAAGAAAGGAAAGGAAGAGGAAGGATTGGAGGAAGAAAAATACATCTCATTTTCTCTCTTTTATCTCACTACACTTAAGAACTCATTGCATCCAACCTCCTTACAGACGCCTAGATCAATAACTTCCGGACTTGCGGACAACTTAGGAGCGTAATCTCCTTTACCTTCCACATCTGGGGGTCTGGCCGGGAAGTAATCTTTTGTCTAGGTCTCTCAAAGCTAGCGGGTGCGATTCTGCCCACAACTACTCCACGATTGAATGTTTCACCCTTGTTCCCTCTCCTTCCGGGAGCTGGGGGGCCAACACCTCCACCGCCTCTGACTACTTGGTCCGGCGGTTTTGCTCCTCCTCGGTTGGAGCCTTCGGAGGCGGCTGAGGTTCCGCGACAGGTGTGGCTTAGGCCGCAGAACTTTCCCCATCTCCAATTCAACACCTTGGAAATTGGGCGCTTTCTGGCAAGATTCAAGGATATTGCAGGCTCCAAAAACACGACGGGTGAGGACAACGTCCGGTGTAAGACTCCAAACAGTGCTAGGCCGTGGCAGTTCTGTGGAGGGGAAAGGTGCTGTTTAGGATGCCCTCCTGAGTGTTACAAAAATATTTAAATGTAACCAAGATCAAGGTCCAGAACCTGGTAAATGAGGAATCAAGGAGTAGAGGATGTAGATGATAATAGTTTGGTAGCGATGGAACAGCACTATCTGAGACAAGATTATGCAGGGAAAAACTTGAAAAAAAGAAGTTAAAGTCTTCTTATAGTTCAAAGAACAAAAGCTGTTGTATATAAACAACTCCCACAAGCTAATAACTCTGGTCGTCAGCAGAAGATTGGGGATGATCAACTCAAAACCAAGCAACCTCCAGGTTCTCAATGAACCTGCCCAACTCTCCGAAATCAAGCGCTTGAAGGGTACCAGATAACTGAGGGTGCCTGTACAACACAAAGCACAATATTTAAGAAGCTCTGAAGCAAACAGTAACCGATTTGAAGCAAGGATAACCTCAACACTTCTCAAGGGACTCAATAGTAGGCTGGCAGAATGCAAATCCAAAGGAAATAAAGGGAGTTATAACACTCCAGGTATTAAGCTTAATAAGACCTCTTCAATCAATCGTGATTGGCTCCAGAAAGATGATCAGGGACCAAGACCAGTATGGTCATAGAAAGGGATCAAAGAGTGGTATAACACACTCAAAAATTTCACAAGACAGAATTTTTCTTCAACCAGCAAGGCTATTGGTTGGTGATAAGGATCAGGCCACAGAGGGGCAAAGACTCAGGGTCAAAAATGGATCAGGGAGAAATCAAAGATATACCCAGGATAAGGATCAGGATTCAATTTCTTGATGACAGGGGGACATTGGCACACAATCCCATGGATGATTCTATTATCTGATGATGTGATGTGATATGATGCTGAAAAAGCAGGGGAGAGCCCCTCCTTTTATAGACCAGAGGCCTGTAGACTATTTACAAGAGAGATTTACAAATAGAGCGGAAAGAAGATTTTTTTTTTTTTTTTTTTTTTTTTTTTTTTACAGATCAGTGTCATGAGAAAACAAAAGAAAGAAAAAAAAGAAACAAACAATCATTCAGAGAGAAAAACAAAATCCAAAGAGGGACGCCTGCGGGCATCCTGATGGGCCCGGGCAACTGCCAAGGCCGCAGATGACCGCCGGCAGGTGTTGGACGGGCATGGGCAACTGCCGAGACCCGCGCGGGCAACCAACAAGCCGCACAGGAGACCAGCAAGATCAAGGTGGAAATAATAAATGGACAGCCGCTTGAGATGGCCAAATGTGGTAGACGGCTGTCGTAGCGGGAGGTAGATAAAGATGGCGGCCAAGAGGCTTAGGAGGATCGCAGGAGTTGATGGATTGCAGGAGGTCAACCTGGACGACTTTGAGGGGTCAATGAATGATTTGATGATTGCAAATGAGACGATGAGAGGATTGGATGATGATGGTGATAACTTGAGTTTGGTTTGAAGGGGTTTGTAGAACACCCTGATGCTAAGCTTGAGGCTATCAATATAACTGAGTTTGGTCTGACAGAGTTCCCAGATGACTTCCTGTTGTTTAATTTCAATGGGTCCAAACCTTTGACAGAATTGTTTGTATCAATCTGATGAACAAAAATAACGCCAGGTTGATGGTAGACGTTGGGGATGGTTTGATGGCTGATGAGTCACAATGATTTGGATCTTGGCAGGTTTCTTGAGACAATGGTAGATTGAATCCTTGGATCAATGGCTTGAAGCTTTTTTCTTGGAATGATGATGATGATGAGCAGGGTTGTGTGATGAGCTTGGGGGTGGATAACAAGGATCATGATGGAGGTTGCGTTGGGATATATCAAGTTCTGATGGATTGAAGAAGCAAACAATTGTGAATTTGGGAGGGCTTGATGGGAGGATGATGATGATCCGAAGGATTGAGAAGATGAGGATTGTGTAGATGGATGGTTTTTTTTTTTTTGTTTGATAACAATGCCTTATGAATGATGATAAGGAAAAATCATAAAAAAATTAAAATGTCCGCACTGGCCAGGGTGTCCAGGATAGAGCACCACATTTCTCCTCAACTTACAGACTGTCCCTAGTCTGCTCCCAATTTTGATGCCATAACAAGAGAAAGGAAAGAAAGATGATTGAAACCAAGGAATGGAAATTTTGATCTTGAGAGTGAAAAAGAATATGTCGATCCATCCAAAGGAAAATCCTAGAAGTGGCTGAGATAAAAGGAAGAAGACGTCCCAGGTGCTCACATGCGTGGCATGAAGTAGAGTTTCACAAAACAACAAGGATCTTTCCCAGATGGTGCAAAATTGGGAGGACTTACTTCTGGACCAAGTTGCCTCCACAAGAATGAAATTTCTTTACCTGATCAGCAGAGAACCTTCTGGCCATCTGAGTACCATCCAGTTCCTCCAAAACGTATGATCCACCTCTAACTTGACGGATCACTTGGTAAGGACCATTCCAGCGGTTAGAGAAAAGCTTTCCCCACTGAGTTTCCAAGGAACGATTATAAGCCAATACCAGATCACCAGGGTTTAAAGGGTCCCTGATTTGATTTAGGTGTTTATCTTCCCAATACTGAACTGATTTTGCTCTTGATTCCATCATCTTCTGATAAGCTTTGTTTTGAATATCTTCACTCTTCTCCAGTTGCTTTGATCTGGAAACTAATAGGTCAGTAGTTGAGGAAACCTGTTCCCAGGAGATGCCCAAGAAATACTCCATTTCAAGATCAAGAGGAAGAACAGCCCTCTGACCAAAGATGATTTCATAAGGAGAGTAACCAGTGGTTTGCTTGGTGGAAATTTGATCAGAGAAGAGGACCAAGGGGAGAAACTTCCAACAATTCTTGCCACTTTAACCAACCAATTTAACCAGAGCAGCCTTCAAGGACGCATGACCCCTTTCAACCATGCCTTGTCCTTCAGGATAATAGGGAGTAGTAACTCCATGTTGTCCAGGGAGCAATTGGATCATTTCAGCAAGTTTTCCACCAAATTCCAAGCCACCATCTGTAGAATAAGATTGAGCCAAGCCATAACGCATTCTCCAATTCTCATGAAGGAAAGCTGCTACTGATTCAGAGCTGAGGTTCTTAAGAAACTTTGCTTCAAACCATCCAGAAAAATCATCTCTATCCACAATGAGGTACTTAGCTCCACCAGCCTCAATGTGAACCACATCCATAGCAATCCTCCCAAAGACAGTGGACTCTCCAGTGGGGTAACAAATTTTGGCCAGGCGCCTAAGATCACGTTTCTGGCACACTTCACAACTCCTGCACCGTTGAGCAATGGATTTCTTCAGGGATGGCCACCAAAATTGTTTTGGATATTTTTTGATAAGTTTTGGTTTCCCCACGATGACCAAGGCCTTCATGGAGACTTTCCAGGATTTAATCTTGCTTAGAGGGGATAGTGACCACAACAAGTGCACAAGGAGTTGCTCTTTTCATAAGCCTAGAACCTTGGACAAAGAAGTTGGAGGAATTCCTTTTAAGGGACCAAAATTCTTTGGTAGAGAGATCAGGGGGTCTTTGGAGAGTTGAAAGGTACTGCTCTAACTTAATCCAGAAACCTTGCTGGAAACCAGAGTAATTTTGGGAGGAGAAGGCAAAGACAGGGCAGACCAAGGGTTCTTCCTCATTGAAATCCATTACAACCTCTGATTCATTGTCTCCAATAGGGCGCTGAGATAAACCATCAGGCATGGTGAAAGATTTCCCAGGCCTGTGAACAATATCAAAAGAGTAAAGCTGGATAAAAGCCACCCAACAAGTCATTGGAGCATTTGGGAGGCTGGGGGCATTGATCATTTCAATAATGGATTGTGCATTGACTTGTAACTCAAAGTGTTGACCCCAAAGGACAGTCTGGAGCTTTTTCAACATTTGGGCCACACTGCAAAGTTCCAGTTTTGGCTGGGAGTACCTGGATTCCACATCTGAGAAAAGAAGAGATTCATACAGAGATGGGAAATCAAAACCATTATCATCTTCCTGGGTAGGGACAGCCCCAACATATTGATAACTCAAGTCCACTGCCAGCTTGATCCTGCCGGCTCCGGGTCCATAATCAATCTTTTTCAAAACAATTTCTTTCCCAAAAATTGTTTTGAGCAGCTGAAATGATTGTTTGAAGTCTTGGGTCAAAATCCATTCAGCATCCTTCCTGGTTAAGCGATGCAAGGGAATACAGATTTTGGATAATGATGGAATGAAGATCCTGAAATAAGTTAAAACACCTAGGAAACCTCTAAATTTAGTTGGATTTATTGGGGTAGGCCAGGAGATGATTTTGTTGACTTTAGAGGGTGCCATCCTTCTTCCTTCCTTGCAGACTATATGACCAACAATTTCCAAGGCAGGGACACAGGCGGAAAGTTTTGATCCAGAGACAGTAAGGCCAGATTCCTCAATTTGAAACAAAATTCTTTCCAAGACAGTAGCATACTCCCAGATAGATTGTTGGATTCCTGGGTGCCAAGGTAAGAGCTCATTATCATAGTCAGAAACTGGACCTTTAATCCCACCATCATCAATAAAGATACCTGCATGATCCGGGATTTTGTCCCGGAGGATCCACATCATCTGAGCCTGATAGACTGCAACCAAGTTGGTGGCACCTTGAGGCAATCAAGTCAGCTTAAATCAACCAAGGGGAGTATCAAAAGTAGTGAGGGGACAAGAAATAGGATGCAAGGATCATTTGTCATAGCCACCCATAATGTCACCTAGACCATAGCAAGCTCTCCCAGAGAAGGATTCAACAAATTCTTCAGTGTCAGGAGGCACGCCAGAGTCTTTAATAGTAACTTTGTTAAGAGGTTGGAGATCATGAACTACTCTAAGTTTACCATTACTCTTTAGAACACAGAAAACAGGACTGGAATAGCTAGAAGTTGATTGTTTGTATAAACCAGTTTGGACTCGTTTGCGGACCAACTTGATGAATTCGTTGACTTTAGAAGCAGGGATTGGGATCTTTTTCTTTTGCCAAGGGTCATGTTCAACTACAGGGATGATGTAAGAGAGACCATAGGATTCTTTCAAGAGACCTCTCTCTTCTTCAAAGAATGCAATAGATTTTTCCCTTAGATACAAGATATTTTTGATCAATTTTAACTCATCAGGAAGAAGCCATCCATCTGGACCAAAGTTGACCACTTTCAGATGTTCTTCAGTGACAAAACCAGAGGGAATAAATGGACCAGTGAGGGATTGGGATAGACCACAGTAAGGATTGCAGGATAGAGGAGGACGCATAAGAGGAGGATTGAGGTTGAGAGGCATTGGTGGGTTGACTGGATGGACCTTCTTTGCAACTGGTTTGTACTTGGTGGCAAAGGAGAGGAATCCTTGCTTCCTCCAAGCATTGACCAGTGAGACCTGACTACAAAAACTGAGGCCATGTTCCAACATATTCCAAGTCTGATGTTCTGCTGCGTCCTTGAAAGGTGCCTTCTCCATAAAATAGGATCCAAAATATAACACATTGCTCACATGTGTGGCACAGGGTAGAGTTTTGAAAACAACAGTTGTAGAAGCCCTTGGTGGTGCACAATTGGGAGGACTTACTTCTACCCCAAATTGCCTCCACCTAAGACCATACTCCTTCATACCAAAGCCACCAAGAAAAGAATTGAGATTGAGATCTAGTTTAGACTCATTGCAGAGATTCAAAACCGGAATAGAGGATGATTGATCAGGCTGAAAAGAAAAAAGAAAAGAAGATACAACAGATCCAGACAGAGAAGAAATATTTTTGGATTTTTCGGACTTTTCATGTGTTTGATTTTTGATCTTATTTGGATGAGAAGGAAATCATAAGAAAAAAGAAAGATATGCCTCTGAGGTGGGAGTTGTTCCATGAGTTAAAGTCTGAGGCTGAGAAGAACTAAAACTATCAGTAGGGCAAACTATTCTGCTAAAAAATGAGCATGAGAGGAATGAGAGTTTTCTTTCTGCTTCCCTTTTAGGACAGATTTGGGAGGATGACCAGGGAAGTCTCTTTCCCAACAACCAGAATCCGGAGTACAAAGAGGAACCTCAATCTTTCTGCCATCAGCATCAGGGAGGAGAATTCTCTCCCAAAATTGATCAGAAAACATCAGGGTAGCACCAAATTCCATTGGGAAAGGCCTGCCCAAGATCATGGGACCATCCAAACGAGTGATCCAGAAGTGACAGGTGCCAACAATATTTCAACCAATTCAAACAGGAATATCCTCAGCAATTCCAACCAGCTCACAGGACTGATTCCCAATTCCATAAAATGCAGAGTTGAAACTGACCCTTGGGCTAAGTTTAAGCTTGCAGGCCATGGAGTCCAAAATCAAGTTAAGCTGAGAACCCAAATCCAACAGGAGAGAAACTGTTATAGTTGATTTACCAAGATAACATGGAAGAAAATCAAGAGGACAGGAATACAGGTTGGTATCTGAAGAGGGATCTGTTCCACCAGAATCCTCCATCAGAGTACCAGAGGAGACCTTTAATTTGTCCGGACCAATCTCCACACGTTGACAGGAAACCCATTTCTTCATCCCTTCATCCACAGATGGAGAGATTGACAGGAGTTCAGCCACAGATAGATCAGGGATTTGAAGATCAGAAATTTTATTTAATACTCCTTCCACAGCATTAGGGTAGTTCTTGGAGATGCCCCTCTCCAATCAAACTTTGGGCTGGGTGGAGGGAGGAAGATCAGGTGAAATAGGTGATGTAAGAGGATCTGTGGGTTGGGCAGGTTGAAGAGAGGGAAGATCAGAGTTTTCCTGGAACCTTTCCATAAGTGTTTCCCTTTCTACTTCCATGTCTTCCACATCAGAGGAAGGAGGCTCAGGTGAAGATCAACGTTTAACGGTTTTTTGCAGGATTGAAGATGGAACAGGAGGAGACTTATGAGGTTTTGGTTCCTCATGGCGTTTCCTAGCTGGATCAGATTGATAGGTGCCAGGGAAGCTGGAGGATACAAAGGTTGCAGAGTTCCACAGGATGATCGAAAATCCACAGAGACCAAGGATGCCTTCTTAGGAGTAGGTGGTTGGTATGAGGCCACCACATGATGGATTGGTTGAGAGAAATCAAAAGGGATCAAAGCACCATTAGGAAGGAAAAAATTATTTCCCTTCTGCTCTACTAACTTCTCCTCCTTGTCCTTCTGGAGTTCAGGACATCTGCCAGTACCATGGCCTTCCCTATGGCAATAATAACAGACTATAGTAGATTTAGGAACAGAATTAGCAGGTTTAGGAGTGGCTAAGGAGGATATTTTCTGATCTATTTTATTCTCAAATGCCTGAAGTAATTTAGTGATCTCATCTATAGTAGGTGTCTCCCAGTGGGTCTGAGGATTGGGTTTAGGTCTGCAATTGGCTTCCATCTTATTCATGATTTTGTTAGATGCTTGAAAAGAGGGGGAAAGGACTGGTTCAGTGATTTTAGATTTTTCAAAGGTGAGAGCTGTTTGAACTTTCATCACTTTATCCACAGTATTCCTAAGATCCATGAAAGCAGGGAGCTTGAACCAATTGTCTCTTTTTGTGATCATGGATCCAGATTTCACCAATTCATCCTTAATTCTTTCCTGCACTCCCGGAGAGAAAGACTGAAAAAATTGCACTTGAATTTTGTCCAACGTATCAATGTGATTGTTCCAGATAAGATAGGACTGGATAGGGTCCCAAGATTTTCTGAAAGTCTGATAGTCAGAGGCTGAGGAGATACCACCATTGGAGATCCATTGAGAAACCAGGGCATCCAAGTCTTTCAAAGTAAATCTGGCTATATCTATTTTTCCCCAATAGGCCAAAAGCCTCCTTCAGGATCCTCCAGTTGTGAGTTTTGAATCCCTTGAAAACTTCAATAACCTCCATAACTTTGTCAGAAGAGATAAAAAATTGTAAATGATAGGCCATATCATATTCACTGGCACCATCCTCTTCCGCAGCCATCTCATAGGAGTCCATGAATCATTCAATTTTGGTCCCATTGAAGCCTAGATTTTTGTTCTGAGGTTTGATTTTGACCACCTTGGCCCAGACAGATAAAGAGGTTCCAGCAGATTCCATGTTGAAGGGTTCCTAAGAGATCAAAACGAGCAGAGTTCCAAGGTGGCTCACAAGTGTGGCAAGAGTAGAGTTTCACAAAAAACAACAAGGATCTTGCCCAGATGGTGCAAAATTGGGAAGACTTACTTCTGGACCAAGTTGCCTCCATGGATCAGATCTGAAAAAATAATAAAAAGAAAAAGAAAGAAAAGAAAAAAAATCAGATCAGATTTTGGAGTTGATTCTTCAAGTTGGGACTGTAAATCCCAAGGTTGCTGGTTTGATCCCGGCCCGGGGGACCAAATGTAAGACTCCAAACGGTGCTAGGCTGTGGCAGTTCTGTGGAGGGGAAAGGTGCTGTTTAGGCTACCCTCCTTAGTGTTACAAAAATATTTAAATGTAACCAAGATCAAGCTCAAGAATCTGGTAAATGAGGAATCAAGGAGTAGAGCATAAAGATGATAATAGTTTGGTAGCAATGGAACAGCACTATCTGAGACAAGATTATGCAGGGAAAAACTTGAACAAAAGAAGTTAAAGTTTTCTTAGAGTTCAAAGAACAAAAGCTGTTGTATGTTAACAACGCCCACAAGCTAATAACTCTGGTTGTCAGCAGAAGATTGGGGATGATCAACTCAAACCCAAGCAACCTCCAGGTTCTCAATGAACCTGCCCAACTCTCCGCAATCAAGCGCTTGAAGGGTACCAGATAACTGAGGGTGGCTGTACAGCACAAAGCACAATGTTTAAGAAGCTCCGAAGCAAACAGTAACTGATTTGAAGCAAGGATAACCTCAACACTTCTCAAGGGAATCAAGAGTAGGCTGGCAGAATGCAAATCTAAAGGAAATAAAGGGAGTTATAACACTCCAGGTATTAAGCTTAATAAGACCTCTTCAATCAATTGTGATTGGCTCCAGAAAGATGATCAGGGACCAAGACCAGTATGGTCAGAGAAAGGGATCAAAGAGTGGTATAACACACTCAAAAATTCCAAAAGACAGAATTTTTCTTCAACCAGCAAGGATATTGGTTGGTGATATGGATCAGGCCACAGAGGGGCAAAGACTCAGGGTCAAAAATGGATCAGGGGGCAATCAAAGATATACCCAGGATAAGGATCAGGATTCAATTTCTTGATGACGGGGGGACACAGGCACACACTCCCATGGATGATTCTATTATCTGATGATGTGATGTGATATGATGCTGAAAAAGAAGGGGAGAGCCCCTCCTTTTATAGACCAGAGGCCTGTAGACTATTTACAAGAGAGATTTACAAATAGAGTGGAAAGAAGATTTTTTTTTTTTTTTACAGATGATTGTCATGAGAAAACAAAAGAAAGAAAGAAAAAAGAAACAAACAATCATTCAGAGAGAAAAAAAAAATCCAAAGAGGGACACCTGTGTTGATTAACTGACGAATTGTTTAATTTATATTGACCAAAGAGGGCTGAGCCAGTAGAATCATCAGTAAGAGATAACAGAAGAAAGAGTAGGAAAATGAGAATGAAAAAGATAAAGAAACAAACATCAAGCACAAGATGACTAAGATGGGCGGTGGTTGGGTAAGCTGGATCAGGCATGATGAAGGTATTGAGGAGCGCGATAAGAAGGACTTCAAAGAAAAGATATCAACAGTCAGATTTGACAAGATTGAGGATTTGGCAGTAGATGACAGTCTTACCAGTCAGATTGAGTTAAAGATGGAGTTTGAGAAAGTAAGATTTGGTTTTTTAAAGAATATAAGAAAGGAAATGAAAAGATAAAGAAAGAAAAAGAAAAGAGAATAGATAGAAGGAAATTTGTTTAGATGTAGAGTTGACAATGGAGAAGCGGGAAAAGTATGACCTTGGGTTGACGTTGTGATTTTTTGGAGGATTCAATCATTGTTGAGGTTGAATGGTTTTTGGAAGAGAGTCCGAGAAAAGAGCCGGGAACATGAGACAAAGTCGTGAAATATAGAAACAGATCTGTGATAGTGTTGTTGCCCGCGGCATTTTCCGCGCCATAGAAGATGTGACAGTTAAGTAAAGAAAGTAAGGAAGGGATGCTGAGAAAATTATTCAACACCCCCTGTGACTTGTGAGATTGGAGTCTGAGCTGGGAAAGATGGGTCTATTAATTGAAGAAGAGTAGAGAGAGATGAAAGAGGAAGCGCTTTTGTGAGTCCATCAGCCTTCATGTTTGCCGCTGGAATAAGATTAATGATTAAATTTCCAAGACTGAGCTCTTCGCGTAAGGCTTTTGTCTTGATGTTGATGTGGCGAGTTTTAGAGTTAAAACCAATTTTTTTTAGTTTATTGTCTAAACCTTTATTGTCTATATAATGAACTCTGGGAGTGATGTTTGTTTTCCAAAGTTCAGCCACCAAATTTCTCATCCAGATGGCTTCCAAAAAGGAGTCGGAAAGAGAGTTGAGTTCTGCTTCAGTAGTATAATGGGTTACATTCCTCTGTCTGTAACTGCTCCAAGAAATAAGGCTGTTAAAGAGGAGTGAAAGATGACCGGATTGTGAACGTCTTGTTTCCAAATCATCACTCCACGTGGCATCACTGTAACATTCTATTTGTTGGTTGTCCTTTTTGATTTGTAAGGTAAGTTTTAAATTCTTCATAGCGTTGAGATATTTCCAGCATCTCTTAACTTCCCTCCAATGACTAATCCCTGGTTTTTCACAGAATTGAGCGAGACTGGAAACCGCAAAACTTAGGTCTGGACGAGTGAGGCACGCAATTTAATTAATAAGAAACACAGCAGATCTGTAATTTATATTAAAAGACTTGAATTCTTCATGGTCTTCATCAGAGGCCGGAGTCAGGTTGATATTGGCTGAGAGAGGAATAGACAACGGTTTACAGTTGGTCATCTTCAATTCTTCCAACCTGTGTTTGATATGTTTTGGTTGCAAAAGAAGTATTTTGTTATCGACTCGTTCGTACTTCATGCTCAAGATTGTCTTCCGTTTGTGATGACTTGAATTTGGGAATCTTTTGAGAAATTTGTTCTGAAAATTGTTTCCGCAACCAACCAGTATGAGATTGTCAACATGAAAAAAAAGAACTGAGTTTGAGTCAGAGTGAATATACAAGCATGGATCTGAAATTGATTTGTGGAATCCCTGTTCTTGAATCCAAGAAGTTAAAGTATGAAACCAATTGGCGGGGGCTTGTTTTAAGCCATAGAGTGATTTTTGTAAGATAAGAAACTCCAATTTCCTTTTTGAGCCTTTGGGTCTTCAAATGATAACCTTATTGGAAAGAGGAGCGTGAAGGAAGGGGCTTTTCACGTCGAACTGCGTAATAGGATGACAGTGAAAAAGACAAAACAGAAGAGCTATTCGCAAGGATGCAGCCTTGCCAGTTGGAGAGAAAGTGTCTTGATAATCCAATCCGTAAATTTGACCGAATCCTTGGACGCAAAGTTGGCTCTTGTAGATGAGTGGATCTCCATGGCAATTATCTTTGAGGCGATACACCCAGGTTGTGTTCAGAGGATTTTTGGGTTCTGGGACACTATAATCTTCCCATACCTCGAGTTTTTCTATCCCATTGAGTTTGTTGTCCATGGATGTTTCCCACTTGGGAGCATCGGCACACTTTTTGGCTTGCTAGGAAGTTCTTGGTACATAATAGTGATGGTATCCATACCATTGAGGAGGATTTAAAGTTGATTGGTCTCGGAGTGAATAATTAGGGATGAGTTGATGCGTCAAATCTTCGGAGATTTCTGACTCAGAATCAGAGGAACAATTATTCAATGATTCAGGAGTAGGAGAGGATGGTGAAGTATTAGGAGGCAGGGTGTTGGCAGAAGGATTAGAAGTAGGGATGGGTAAATTGTTGTCGATTCTGATTTGAAAGGGTTCGTCAATTGGAGGTGAATTAACTGAATTCTTTGATTGAGAATCAATTCTCAGAATCTTGACATGCTTTGTGCAAACAATGGAACTGTCAGGTTTCATTATTTGGTAAGATAAAAAGTTGGGGTTGTAACCCACAAGGGTACCCGGTAGTCCTCAATCTTTGAATTTTTCTCAACGATTAATTTTCTTATCGAGGTATACTACCTTGGAACCTATGGGATGGAAATAGCTAATAGGAAGACTTTTGCCCATGAAGATTTGATAGGGAGAGAGAGCGTTAGGAGCCTTAGGAATGTGATTTAGGGCAAGACAGGCTGACTTGGCAACTTCAGCCCATAAATTCAGCGGCAGTTTGGAGCTTTGGAGGACACATCTGATGGATTCGGTAAGAGTGCAATTAGCTCTCTCAAACTTTCCATTGTGTTTGTGGTGATACGGTTCTGAAATCAAGTTCTGAATTGCGTTAGTTTTAAGAAAATCTTTAAGTTCAGAAGAAGAGAATTCCCCGCCTCCTTCCGTGCAGATAGTGGCAGGAAAACAGTTTTGTTTTTGTTTTTCATGATTTAGGATAGTTTTAAGTTGTAGAAATGCGTTGGATTTATTTTGGAGCAGTATTGCAGATATATAACCAGAAAAGTTGTCAATAATTGACATGATATAATTCATATCATTTCTGGAGGGAGGATTGATTCGACCAATCAAATTGATATGCAGTTGTGCAAAAGGTTTGGAAGATGAAGTAGATGTGCTTTTGAAGGAGGTCTTGGAAATATTTGAGAACACGCAGTCTTCGCATTGATAGTTAGAAATGATTTTGGTCGAAAAAGAGGGGATGAGATTCTTGAGACGGTACGGACTCGCATGTCCAAATGATTGGTGGAGATAGTCAATGTTGTCAATTTTCGCATTTTTAAGAGAATAGTGACAGAATTTTCGATTGTTGCTGACCCGTGAAGGAGAATTAAGAATGAACAGATTTTCTTGAATAAATCCAGAGAAAGCCGGTTGCAAATTAGTGGAAAGGAGGAATTGATTTTGGGAGGAGGACAGAGAGCAATTTTTCTTTGTGATTAGCTCTCCGGGGCTAATGAGGTTGACTACTAGATCCGGGACAAAAAGACAGTTGGAAAGAGTAACCACCAAATGTTTCCAAGATAGTTTGACTGTCCTTTTTCCTTTGATAGGAAGTTTTGCACCTTCTTTTACAGTGGTAATGAATTCTTCACCTGGATTGTTTTCAAGCTGACAAAAGAAATTGGGGGAGTTGAACATGTTGCAAGAAGCGCCAGAGTCTAGAATTATACAATTTTGAGGATTAACTTCACTTATCCAGGTGGTAAGAAGTGCTACGTAGTGTGCTACTTCTTTAGTTTTTGAATTTGTGTTGAGTGAAGCTCTCCAGCAAGCTTGCGATTCTTTCCACCATTTGGGAGCCAAATGTTTGTGAAGATGCCAGCATTTTTCTGCTGGGTGATCGGGTGATATTGGATTGTGAAATCCTTTCCTGCATTGTTGCTCAGAGGGAACAGGTTTCTTCGGAACACGTGACAAGACAAGAGCAGTATTGTTGATTTTAGTTTCCCTGGATTTGACTCTGGATTCGTTGTCAAGTTGGGTGAGGTGATTTAAGACAAGGTCCATAGTAACTGGTTTATCCAAGTGCATTATTTGTTGGCGAAGAGAATGAAGTGGGGAAGGAAATTTTGAGAGAATGAGGTAGGATAGGATATCATCAGGGAGATCAATTCCAACATCTATCATTTTCTTAAGAGAATCTTGGTTTCGGTTATGAAGAGATTGATAGCGTCAGGTTTGAATTGGTGATAAAGGAATTCGTTGAAGACTCAAGCTCGATTTGCCGTTTGAGAGGAGGCGAATTTTTCTTTGATGGTTTGCCAAAGAAGTCGGGCAGAGGAGATGTTTGATGGATTGACAACATTATTATGAGTTATAGAATTTATTCAAGAGAGAAGAATAACTCTAGTTTCCATATCATTGACAGAGCTGAGAGTCTTTGAGTCATCTTTGAGAGCCTCCTTGATGCCTTTAAGTTCAATTAACATAGTCAGCTTTTCCTTCCAGATAGAGTAATTCTCTTTGGATAACATCAGCACGGCTTTGAGCGCAGCTTTGAGAATAATCTGTTGAAAGCCATTGTTGCTGGATCCCTCCATTGGATAGATTAGATTTGTCAGGTTGGCTTTGGCTTTTAACCGTGTTGATTAACTGACAAATTGTTTAATTTATATTGACCAAAGAGGGCTGAGCCAGTAGAATCATCAGCAAGGGATGTCAGAAAAAAGAGTAGGAAACTGAGAATGAAAAAGATAAAGAAAAAAACATCAAGCACAAGATGACTAAGATGGGCAGTGGTTGGGTAAGCTGGATCAGGCACGATGAAGGTATTGAGGAGCACAATAAGAAGGACTTCAAAGAAAAGATATCAACAGTCAGATTTGACAAGATTGAGGATTCGGCAATAGATGACAGTCTTACCAGTCAGATTGAGTTAAAGATGGAGTTTGAGAAAGTAAGATTTGGTTTGTTAAAGAATATGAGAAAGGAAATGAAAAGATAAAGAAAGAAAAAGAAAAAAGAATAGATAGAAGGAAATTTTTTTAGATGTAGAGTCCACAATGGAGAAGCGGGAAAAGTATGAACTTGGGTTGAGGATGTGATTTTTAGGAGGATTCAATCATTGTTGAGGTCAAATGGTTTTCGGAAGAGAGTCCGAGAAAAGAGCCGGTAACATGAGACAAAGTTGTGAAAGATAGGAACAGATCTGTGATAGTGTTGTTGCCCGCGGCATTGTCCGCGCCATAGAAGATGTGACAGTTAAGTAAAGAAAGTAAGGAAGGGATGCTGAGAAAATTATTTGACAGCCTGCGGGCATCCTGATGGGCCAGGCCAACTGCCAAGGCCGCAGATGACCGCCAGCAGGTGTCCAACGGGCATGGGCAACTGCCAAGACCCACGCCGGCAACGGACAAGCCGCGCAGGAGAAAAGCAAGATAGAGGTGGAAAGAATCAATGGACGGCCGCTTGAGATGGCCAAATGTGGTAGACGGCCGTTGTAGCGGGAGGTAGATCAAGATGGGGGCCGAGAGGCTTGGGAGGATCGCAGGAGTCAACGGATTGCAGGAGGTTGACCCGGAAAACTTTGAGGGGTCAATGAATGATTTGATGATTGCAAATGGGACAATGAGTGGATTGGATGATGATGGTGATGACTTGAGTTTGGTTTGAAGGGGTTTGTAGAAAAACCTGATGCTAAGCTTGAGGCTATCAAAATAACTGAGTTTGGTCTGACAGAGTTCCCAGATGACTTCCTGTCTTTTAATTTTGATGGATCCAAACCTTTGACAGAATTGTTGGTATTGATCAGCTGAACACAAATCGTGCCAGGTCAATGGGAGACATTGGGGATGGTTTGATGGCTGATGAGGCACAATGATTTGGATCTTGGAAGGTTTCTTGAGGTGATGGTAGATCAAATCCTTGGATCAATGGCTTGAAGCTTTTTTCTTGGAATGATGATGATGATGAGCAGGGTTGTGGGATGAGCTCAGGAATGGATGAAGGGGATCATGATGGAGGTTGCATTGGGATAGATCAAGTTCTGATGGATTGAAGATGCAACCAATTCTGAATTTGGGAGGGGTTGATGGGAGGATGATGATGATCCAAAGGATTGAGAAGATGAGGATTGTGTAGATGGATGGTTTTTTTTTTTTTTTTTTTTTTTTTTTTTTTTTTTTTTTTTTTTTTTTTTTTGATAACAACGCCTTATGAATGATGATAAGGAAAAATCATAAAAAAATTAAAATCTCAGCACTGTCCAGGGTGTCCAGGATGGAGCACCACACCGCACGGTTGTTCCCTTCATTGCGGACAAGAACAAGCTCTGGGACGTGGAGGATATGGCAGGGTACAAGGCTCGCAACTGGGGAAGGCTCGGGGGCAAGATGATGGCGAGGTGGGGGAAGCGCAAGCCCTGCTTTAGGGAGATGGAATTTGAGTGAGTGGCGGGTGAGGCAATTTCCCAAGGTGGGTTGTGGATGCGGAGCAATCTGTCGGAGTACAAGTCCCAGTTTGACCAAATTTATAGTTACCTAGAAAAGAACCGGGTGGTGGCGGGTGAGACGGGGGCCATGAAGCGGGCGTTCCTAGGCAGGCTCGCGCCGCAACTTTGTGCACGTTTCCAGAGTTACCTATTTGAGTGCGGGTTGGTAACGCAGTCAGTGGATGGTAGCTTTGCTCTCCTTCCAAGCCTGGGCGTAATCAACCAGGCGGTTGAGAGCAAGATCAACTTGGAAGAGCTGATCGAGGATATGGCCTGGTTGTTCCCAGCGAGTTCAAGGAAGCCGACGGCCTTTTCCACCCCAGCCCCAACGCCGGTACCTCTCGCGGATCCACCAGCAATGGAACGGCCCATAGCCCCTTCTCAGTCAATGGGAGTACCGGTGAACAAGGTAACAGACATGCTACGGGACTTGCCAATGCTTATGAATCGGATGATGGGCCAGCCAACGGCTCCGCCTCCCGCTTTCTTGCGCAATCTGCTGCCCCATGCAAGAGGGGGCTTCCAGCCTAGTAGCGGACGGACGGGGGGGTTTTTGGTTTGCCTGTACACATATTGCAGCAATAAAGGTCACTGGAAGTCTGGTTGCGCAGATCTGACTAAGGACATGAACAAGGGGTTGGTTCGCGCTTCCGGGGGGACCTAAATATTGCCCTCGGGCAAACCGGTGGACCTGGGGGACGGTCAGCCACCGCCGGTGGAGCAGGTTAGGGCAAGGGCCCAACCCGCAGGGGCCGCTCAGGTGTCCCTTGGGATTGTCACCGGGCCCAAAACGTGGCGGGCACCACTTGTGGAGGCGGAAGTTAGGACATTGGCGGCAAACAAGCAAATTGTAATGGAAAAGATGGACGTGGATGCCAAGGAGCGGCCATTAAATCAAGCTCCAAGGGTCAGGGGGCGACGCGGCGGCAATCAGCTCTGGAGGAAGAAGGAAGGCCGCAGAAATTGTTAGGCGAGTGATGGGGAGTGAGGTACCAATACCTCTCACGCTACAGGAACTGGTCGCAGTCTCTCCAGTGGTTTTCAAGGAAATGTTCCAGGCGCTGAAGGAGCACGGGGGCGGCAGGATTCCTGCAAAGCGTGAATGCGGCGACGGAGGAAGCAGAACAGGAGTTGTGCCAATCCATAGTCGTGTCGGTGCCGCTTGCCTATGCCTCACTGAAGATCACGGGAAGGAAAGTGTGGGCAATGGTGTACAGCGGGTCAATGGTCAACCTTCTCCCGTCAAAACTAATGGATGAGTCGGGCCTGGTGCAGAGGAAGTGTGCTCTAGGCTTGCGGGCGCTCAATGGGGGGGAATGTTGGGTAGATGGGGTGGTGGACGAAGAAGAGGTGGAGGAAGAAAAGGTTTGGAAGCGGCTGTTGTTCCTCTTGGTTGAGTGCGGTGACGTGATTTTGGGTTGGCTGTTCATGTTTGGATTCCAGGCCCAAATGACGTTCAACGCAGAGGAAGGGACAGAGGCACTGATGGTGGAGGACACGTCCAGGGCAAGGTTTGAGACAACAATCTCCGACCACTGGAAGGGGAAATGGGTGCCATTGGCGGCAGTCAGTGAAGAGGCAGAGTCCGACAGAGGGGACGACCGCAAGGGCCGCCCTGCGGAGGGTTTTCCCTAGTTGACTGTGGGTACTGCGCAGGGCAAGCTCTGGCCTTGTGCGGGCGGTCGACTAGGGAGGAGCAAAAGGAGGAAAGAAGTGCGCGGAGGGCACAAGCAGCAGAAGTAAGTCCTCTTCCTCAGTATG